>JBBDHG010000051.1:3402500-3820000 GCA_037951165.1 Lophius americanus
TATTTACCTAGAGTTTTAACCAATTCAACTTCAAATTTGGAACCTGACATGTTAAGACGATAAAAGTTAAAACTTATGAATTACTTTGATGAAAGGCCTGAATGGTATAGAGCAGCGAATATTGATCTCTAGCAATCAAGCATGAATTTGTCACAACTCCACCATTCATCTTCTAATCTGTCCCAAATTTTGCTTGTTGGATAAAGGTCAAGTCGTGTAGACATGACCGAAAAGGCTGAAACGAAGCTAGGTGACACTGTTGCAATGTTTTATCATATAAACATGAGCTGCTCTAAAGGGAAGTGAAGCATAAAGTTAAAAAAGGAAAACAGAAAGGGTTCGCTCACCATCACAGACATCACAAACAATGGATTCATACCTTATGTATCATTAACAATCACATGCTCCAAACAATGGCCTTGCTTTCACATTTTACAGTTGCCCAAGATACTGCATAACGTTTTTAAATTAATAAATTTCATTCATTAAACTAGAGCTAGACTGTCGTCCCCATCAGCAAGGGTATGTCCCCTCATAAAGTCACTAATTCACTTGGTATTACAAGCAATCCCCCTGATTGAACTCAAGTTAAATGTGAAGTTATGTCCACAGTATTTATAGTAAAAAAAGCTTACCCTAGTGTGCAAAATCTGAACAATGCAATCAAAACATGTGTAAAATACGATATGAACGAGATAGATCTGCTCAAATCGAATGGTTGAGAAATTATCGCCCAAAAACTTTTGAGATAAAGCTCCCTTTAGTGTCAAAAATATACAAACATGTCTGGTATGTCTGGAAAACAGTGTTTTCCATAAGAAAAAATGCCCCTTAGTGAGTACAATATGAACATTTATAGTAAACTGTTATATGTACAAGATAGTTATCCTTGAGTTGTTTCATATGCACCAAATTTGGACTAAATTGGAGTATACTACTCTGAAAAAATACTTTCCAGTTGAATTGATGATACATTAAAATTAAGTAAATATAATAAACAGTAGAGACTCTCTGGTCTTGTCGTCTAACTCTCCGGTCTTGCGCAGAGACATGAATTAAACTTTTGACGAAAGATTTTTTCAGGGGGAGTAAAGGTCTTTATGGGTCAATATTGTTGGGCCGAATATGGTGCCAAGTCAATGAGATCAGACTGCTATAGTACATGGCTGCTCACTTCTGTCAACCAAACATTTGGATAATGTGAAAAACATGATTTTACATGATAGTCTGAGCAATAAGTCTGTTCCTACCTTTTCTGCTTGCGCCTCCAACGATTTCAGGTTATTGGTGACATTCTTCAGTTCCTCCTCCAGCTCGGCACATTTACTTGTTTTATTTGGGGTTGTAAGAATATAGGAGTAAGAATATTGGAGGAATCGGTCAACATTTCATAGTAACATTTTGCTGTTGGAAGTATTTTTATGGGGCCTTAATGAATTGAGGCTTTGGTAAAGGTACATGAATTATCATGGTGGCATCTTGATTGCCCTTCAAAGTAGTGATCAATAACATACACTCAATTGTCATTAATAATAGAATCTCACACATTAAATCTTCATCACTTGTCAATATGATCACATAAAGTAAGCCATTCTGTCTATGACATAATTTGCTGGACAAGTCAAAATATAAATTAGATCAGTTAGAGCAATTATCATTCATTTATTTAATTATGTTCTTATCAAATTGGCTCCTAATTATGTGTATCAATCATATATCTTAAAAGATGACAAACCGAAATTCACTGAAAGATACTCACGCCTCAGCCAGCTCTGCCCTCTCCTCTGTGCGCTCGAGTTCGCCTTCAACAATCACTAGCTTACGGGCCACCTGAACAAAGGCATTAGATATATTGCATCCTTTTCATTTACAAGCATAAAAAATTAAGCCACTAAGTCAGTTTGAGTTCTGTTGTCCATTTTAGTGTCCTTTTTTTTTTTAAAATTTAATAACATCTCTAGGGTTTTTCTGCAAGCACTGGGAGACATGATCAACTCACCTCTTCATACTTGCGGTCCGCCTCCTCTGCAATGTGCTTGGCCTCTTTGAGTTGGATCTCCTGTAGTTCCATCTTCTCTTCATCCTTTAGAGCCCTATTCTCAATCACCTTCATACCTCTGCACAAAGAATAATGAAGTCACTCTCCAGGAGTAAATATCTATTCATTCAGACTATAGGAATTCTACACAAAGTGAGTATGATTACTGTATGCTCTTAGACGATGATTATTTTATGTCAGATTAGGGGAACACGACACACCCCGAGCATGACTTCAGTAAGACGAGCCATATAATAAGACTGGTCTTACAGTAAGACTAAGGGAAGTCAATGTCTCATTAGCAAATGACTGACAGGCAGTAATTTCCTTAATAATTGTCATCGATCTTCTACATAGTTACACGATTGCTTTAAGTAAACGTTATAACATGGTTTAACTCATTTGTGATGTTCACTTCAATTGGACTGATTTTCAACATTTTCTGAAAGACAAGACAATCAGTCTTCCTGAAATTCACTATTCTAGTCATTTTTGTGTAAAAGATTACATTTCCATTGATTGCCAACTGTGTTACACCTGCACATGTATATTAAATATTATTTTTTCAGTATTTCGAATAATGGGACATAAACTCCCAAATCTCAAAGTTGGCTTTAAAGGGAGGTGAAAATAAACACGGTAAAAGGAAAAGTCCAGTAATTTGTTGGACCCACCAAGCTTGCCACTCAAGGGTTTATTAGTTCTTACTTACTAATGGTGCAAAAACAATTACAGGGTGTCAAACTACTTAGTTTGACACCCTGTAATTGTTTTTGCACCATGGACCTAAGACCAGATGCATAACCTACTGTGGGTAAGTTCTCATTAAGTTTACCCTGCCTCGGGAAAATGTGAGCCTTATTACATAAATTTTCCTCCCATTTATCACTGTCACCTCTCGCTCTCATCAGCAGCCTTCTCAGCCTCTTCCAGCTTTTGCAGTGCTGTAGCAAGTCTCTCCTGAGCTCTGTCCAACTCCTCCTCTACGAGCTGGATACGTCTGTTCAGGGATGCCACTTCTGCCTCAGCCTAAGAAACAAATAATAGTTCGGATTCCCCCCAAAAATACTGCTACAGTTGCACAGTTATTTGATATGTTTTCTTCCTCTCATGCATTGTTAATGATTTTTCATGAAATAAAAATAAAACTTTCTGACTTCAGGATCTTGATGATCTGTTGTCGCACAGATTGACAAGATACACATATGTTTTTGCTTTAGCAATAAGGTACAATACATATTGAAAAAAAGTCAACATTTAATGTGTAATGATTTTCTGAAATCTGTGAGGTCAAGGTAGAAAGTCAGAGAGATTTTAACAACATCTTTATTTATTGGTAATGTCTTCATCAAAATCAGAATCAAAAATACTTTATTGTTCCCCAGGGGAATTCATATTCATACACATAATTTTATTGATTATATTTAAGTGCTCTTTTCTCCTGTTTTGAATGTGTAATTGGTCTAGGCATTATATTTATGCACAACAATTGTACTCACAGACATGGGTGCATTCTATATGTAGACTATGAAACAGATTTTTCAACAGTGGTGATCAATGCTACAGAATGAAACAGGTATTTTCTAGAGCAGGGTTCCTTTTCCTTCCCTCCATCATTTATAAAATCCACAACCTAATTGTTCTAGTGGTGTACTTGCTTCTTCGAAGCGTTTTACTCCTTTCAATTTAGTTCATTTCCAAAGTAGAGACTAAAGATGGGCAGATTATATTAGCAGGGAGGAGTGGATGTACCTAAAATGGTCTTGGACCATTGTTAAGCTCACAGTGAAGGCTGGCCCGCTGACATCAGAGCCAAAATAGGTCTGTAAATCCCCCCCAACAGCTGTGAGGGGTCTAGGCAGGGCTTGAGAAGAATGGAATGCATGGGAATCAGACAGGCTGGGTTTACACTGGCAGCATCAAGGCTTTTCTTGGAACCTTAGTTCAGACTCACACCTTATGAAAAGGTGTTAGAGTAAAGGCGGTATCAAAAACAAAGTTTATTCATTCTCCACATAATTATTTGGAAGGAACTACTGTGTGCCCAAAAAAGACCCTAACTTGATGTGTTTATATAACCCTTTATTGTGGTGCATAGAAGTTTGAATTTTTAATTGAAAATATCTGATGATGGACAATATGATTGGTATTAATTCACAAACCATAAATTAATCACAACAATGTGTGTAGCACTTTTTTAGTTGTATTACTTACATCAGCAGCCTTCTTATCAGCCACCTCAAGCTTCTCCTGGGCATCCTTTAGGGCTTCAGAATATTTATCCAGCTCGTCCTCTGTCCCCTTCAGCTTCTTCTGCATCTGCAGTAGTTCGTCTTCATGCTAATTTTTGGAGATCAAAGATTGCAAGTTTTCAATATCAAATTGAAAAAATATTCATCAGAGCATTGGATTTCATGCTTAATATGGTTAATTTATTCCAGTTTCAGGTATGGCCCATATTTCTTTGTTATACTTGAACAATAATTACATATGTAGTCTAAATGTAATGTTGAGTACCGTGCATCTTACATTTAAGGTTAATGACTGAATTATGTCCGTACTCCCAAGGACCTAACGAGTTTCAAATCTTGGTTCTTGAGAACACTTTTGATTGAGAGAGTGGTGATTAACGATAGAAAGACAGTGTGAGAATTAGTGCTTGTGTGACTCCACTTTTCAAAAAATTCCTTGGACAATGCTCGATAAGCTATCTTTATCTATATATGTGCTGAAATCAACATGTCTAAACTCAAAGAATATACCTGGTAAATATTCGACCTGAGGAAACTGCTGGTCAATATGTCCAATCTGAAGAAACACCTGGACCTGAGGGGCACATCTGGTCGAGATGTGTAACATTACGAAACCACTGGTCAACACATTTGAACCGAGCGAACACCTGTTCACCACATTTAAGCTTATCAAACACCTGGTTGACATGTATAACCTGGGGAAATATCTGGTTGACACGTCCAATCTGAGGAGACACCCGGTTAACATGTCCGATCTAAGAGAACATCTGGTCAAATACTTAGATAACCTATCCTTGGCATGACGACTCGTGTGACAAATATGGGTCCCCTGATAAAGCAAAATTATGTACCATTCACAATGGCAATTGTTTCAATGTAATTATTGTGTGTACATCTGTAGAAAATGTCTCAGAGGAGGAATGAATGACACAATCAGATGGAGAGAAGTATCTTCCTGGTCTGCGCTTTCCAGCTTTCTTTCTGAATTTTGAAAAACAAAGTGACATCAGTATGGGGAATGATCATTTAATAAAAATGAGACAGCTTTAGCTCAGTGGGTAGAGGCATAGCCCCCCCAACCAGAAGGTCGGCCTTCTTCCCAAGCTCAGGCCCATTTATGTCGTAGCGTTCATCAGAAAGACTGGGAACGCCAATCTGCTCCCATGTTTGTCCGGGTGTTTTCACAGGTGTCCCTCACTGCTCCCTCAGAGATTGGTCGGATGCAGAGAATTAATTTCATAATGTCGTGCTGTATAGTTTTACTGATTAAACATGTGATGATACCGAGTAACAATGATAGAATAATATCAAATTATTATTAATTATTATTATTAATATTATTAATAAACCCATTGGAGGCTAAGACGGCTAAATACAGCAGTGCAGCAGCTGTATTTAGCCAGCTTTCTTGAACCGGTGGCAATGCCAGCTTTCTTCTGTCATTGCTACCAGTTCAGCCTCATGACCAGTAAATTTTCCTCACACTCTGTGTGTTGTTGCTGTAACTCTGATTTGATATCTGATTGGATATAGTCAGGGGTAAAGGCAATGCCTTTTAATTCATGCACACCAGTATCCAGGTAATTATTGAGTTATTGGAGTATCCTATCTTTGTGCTTGTAAACATCATCCCTTATCACTGGGGTTTCTCAAAATTATATCCTGATTTTGACAAACCCATATATTCTAGCTGGAACTCCTAAAGAAACTATGAGACAGTTCAGGAGCAGAGTTATGTAGCATAAATTGAAGCACACAATGGCTGTTGCAGTGAAAGTACTTCTCGAGCAAAGGAAAAACTGAGTATTTGTCTTTCAGTCAAGAAAGAGTTAATTATTTTTGGCAGTAAGCAAATGAAACATCCCTACACAGCCAAACACAGCTTTGTCGCATAGCTGGTAATAGGATGACATACTCATATGGAAATGTTCTCTCCATTTAATGTCACTGAACTCCCATTATGATGAGCCTCTCCATCCAGTCATGTTTCCATATCCTCATCCAAATGCCCTCATCCTACATCCTGTGTCTGACTGTAAGACTGACAGCTATCAAAGTGGCGGACATGGTTAATGTTGCTTGTTGCTCTTGTCCGCCTTTGCTTGTAATAACGGGAATAAGCCATATCTGAAAAAAACCTCCAGTGGCATTATTTTTTAATATCTAAAGTCAAATTAGATTTAAATTAAGCTTTCAGGTATCAAATTGCCTCATGATAAAAATTACAGCATTCTGTAGTCAGTAGCTGCAATACTAGTATTTATGATTTAAATTAGATAAACAGGGTTGACTGCTGCTCAGGTGAATAGCTGTCGGAACAAATTGTTAGATTGACTACCGCCTTTTCTTAAGTGACATGACTTTGTTTTTTTTTCGTAATTTTTTCTACGAGGATCCAATCTTGTTGAGATAACTCATAAAACGGAACACTGAACAATGAAATAACAGTCAGGAAACCAGCAGAAGAAGGCTGCTTAAGAAAAGTAAAAGAAAATTTTTAAGAAGCAAAAACAAAAAGAACAAACCAGTGAGGTTTAAGGAAATTAGGAAACAGCTTTTTGACGTAGTATGTAAATTATCACAACTTCTTATACCATCGCAATTTTTGTTGTTGTTTATAAAAACTTAAATGACCGTTCACTGCAATCTAATGGATCTATCAATGTCAATTTAAAGGATGTATGGAAGCAGGAACTGACAAAAAAAACATTTGATGCAGAAGCATCTAGATAGTTTATAACGGAGTCTCAAGCATACATTGGCAAGTTATTGAAAAGATGACAACAAAATGTAGAAATCATAAGACACTTTGAAAACAAGGACAGTAAGTGACCTCACATAACACGAGAGAAATTACAAAATTAAATTAAAATGACCTGATAGTTAGGGTAATTATGCAGTGAGGAAGCACTAATTATTAACTACTTAATATGACTTTTCAGTTGACCGTCAACAAAAGAGAAACTAAATCGTGTTGAATGAATAAATGAGTGGTTCCTGCTGCACGGATGTTACATCAACACACGTACACCCTTCTGCTACATAGCAACTGTATAACGGACATATTCTGGGCCACAGACTTTTCATTCTCTGTATTTTTTTTCTAGTGTTATGATAAGAAAAGATGACCCGAAATCCCTTGAAGTTGATGTAACTATATTGAATGAAATAAATTAATTTAACAAATCATTAGCTTCAAACCTTCTGATAAGATTATTTGGTGAAACATTTTGATGAGTGTTCATCACCCACTTGCTTGCTCCTCTCTTCGGCTGCTTTCTTGTCTGCCTCAGCTTGTTCGGCTTGGTCCAATGCGTTCTCCTTGTCCAACTTCAGCATTAGCATCTTCTTTTTGATGGCCTCCATTTTGATAGGGCTTGAAAGCTCTTTTGCAGATAAAAAGAATGAGCAGAGAGAGAAAGCAAGACCTGGGAGGCTGGTACACAAGTGAAGACACTATCATCTGACTTGGAGACCATATATATGTCACAGTAGGAGACACACCCACCTCTAATCCCATCAATTTTTGCCGCACCCTCTGCTATCCTGTAAGGCATAGCATATATATATATATATATATATATATATATATATATATATATATATATATATATATATATATATATATATATATATGCATATACGTATGCTTTAAAATTCATAATTGTGGTCGACTATATGCCTTTTCTATGTAATATGGTTCTTACTGAATTGGAAAGTTATATCTTGTCTCTAATGAAATAAAAGCAGGCAGACAGGACTATGAATGCTATTATTAGACATGACAATCGAAATGTGATGCCCAGCTCAGGAAAAGTCGGCTGTTGATGAATTTCTTGACATGCGTGGCCACAATTTACAATTTACTATTTGGAACAAAATCTTATTAAATTTGGGGCTTTTATGTAATTGCAACCAGTTTGAAGTGAAAAAGATTTGAAACTGCTGTTATTATTATTATATTTTTGGGCGGCTATAGAACGGTGGGTAGAGCCATTCAATATTTTTCCTGATTACATTCAAACTACTGAATGGATTTCCACTAAACTTTGTGAAGGGGGCAGGGACCAGATGAGCTAAACCAAGATTTGTAGGATTATTCAACCTTGGAGCTACACAATCAGCTGAGAGCCATTACGGAGAGCCGTACTTTCTTCATTCAAGTGAAAAGTACAGTACCTGATGTCCAATAGTATGTCCTACAATTATTGTATATGAACTAAGGGGGTGAAAATTGTCAGTAAAAACAAGCACAATACAAAGTGAGGCTGGGCAGGAATGCCAGTCTTGTAACCCTATTCCATAGCCTTGCCTATGATGGCTATAATTGGATTTCTCCTGGGGATGGAGGGGGATACAGGGCAGCGCAGAGTCTATGTCAGTTATTCCTCTCTAGGCCCTTGTTGGTTATTAATAAATATCTTTTGGCTGACATTGTCTCAAGGATTAGAAATTTGAGACTGTGTCTTCAGCTGTGCACAGTAATATGCAGGGAGTAATGAACACAAAGTTAGTGTGGGAGGTCGTGGGGGGCTTGTAAATGAGCAGCTGAACTCTATGACATGCTGGAAAAAATATATGATTTGACATAAGACCAAAAATCAAATGAGTTTGATATACATTTTTGTAATATTTTCCATTTTAGGGACTGAGAGCCTCCTGCCAATTTAACAGGTCAGCTTGATGGAGCTCCCATGTGAGTTTTTAACCTTAGACTGCAGGGTCATATAGGTGAAGTGAGGTTTGTCTGTTTGATGGTTAGCAGGATAAGATCGGGATTGGGGCAAAGGTAATACCCATTCAATTTGCTACAAATCCTGAAAAAGCAATGGATCCAAAAATTATTTCCACTTTCTTTAACATTACAATAGTGGGATAAATTTTAATATATATTTTCTTTCATTTGTAAGGGGAGAGTGCATGATTCTTGTACAAACTTCATGTAAATCCCTTAAATAAATGTAAATTTTGATCTGAATCCAAAGAAAAACTCAGATATTGTGAACGTACTGTAGATAACGTTTACTCCTCATAGTCATATTATGATGATACTAACTTGCTGTAGTTAGTCTCATCATTGTTTGAAATGAGCCCCACCACAGTTTTGTCATCCGCAAACTTCCCTTTGCTTCTTTGAAAAACATTCGTGTTTCAACCAGGAGACCAGAGTTCCAGCCCAGCCCCTGACGCAACATGCTGTGGGTCCTTGTGCAAGACCCTGAAACCTCCGCTCCCCGGGCTCTTCATAGGAGCCACCCACTTCTCCCTCAGGGATGAGTCCAGAGATAAATTTCACGACTGTATGTATGAACTGTGTAACGTGAAAAATAAAGGATAGATTATAATTATGATTGATAATGTAATTGGTGCTAAATGTAGTTGCGCAGTCATGGTTAAGCAACGTTAAGAGGAGGGGCCTAAGCATGCATCCTCGGGGGGGCCCTGTGCTGATGTGTGCTGTGATGCTGTTTGATGTGTTGTTACTGACTTGTACTGGCCTTTGGCCTCTGACAGAGAAGGTCCAGCAACCAATTACATAGAGAGGCGGTGAGCCCCAGTTTGTTGACGAGCCATTGTTGGATGACGGTGTAGAATGCTGAACTGTAATCTATGAACAGCATTCTGACAAACAAGTTCTTATCGTCCAGGTGTTGTAGGGTTGGTTCGAGAGCAGCGGAGGTGGCATCCTCTGTTGACCGGTTGGCACTGTAAGCACTGGAAAGGGTCCAGGGTGGGATGGGGGATGCATTTGAAGTGATTCCATGACCAACGGTGAAGGAAGCGGCTCAGCTGAAGAGGCCTTTCGGACATCGTTAGCCCAAAGGACTACTAAACCAGCAGACCAAGTCACCACAAGAGCTGGTAACTTGGTCAGCTGTAGCAGATGCGGAGGAAGGGAAAGCAGGGCTTTGCTCAGCCTGTGTACAGCCGGACAGGAGTGCTGCTTATCCGTACCGAGGATATCGTTGGACGATGAAAGGGACAGTTTGAATAACGTCTTAACCTGGAAACAACACCCTCGGGGGAAGGCCCATTCATTTCTCTGGCAGAGGTCACCGAGGTAGTTAAGAGTTTTACCCAATGGTAAAGTGCCAGGGGTGAATGAGATTTGCCCTGAGTTTCTGAAGGTTTTGGATGTTGTTGATTGTCATGGTGACACGCCTATTAAATGTCACATGGCAGACAAGAAAAGTGCCTTTGGAGTGGCAAGCTGGGGTGGTGGTCCTACTTTTTAAAAAGGGGAACCAGAGGATGTGCTCCAATTATAGGGGATCACACTTATCAGGCTTACTGGGAAAGTTTACTCCAGGGTTCTGGAAGGGAGACTGATTGATTGTCGAATTTCAGGAGGAACAATGCGGATTCTGTCCTGGTTGTGGAACGGTGACCCAACTTTTAACTCTTTGTTCGTATTCACTCAATGTTAGGTCATGGGAATTTGCCCATCCTGTCTACATGTTTTTTGGAGATTTAGATAAGGCTTATGACGGTTCCCCCCAGGGAGTCCTGTGAGGGGTAATGTGGGATTACGGGGTACTGGGGCCATTAATATGGGCCAACCAGTCTCTATATTACCAAAGTGAGAGTGGTGTCCATATGCTCTGACAAAAGTCAGACACGTTTTCAGTGAATGTTAGATTCGGCCAAGGTTTCCCTTGTCTCAGATTCTGTTCTTGATATTCATGGATATGCAGGATCTCAAGGCGCAGTCGAGGCAAGGAGTGTATCCGGATTGACAAGCATAGAGTGAATCTCCGCCCTTTGCAGATGTTGTGGGCCTACTTAGCTCAATTGTGCTCAGCAAGTTGCAAGTGTTTGGTTTTTTAAAAACAGATTGACCAAACAGAAAACTACTGTTTTGAAGGCTACTTCAAGGACGGATGCCGGTATGACATTATCTGGGATATGATGTCATCCTTGCAACGTGTAAACAATAGCTTGCATTCTCTTAAAGCTAAACTCAAAGCGGTCGGATTGTTCTGTAGACTGGATTATTCCTCTACAAACGACGTTAGGGATGCCATCAGGTTGGAGGTCCGTGGACCTGGACTACTCTATGGATTCAGGACAATGTGGCAAGTACTCAAAGAGAAGTACAATTTGTGAGTGAAGAGAAGTGATGTCATGAATCTGCTGCATGAGCTCAATCCTGAAGGATGTGCGAGGAGGATAGTAGGTTTTTTGCATTTGCCTTCTCCGTAGGTTAATACAAAGCACCTACTATTATGGCGCCTAATTACATTTGGCACTCTAATGGATACGATAAACTCAAGCCATTCGGCCTGGCCATTTCCAGGTGCATTGTTGGATTTTTGCGCAAAGTGCTGTGGCTTTTTTTACGACCAACAAAGTAACAATCCATCAGTGATCCCTAACAATTTCATCGCTTGTGTGCGAAAACTTGGTACTGTCCCCATGAGGGTATGGACTGACTGCTGCACACAGATCGGTGTCATGGCTGCAATACAGTGCACGCTGCGTCACCATCATGCTGACCAGTACTGGGGAGATTCCAGCCATTTATGGCTCATCTACAAGAAATCAACAAATAGATGCATCTTTATGAAGGTGCATCTTTAGGAAGGTACCTACCTTCCTAAAGAACTGACCTTATTTAGTAACCTTTTATTTAATTCATGTTTACTTAAACTTAATAGTTCATCTGACCTATTTGATCTGATAGGATTTCGTCATTCACCTAATAGCTAAACAATTAAAAATAGTTAATCCATCAGAATTAATGTTGATTTTCATCCATTTATGCAGGTCTCACTTCTGGATGGAGTTATTTGCAGATCTGAGAGATTAAGGGCCCTTCAGTGGAAGCAGTGAAGATCAATGCCTTCTAAGATTTTGCTTCAGTGATACTGTGCAGAAAGACCTGTATGAATGTGTGGACCTGTGCAACACTCATAGGTTTCAGACCCTAGAACAGTATCATATCCTGGAGGGGTGCCAAATGAGCTTTACTATCTACCAAACAGGTATTAAAATAAGTGCCAGAGAAGTCTTTGCGACTGTTTACGCCTTGAGAAACTAAAATGTAAACAAATGTTATAACATCTCATTTCCTCATCTAGATTCGCCTCCAGAGACTATGGATTTAAAATTGAAAATACAGGGCTAGGTGGATTTCCAGAGGCCAGTCAGTCTGTATCTCTGTGTGGTGACCCAAACAACCAGGAGTATTTGGATTTGTCATGGAGCATTGTCAATTGCAGAAGCCAGAAAACTGGGAGTCCGCAACAGAACTGTACATACACCTGAGAGAAATTACTCAACTATAATTGCTGAAAAGAAAAAAAATACAGGAATGCTCTATCTGTACAATGTGTTCCTATGGTGGGTCTAATTTAAAAAGCAAAACTGAAAACTACAACCACCTTACTGATGATTAGTGGTCTACAAGTGGCCAGGCCCAAGGCACTTTTGTGCGACGTAAAGGTAGGACAAAAGGAGAGAGAAAAAACTACATGTGGACCATGGACCGCATCAGCAATACTTTCCTCCTCTTTGTTCCTGCCTCACATGAGTGCCTTGGATCTAGCCATCTCTAGACCAATTAATTAAGTTTTCCACTTCTTTTTCTTTTCATAATTGCTCGGAGTCCTCAAAGAAAATGGGATGCGAAATGCATTATGTCAAAGATATACATAATTGAATACATATTATGAGTATTTACCAAACAGAATTATGAAAAATTTACACTTTTCAGTAAAATTCAATGGGTTGATTTGTGTCCAAAATTAATCAAATTAAAAATAACTCACACGATCGTGTGTATGAAAGTTAAGTCAAATCTAAACAAAAATTTGCTTCTTTCATTATTTTTCAGTAAAATTCAATGGGTTGATTTGTGTCCAAAATTAATCAAATTAAAAATAACTCACACGATCGTGTGTATGAAAGTTAAGTCAAATCTAAACAAAAAATGTGCTTCTTTCATTATTTCATCCACATTAAGGAACACTGACTTGGTCATGCATCACCTAAAAAAGGGCAAATCCAGGTAAATTCTGAACGCCAAAATCCAGAATTGATTTCAACCCTTGTATGAATCTTAGTATGGTAATTTCAATATATTGGAATATTGTCAATATGTGCTTGCCATGAGCAAATGGGAATTTTCCAGGATCTTGATCCTTGGTAGTGGTTCCAATCCGAATGGAGGGAGTGAAGTTATCAAAATTGCAAACATGAAGACATCTTTTGCACACAAAGCAGCCTTTACTTCTATAAACAGAGTATTGTTCTTGCATAAAATGTTATTTCTGTCAACTAGTTATAAAAAAAGCGATATCTTTAGGAAACTGTACCAATCCAGAAGATAGTCTGCCCAGTATATTAAGGTTTGTCCTTCTCTTCACCTGCTGTTACTCCCTGATGGGAGTACTCAAGTTCTTGAACTTGAGTTTCTCAAGTTCAACAGTGACCTTCAATTCTGAACAAGCATAAGATGGGGGCCATCAAAGCAGGGTGCAGCTCTAGTGCTGTCAAGAACTGAATGGCAGAAAGACTATCTTTAAATTTAAAGAGCACAACATAAAGTTATAATTGCGGTGGAGTGGCTTTTTTTTCCTATTAAAATGCAATCACCGGAAAAAGTTCTTACCAGAGTTACTGGAGATTAGATTAGCCAAACCAAGATTTATCAAGGGAGTGAAAAGGTATTAAAAAATGTTTAATCTTTTCTCAAGTAATGATCTAGTAGTCATTCTAAACTGTCCATTAACAATTGATCAGCAGAACAGCAAACCTAGTTTGGTTTGTACACAGCAAAATAAAACATTTGAATTGAAATTAGAAAAAGATATCACCTCTCAACAACAGGTTGCGGTCAATAATGTATCATGAGGGCCTGGATCACCCTACACAACTGATACAGCGCTCATCCTTCCTGCCAAGTAGTACTCATCCTGACGGCTGTGAATGAAAAAGTTCAAATTCAAATAGCTCCTCATGGATACGATTTGTATTGTAGACTAAGAAGGGTTGTTCTTGTGGTCCATCAATAATTGGCCAACAATTCAGGTGATTCATGAACAGTGTCAGTGTCGTCTTTGACCTCCTGAATCAATTCCTTCTTCAAAAACACCAGCATCCTAAATAAATCTGACCAGCTTATCACAAGCTTCTGAGAATGTTGCACCCTCGAAACCTGTTAAATTGGCTGACTCTTGCATTATCAATAGGAACTGACATGTTTGTGATATCATCTAATAGTGTGACTAATAGTTTGATATTAACCTTCTCCCTTATATTACATAACAGTGATTCACATTTGAAAATACCAGACAAGGCACATTATGAATGCTATGCTGTATGCATATATGCATTGTCATCACTAACTTACATTGGTATGTTTGACAAGTCTTTGAACCTCACGTCAAACAGTAACACTAAAACATTATTTTAAGTTATTTTCTATAACTTAACTATTCTGATATTTATAGATATTCTAGAAACACCTCATGAATGTTTTCTGTAATGTAAGCATTTAAGTGCCCTCTCACATCTTGACAAGATGTATTTGCTTATGTGTAGCAAGTAGACCCGCTTGCACAATCCAGTGCAAGACACTCACGTGTGGGGTCCCCCAGGGATCAGTCCTTGGCCCCATTCTCTTCATACTGTACATGCTCCCCCTTGGCCACGTCATCGATATGGACTCTCATTCCATTGCTAAGCTGGTGACACGCAAATCTACATAAAAACTGACACCTGTTCCTCCGCAGCTTCTCCATCCTCATTGCCATCATCATCTCACCTGTCAACTCTCCGCGCTTGTCTGGAGGAGATAAAGGTGTGGATGGAAAGCGAATTTCTCCAGTTAAACAGCTCCAACTTATCCAGAACTCAGTCATTGTATAAAATGACTGAATGCCATAGGCCAAAAGTCTGCACTGACCTTCAGTCCAAACAAGAGATGTCTAAAATGGTATCTCAGTTCTGCAACTATTATTAGAGAAGCGGTTTAAATGTCTGAGGATAATACAAAAGATGTATGGTAAACCATAAAAATCAAAAGTCTTGCCTCAATATAATAACAATAGCCTGTTCCAATTGTGACCTGATTGCCGTAATATCTTAATTGCTAGTCTTCGCAAATTAGTAAATACACTTTATCTCCAAATTTTTATCCACTTTTAATCTGGGAGTCAAAAACTTTTTGACTCCCAAAGAGGAAAGATTACAGTTCCAAGAATTTCATTTTGTATGGCACTGTTCTTCCATTTTGTACAGTACTTCCATGTATAATACAGGAAATATTTATAATGCACACAAAGATCTTTGTACAGTATATACATAACCTGTGTGTGACCAAATTAGTGGCCAGTATTATGCAGAAAAAGTCTTAGGTAAGATGTATAATACAACCATTAAAGGTATCTCATTAGTTAAAATAAATGTTTTTAACATGACTCACTAGAGTGTCTTCATTAAACTCAGCAGTGCTCCTGTAAGTGATGGCAATCTCAGAATGTGATGCCGAGAGCAAATCGTCCACTACAGTAAAGAATAGTAATAATAATTTTAAAAAAAGGTAACAAACCAGTTTATAGTATATTTAGCAGTAATTTTATAATATAATATATACACAGACACAAATATCACAGTAGTAGAAAATATATGCAAAAAAAGTACTTATTTGTCCACAAAGCCACAAATCTCGTTAAGTGCTGCTCTAGGCATATGAAGAGACAGATCCTACAATATGTCTTCCCAATTTCCTTTTTATATTCAGCCAATGTGAGTGGCTTTTCTGTCCCAGGCTAATGGACCACCTCTGAACAATCTGGATAGAAAAGGACGTACGGTCCATCTTCATATCTTTTTTAAATATTATTTCCTAGACTGCTAGTTTCAGGGTCCTGGTACAGCTGGCTCTATATATAATAGGAGCATTTTCCCTCTCAAAGATTTTAAATCACCTCCCAGTGGTGCAAGCTATCCTATATTTATATAGAGGGGATACAAAAAGATTTGAAAAAAAAGAATGTGCTTATTGTGAAGTAGGTCCATATATTTCTCATTTGGTTGAAGGGAATATAAAACACAGCATGAGTTTCGAAAGCCAGTGTAGAATAAACTCTTTCTAGTATAATTTACAAATATATTTATGAAGGCCAGAAAGGAAATAATTTATGTCTAAAATGTCGTCTGTCCAATTCAGTTGCACTCAGAGAACTAGTTAAAATCATTTAGATGCCCTTTGACCAACAATGTAACAGTCACATTGTTAGTCAAGATCACAAATAGGAAAAACATGTGACATTGTTAAATGAACCCACCGAGAAACACTGGTATTATAACATGTTTTAAGATCGAATGCACCACCTTGCTTCAACCTTCTTGACTTGTTAGAGGTTTCTGTGGTCCACTGCTACAGGCCGTTCTCCTTTAATTTAAAATTGTTATACTCCATCAACTGTATATAGGATGGACATGACTGGTCTGCTGCAAATAAAAAAACATACTAAAAACAAATGAGTAGAGAAATAACAGACTTAAAATACACTATGTTGCATATGTAATTAAGACAGCTAATGTTAACTAACCTAAGTTACTTGGCACAGCACTAATGTCAGCTGTCATTGTTACTCAGCACGTTACTAACATTAGCAAACTATCTTTTATAGTACCTTGAGTAACATTTACAGACGTTGTGTTGTATCCTTTTTTCTGTTTAAAAAATTCCAAACACTTTCCACAATTTGTGGAACATTGCGCCAAGTTAGCTGAAATTGGTTCCACACAAAGGAATAACTCATATCGGACACCATGCACATGAAGTTATATCAATGAATTGATGTCAAAACAGACGTATAGTCCGTCTGTGTTTTCAGTTTTATTGGAAACTTACTTACTTTTGAATCAACCATAAAGTATTAGGAATAACTTTGCCACTTCTTTCAAGGCATCAGATTTGATACTATTGTAAAAAACAGCTTTGTTTGTTAAGAAATCTCAGTAAGTGACTCAGACCAGTTTAATTTTTGTTACATTTTCTGATCCACCTGAAAGATACTGATAATGCTCATAAAACAAAAAGTAAATTTTTCTTAACCTGTACAATTAAGAATGTTACCAAAATAAATATCTGACCAACACTTAATGAGACATGTCAAGTAACCTCTGCCTAACTATGAATGATAACGCCCTATGAATGATACCTTGTGTAACCGGAGAAGTCCTGCCTCAACAAACACCAAACACAACTATGTGAAAGCCCGTATGTGTGATCCTTCTCACCTGAAGGCTCACCTAGTGTTTTTACCAATTTTTTCAAAGTATTTTTTACTGTTAAAATTGCGATTATTATTATGACCAAGAAAAAAATCCCACATTTGTTTAAAAGACAGCCTAAGGGTGTGTTGTGGGATCATAGCACCCTCTAGTAGACCGAGGTGGTGTTTTGCAACCAAAAGCACTGTGGCAGAACTATGTGCAATAACATGCACTTTGAGGAAGTAGTTAACAGAATTTTCTGAACAAATTGTCACTAATTGTTTTGCTTAGTGTTAATGTAATATAATATTAGCATAGCCTCTTTATCCAAAAAAAATAAATAAGGCAATGATAGACAAATACTTTGTGTGTTTTTAATAACAGATTTCTCACACATAGTAGCAGGCAAAATTTTATTGACACCATGCAAATAAACCTGATAGTTGTTGAGCTATTTCAAATTTATTTGGGGAATGTATTTTAGACAAGGTTTAACATAACATACATTTATGGTGTAAGTGGTTGAAGACTTTTTAATTCACTTGCAAAAAGACATTATCCTTTAATTTGGAAAGTGTCCACATGATTAATAACTAATCCTCAGTGGGGTACCAGATGCTGTTGGACATCCGTGAAAAACATCAATAAATAACCATTTATACCCCTTTACTTAAACTGCTGACGGTTTAAAATTTCTTTACTGGAAAATTGAACAAACTGGTGTTTGCTTAAAAGCAAAGCAGCCAAGTAAAGAAAGATGCAGCTTTGCCATAAAGAACAAGAATGTACATTGCTGGAGTCAGTCATTTTATATCACATTCACTTATTGCTGAAATTCATCAGCGCTTGGAAACATGTTGAGTCTCAGATCTCCCCTGGACTATCTTGAATATCTGCAAAGGAGAACAAACCAAAATTCAGTCCTAATTCTCTAAAATAACAACAGCAATGATATGAATAATAATAATAATAATTATATATACAAATAGTTATACACAGTACAATATCATGAAATTAATTGTCAGCATTGGACGCATCTCTAAGGACCAGTTGTTGCCACTGAGGCGCCTGGGGAGCACATTAGGAATCAAAGTCTCTCTCAAGGACCCAAAATGTAAAATAAAAATGTTAAGATCGAACTGCCGATCTTCTGTTTGGGGTATGATGGCATTTCAGTCTAGATTGTGTTGATTTTATAATCTGGTACATTTCAAGTCCATTATGACATTGTGGGAAGCAACTTTCTTAGAGCTCAGACACCCATTTTTCTCCTTTCGTGAGCGTATAATTGAATGGTTCTTTTTCAATTATTGTTATTTGTCAAAAAGGTAGAATAATTTTATAAAATAATATCTTAAAGAGTTACTGCTTTAATTATTTATTCAATGACATAAAGGTCTTTATAATTATATTAAAAACACAAATAATACTGGCACTTTTCTGTTCCCATTTTTAACAAGGAACAAAAATGAAGATGATTATCTTACAGTATGTCAGCCTGTGTCAGCTAAGGCATATTCGAGGAAGGGGGCATAGCACAGCAGGTGGTTGGAATAAAACTGTAAATAAAATACGATTGGATTCATAGAAATTTCTGGAAAAGACCATGTTGGTAAATATGACATGATCCTGTAGTAGTAATTTTTATTTATTTTATTAATTTAACCTTAATTTTACCAAGTTAGCCCCATCGAGATTAGAATACAAACTCAGAATTGATTAAAACATTTAGAATTATTAATGGATATTCCATGCAGTTGATGCCAAAAATAGAAAGGCTTTTTTCCTCAACTCAGTCTGAGCTTTATGAAGTCATAAGTAGAGTAACCGTAAACCATTAGTGCCATGCCTTTGGGACAGAAAAGCAGATCAATAACAAGGAAGTCGCCCAAGAATCAACTTGTAAATAAAAACATACCAGATACCAAGCCTCCGTGATGACAGAGCAGTCAAGTTGACACACACACACACACACACACACACTAACACACACACACACCAGGAGATGATGCATTCATGTACAACAAAAACCTAACTTTAGTTTAAACTTATTAACCTAATGATATAATACTGAATAATATAGTAATGATCAGAGAAGCACTAGAGGAATAATCATGTGACTAATTACAGACAGATACATTGACAATGAGAGCTGTTAGACCTCATTTAATTTAACACTCTTTTTAATTTTAGCAAGGTTTATTTGCTTCTGCTGGACACAGATTTTCTGGCCTGTTGCTACCTTAAATCCTTAGGCAGTATTTTAGAATAATATGAATGTTTGTTCCATCTGCCCTAAAAGCAGCCATAAGTGGAGCAGACCACTCCTCAAAAAACCTACTCTCGATCCAGAAGTTTTTGCTAATTACTGGCCAATTTCCAAACTCCCATTCCTCTCCAAAGTTCTGGAAAAAAATAGTTGATGCCAACATCCAGGACCATCTCAAATACAACAACCTCTTTGAAACGTTTCAGTCTGGTTTCTGCTCCGCCCACAGCACAGAAACAGCTCTACTTAGAGTCACAAACGACCTACGGATGCCAGCAGATGCTGGTTCACCTTCCCTCTTCATTCTCCTTGATTTGTCTGCTGCCTTCGACACAGTTGACCATGGAATACTCCTACACCACCTACATCACACCATTGGACTCACTGCCACTGCCCTAAACTGGTTTCAATACTACTTCAACGAAAGAACAGAATACATTTCCCTTAGTTCAAGGTCTCGGACACACACCGTTACCTGTGGGGTCCCCCAGGGATCAGTCCTCGGCCCCATTCTCTTCACACTGTACAGGCTCCCCCATGACCATGTCATCAGTCGATATAGACTCTCATTCCATTGCTACGCTGATGACACGCAAATCTACATAAAAACTGACACATTTTCCTCCGCAGCCTCTCCATCCTCATCGTCATCTCCCCCGTCAACTCTCGACGCTTGTCTGGAGGAGATAAAGGTGTGGATGAAAAACAACTTTCTCCAGTTGAACAGCTCCAAAACCGAAGCAATTTCAATTGGCACCCCACATCAGACCCAGTATTACCTTCTCTGGTCACGACATTCCCCTCTCTTCATCAGTCACCAACCAGCGTAAGATTCGACCCTCAACTCACTTTTGAATCCCACATCAAACACATCTGCAAGATCTCCTTTCATCATCTCAGAAATATTTCCAAACTCCGTTCTTCACTCACCTTGAGTGATGCTGAAAAGCTGGTCCAGGCGTTTGTCTCCTCCAGACTGAATTATTGTAACTCACTTCTCATCGGGATCCCTGATAAAAGTCTAAAAAGACTACAATATGTTCAAAACGGTGCTTCAAGAATCCTGATGAGAGTTTGTAAACATCCTCCTTCCCTGGACTAAGCTCAGCACCATGGGTGATCGTGTTTTATATTATTACAGCATATCTGGCAGCTAACATGAATCATGGAAGCCCTTCTCCCCAGTCTTTTCCCCATCTCCACAACCTATGCACGTAACATGGATTTAAAAGTCTGGTAGAAATGTTCCAATAGCCCATGGTTCTGTGCATGATGTACTGGATGGTGG
Source organism: Lophius americanus (assembly GCA_037951165.1). Taxonomy (NCBI): domain Eukaryota; kingdom Metazoa; phylum Chordata; class Actinopteri; order Lophiiformes; family Lophiidae; genus Lophius; species Lophius americanus. Next base: position 3,423,578 of record JBBDHG010000051.1, read on the forward strand.
ATGGTTATGCTTCATTCCAAGCTGCTCGAACATGCAGGAGGTAAGGTTAGCACCTCGATTCCGTTTGACCACAGTGGAATTCAAAAAGTGGATATTAACTGAATTGAGGCCTTGATCCCCGATTTTATTGTGAGGGCACACAGAGGAAATGCAGCTGGACCTCGTAACCTGGCACATCACAGCCAGCATGTAAACGCAACCAGACCCCGATGGACACAATGGCTCAACACAATCTATGATCAAATGCTCAAATGGTTGGCCTACAGCTGGAACGGCACAGAGAATTGTAGGTTTAATAATCTGATTTTGTTTGCCAGTGAATTGGCAAATTTGGCGGGTATTAACATATTTTGAGACATCACGCTTAATTAAGGAATTATGGCCTGAAACATTGTCTGATAATTTGGACAATATCAGACAGTTGTCTGATATTATCCAAATTTGCTGCATATGAATTGAGTCGAGACGATCCCTCACTATGGGGAACCTTTTTTCGCTCCAATTAAGGCCAACTTTGGGGCATATCAATATACTTTATGTGGTTCAAGGTCCAATGTGTCCCAGTGTATAATTTGGTTCACATACAGCTTTAATACTACATCAAAGAAAAACAAATACAAACAATAACAAATACCCAACACAGATTTCAACGACAAAGGCTTTTAGTTTTTTTTATAAGGCTGGTAGCAGCAGGAATAAATGATTTATTTATTGTTCTTTGTTGTATCGTGGTACACAACAGATTATATAAAACATGCATAAAAAAATTTCATAAAAGTGTTGTCGACATTAAAATTGTGAAGCTTGCAAAAAAAAGTGAATACGCTTAAATGCTTTTTTGTTTTTTAACATAAGTTGGCTCAAAACCCACATTTTTGATTTTTGATTGCACCGAGTACCAAGATATCGCTCCAGTTTAACAGCCTGATTGTCCATCACAACAGGAGAGACAATCGTGACATTTTTGCTAAAATCAAAGCACATGTTTTTCGTTTTAGCCACATTAATGTTGGATGATTTCTACAAATCAATAAAATCACTCACCGCAGGACATTGTTCAGAATCGTCACTGCTGTGGAGGGACACAATTATAGAACCATCCACAAATTTATTTATGTACTATATTTGATGAGTATGTGTGGAGTTGGAGGGGATTCTGAGGAGAATAAAAGGACATCTGATAAAACACTATTCACCCGCACTGTTAAAAAGTTGGTCAGTTAGAAAATCAGTCTTTTTTTGTTTGTGTATGAATCTGCTGTCTTGTATTTTTTTTCAGTGTAATAGTTCATATCTCTCTCATTATGGAACGCATTTTATTGAAAACATTGTCTTTGCTCTCAACCCTACATCCAATTGCGTTTATATTTAACTTGTATGAATTGACAAGGTAATCAGTCTTTTTTTTATTGGCTCAGAAAAAGTAGTGGCGACATTATTGTGGCGTCAATGCCCTGACGAAGCCACTGTGCCGAAACAAGAACGCAAAATATATATCTCTCTCTCAATTCCTTTATTTGGTACTGTTGCCTTCTTAGCAAGAAGGCCTTGGACCCAGCCGACTCTAGACCATATCGCACCACCTGTAAGCATGTACTGATTATGTATCAATAATTAATTAAAACATAGTTACATTGCATAAAGAAATAGAATAGAAATACTCCAGGACCGGGGCCAAAGAGTCCATGTCTTACTCAATACAGTTAACTATTTTAACTGTATTGTGAACATAAATAACTAGGGTTGAATATTGTTCCAGACAAAGATTTGACTTCTGCAAATGTTACTGTAATCGATCACATAGACCCATAAACTAATGATCACCATGACACCAAAATGATGCAAGTAACACTCCTTATCGTGTGTTTTGTCTGACCTCTGGAGCTTACAGATGCTGTCCCATCTTCATCATCTGACATCATGTTGACCTCCAAATCAATGCTTTCCTGGAGGCCATCTGACTTGTGAGCAGGCTTCTGTAGGGGGTCAGCCACTCCTAGCAGCTGTGGCTAAAGGAGGAGTGAAAGAAGAAAGATTATAGAAAACCAGTGCATGTGCAGCCTGGATACTTATTTAAAAGTGAAAGCGTGAGAAAAATTCATGACAAAAGTTAATAAAAAAAAAATCACTGTGTACTACGCATACACAAAACACCATGAAAAAATTATCAAACAACATTTTTGTATACTAATTATTTATTACGTAATCATATTATGCTTTAGAAACCATTATACATCTGTTTTCAAAATCTTTCCTTTTAAAGCAGAAACATTCTCCTGATTCTTTACGATACATCTGCTCTGCTGATATTAGTTTCTTCTTTAAATGCCTTGAGTTTTTCATCCTCCATAAGAGCAGGTCTGTGATGGGAAAAAAATTATTTCACCAATACATAGCTCAAGTTAAAGCCTTTATTGTCACTGTACAAACAGTGGTACAACAAAATGGGGAGTACTACTTCTGATCAGTGCAAATGAATTAGTCTGAACCAGATGTAAATCACAGTAAATTCAGAGTGTTCAGTCCACTTATGTGTAATATAACAAACATGACAGTGACTGCCTTCTTGGGTCAAAGATCTTGACCCAAGAAGGCAGTTGACTGTCATGTTTGTTACATTACACATAAGTGGAATGTAACAAACATTCCACTTTTAGCTGGGGTCTTTTTGTGTATAGTTTGTATGTTTATCCCCGTTTCTTCTTCCTTCCCACAGTCCAAAAACATGTAAAAAAAAGGGTGAATTGGTGACTCTAATTTGCCATTGGAGAGAGTGTGAATGTGAATCGTAACTTACTTCTATGTGTTGGTCCTGTCTGGAAGTGATGACTTATATAGAATTTTCTTCAAATATTGCCCTGTGTCAGATGGGATTGGGTACAACCCATTTTGATCCTGCATCGGATAAGCAGTTATAGAATGGATGTGATGGATGTATGACCTATCATGTTTTTAATTTTAATGTCTTAATAAGACTTGCATCCATCAACAGGAAAGAAATATCGTATGATGCACTGTTCCTCTCTCTCTCTCCATGCATCCCTCTCACAATAATGCATGTTACTGGATTAATGCATTGTACCAACTCGATTTTCTTACTTGAATTGGGGGTGTAGAAATAAAATTTGATTTGTATTGATTTGCGATACTTTGAAGAGGAAGCTCATGTTAGATGCTTTCATACAATGAAATAAATCTTAAATTTGTAGATTCACATTGATCTCTTAGCCAAAATCACAACAACATTGATGCACTTTTGTAATTTCGGCTAATACAACTGGGCATTCAATTCCTTTGCAGACATTTTTTTTTTTGGCTAGCTAATTCCGCTTCCCCTGGAGCAGGGGTTGGCAACCCGTGGCTCTGGGGTCGCATGCGACTCTTCTAACCCTCTACAATGAATCCCTGTAGCTTTGAAAAAAAAAAAAAAAAACAGAAATAATGGCAATTTTTATTTAATTAAAATCTTTTCTTTGAAAGTATTATATTTTCTCAACCAAAATAAACATCCCATCATACAACTTCCTCAGTGCACCGGCTTTCCCTCCCGCCTGCAGTTGGCAAATCTTTTTTGACCCCCCGTTAAGCTAACCATGGATAAATGAAATAAGAAGTCTCGGAAGAAAATAGAGAGTTTAATTCTGCGTGGACATATTTATTTGCTTTTACTGCCAATGATGCTGGCTTACCTGTGTGCTTGATATGTGGCGATAAATTAGCAAACAACAAAAAACTTAATGAGGAAAGACCTTTCCAGAACAAACACGCAGCATTTGCTGAGAAGTACCCAGCTGGAGATTAACGTAAATGAGCGATTTCGGAACCGCTGCGGGAAGCTGATCAGAGCAAATGTGGATCAAGTCTCCAAACTCAACTACTGCTGCTAGCTTTGTGGCATCATGGGAGATATTAAGGTGCGGAAAGCCTTTAACAAACGGAGAATACATGACAGAAGCATTTATTAAAATGTCCATCTATTCTTGGACTTCAAAAACAAGCTTAAGGTTGTTCAGAAAATTTGAGGTATGCCCCTCTCGGAAAAGACCGTCAGCCAAAACCAAAGGAACAAACACCAGCCACATGTTGGCATTGGCTTCTGATGGGGCACCCAGTATTACAGTAGACCATGCCAAAAGTTTGAAAAAACATCCAATATAATATATGTAGTAATATAATGTGTATGACATTTTTGAAGGCAATGGTCCTGATATCATCCCCCATGACACCATCTGCTCCCAGCCCCATACAGTTGCCCAACACAGTGGCACCCCTCCCCACAAGGACGACTATCTGGGAGAGTGAGGTCGACAGGCTCTTTAAGAGAAAGTATAAAAACCCTGCAAAACTGCAGGTCGAGGCTCTGTCTCCCCATGGACTCTGTAGCACTGTGCCGACCAGCTATCTCCAGTGTTCATGGACATAAACAATGTTTCCCTGGAGTCATGTCCAGGCTTGCTTCACTTTATCCCTTTCCCCAAAAAAGCAAGGGTCACTGGACTTAATACCCATCACCTCGACCTCTGGATATGAAGTCCTTCGTGCGCCTTGTTCTGTCTCATCTAAAGTATTAACAGACCCGCTCCTGGACCCCCTGCGGTTCACCCACAGAGCTAACAGATATGTAGACGAACTGCAAACACGGCTCTTCATCTCCATCCTCCAGCACCTGGATTACCCAGGAAACTACGCCAGGATCCTGTTTTTGGACATCAGCTCTGCGTTCAACACCATCATCCCAGCCCTACTCCAAGACAAGCTGCTCCATCTGAAGCCAGCTGTACCTGACTCCATCTGAAGCTGGATTACTGACTTCCTGTCTGACAGGATGCAGCACGTAAGGCTTGGTCAGCAGGCCTCGGTTTCTCCTACCATCAGCACCGGTTCCCCCAAAGGCTGTGTTCATTCCCCCCTCTGCTTTATTAAAGAGAACGGAGCAAGCACAATTCCAAAAATAATTGTTGTATTGAGAAAGAAAAAGATTAAAAATATACACTCCCAACCATACCTACAGTAAAACAATAATATCACAAGTGCGGATTAAAAAAAAAGGAAACTAATAGAGGGGAAAAAAAAAAGAGTGTATTCATCACAACAGAAGAACTGGAAATACGACCGAAAGTGCCTCATTGATACCATGATTTGTAAAGTGCATTATAAATTAAATGTATTATTATTATTATTATGATTGCTGAGAATAGACTGTACACGAGGCTTCCTTTTACAAAAGAGCGCAAGCGCCTGAAGGGGAGGGGGGTATGGGTAAAGCAAGTTCGATAGCCACTACCGTTAGCGCATTTCGTCAAGGCAACGTCGAGGAAATAAGAGAATCGAATTCAAAATCCTCCTGCTCACGTACAAAAAACCTTAACGGTTTAGGCACCAACGTAACTGAAGGAGCTCGTAGTTCCATATTGTCCAATCAGAACTCTGCTCTCCCAGCATGGAGGGTTACTTGTAGTCCCTAGGCCTAGAGTCTCAAGAAGTAGAATGGGAGCCAGAACTTTCAGGCTCCTGTCCTGTGGAAGCATCTTCCAATCTTGGCCCGGGGGGCACAGACCCTCTCTACATTCAAAAGTAAGCTTAAAACTTTCCTTCTTGATAAAGTTTATAATTAAGGCTGGCATAAGCTAGCTCTTAGCTATGCTGCTATAGGTTTAGACTGCATCTCCCATGATGCACTGAGGTTTTCTCTGTTCCTCTCTCACTGTCCTTCATTAAACATCCCACTCATGCATGTCACTGGATTAATACATTTTAAAAGGTTTAATGCAGACCCAGTTTGTGTCCAGATGGATAGCTACTCTGAGTCCATGGCTCTTCCTCTTTTTCACAGCCATCTTGAGGCTCTCTCCGCCGCTTCGGTGGTACTGCTCTTCCTCTCTCCACCATTCCTAATGTGCCCTAGGCTCTGACCAGAAAACGGGCAGCGAGTCCCCTCCACCCGACTTTCAATGGGAAAAATCTAACCCTCCATCCAGCTTGCCGACAGTCACTAACTAGTCCTACGTACTTGGAGAGTTGCTCTTTCCATGGGAACGTCATTTTCAGCAGGAAAACCTGCTAGTTGGACTCCGATCCAAGGAGAATGACTGGTAGCAGGGTGGTGGTTGCGATGTGGCTGGGGAACTTTGGCTGTAGCTCAAGATCCACCAACAGCTGCTAGTCCCTTTTTGAGATTAAGATGCCTGCAAATGTTCTCCTGATGGGATATGGTTGTTCACCAGCTCTGATTAAGGCGATGGCTCTCTTAGATGGTAGGGAACGCTTTGCCTACTCAATTCCTGTGCTGGTGGCATCAGCGATGGTCTTCAGGACTTGATCGTTCCTCCATCTGTAACGTCCTTCTCCAAGTGCCTTTGCTCAGCAGCTGAGTACATGTTCAAAGGTGCCTCGCTTGGAGCACAAAGGGCAAGCCGGTGACTCGGCCATGCCCCATGTGTGTAGATTTGATGGGCTCCGCAACACATTGTACACTGCCTGGATGAGAAATCTCATTCGGTGAGGCTCAGCTTTCCAGAGCTCCCTCAAGGTCACTTTCCTCGCCAACGTGTTCCCCACCTTGTTGCTTAATTTTAGCACCTTGCATGTTCTTGCCTCCTCCACTACTGCTCTCACCTCCACCAAGTGAAGTCCCTCCCTCACTCCGCTGGCGTTTGTGCAGGGTTATGGAAAGGATCGTAGCCCAGCTGCACCTTGTGTGATCAATCTTACGAGCCTCCTGTGGTGCAGCCCTGACTACGCCTCCTGAAAACCTCTCTGCCCTCCATTTCCTGCCAGTCTTCACTTCGATCCCTGCATTCACCAGCTTTGGATCGCTTGAGTCCCTGCACTGCACCGCTTCTCTGGCTCTTACCACCTTGAATTCTTTTTCCAAGGATCTGAAGGGTAGCTGCAGTTTGTTTTGCCCATATAGTGCTTTGCTGCTCAGATGAAATGGCAGTCCCAGCCATTTCCTGAAGTGGTTGCTGACCCTCTTCTCCAAAGTCTCTGTTGTTGAGAGTGGGACCGCATTGTCCAGGAGGGGCCACAGTATTCTGGGAAGGATGCCATGTTGGTAAATTCAGGCTTTAAATTTCTCCGGCAGGCTTGACATGTCCATGGCTTTCAGCCAGACTTCCAGCCAGCAGAGGTTGACTAGATGAATGTGTCCCTAAGCGAGCCGGCAAACACCTTGCCTACACTTTTAACTGGCTTCCCTGGGATGGTTGGGATGGCTGTGCCAGCAATGTTAAACCAGAACTTGTCATCCACCTTGCCTTTTCCCAGCACCAACTCGATTTTGCTTGTTTGAATTTCATTCTGGTCCACTGCAAAAGCTTTTCTAGCCACTGCAGAATCCTCCCGTAGCCTGGGACTGATTCTATAATATCCGTTAGGTCATCCGTGAATGGGTGGTAGCCGCTGCAAGGAGTTCGTTTTGGGCCCTCTGCACTCTGGTTCAGCGGGCTTAATGAGTATGTTCATGGCTAGGGAGTAGAGCGTAGTAGAGTGCAACCTGTGATGATGCCAATCCCTACATGGTGTCAGCTTGATGTTACTGCTCCTGCAGAGACTTTCATCCTGAAGTTGCTGTAGTAGTCGCTGATGAGGTCTCTGATCCTGATGTGGACCTGATGTTTGGGCAGTTGCAGCTGCACCAGCTTGTGTGGAATGGAGCCATATGCGTTTTCCAGGTCGAGCCACAATACAGTTAGGTTGACCCAAATCTATCTGGCCTCCCTGATGAGCTGAGTCACCACACCTGTGTGCTCCAGACAGCTTGGCATTCCGGAAATGCCACCCTTCTGGACTGATGTATCGATGTAGGTGTTCCTTGCCAGGTAGGTGCTCAGCCAGTTGGAAACAGTGCTTAGGAAAACCTTTGCCTCGACAGATAGCAGGGAGAGGATGCAAAACTGGAAATCTCGGTGGAGTTTTCTTCCCTCGGGATCCATACCCCTTCAGCCATTCTACACTGTTCTGGGATCATCCCTCAACTCCAGAAGAACCGCAAGATTTAACAAAGATGCAGCAGGAGCTTGGGACAGTTCTAGTAACTTCTATACGATTTTCCAGCTCGTCCTGGCGCAGAGCTTGCCCTAGCTCTGCGGACAACCTCTCTTCAACCTCTCTGCAGACTTCCTTCAGCTGCAGCTGTGAAATGACAATGGCTCTTTCGGTTCAGGGGAGTCTGAGGATTTGGCAGACTCCCAACTCCTGCTCTCCCTCTCACCTCTGCGTATGTTGCTCCAGAGCCTTTTCTCTCCACTTCCCCGAAAGGTTCAGCAGCGATGCTGCCATGACGGTGGTCATGGTTTGGAGGCAATAGAGAAGAGGGAGGCTGATGGGAAGCTACAGAGTTTGATCAACATCTTCAGCAAATTGCTTCCACAGTGTGGTCATGTTAGCTGCGGGACATTTGATCCTCCTCCTGACAGACTTGATGCTATGGTATTAGTTTGCATCACCTGGAGGTTCTGGGCACAACGGGTTGACTCTGGGCCTGGCCCCTCCTCAGTCTCACCAGGTTGAACACCTGTGCGTTGTGCTGATCCTGCTCCCAGTAGGTACTTATTTATATATCAACATATCTTTACTACTGGTGTATCCCGTGATTTTTTGTCTTTTTGGGTACTCTCAGATAAACCGCTACTTCAGAGGCGTTGAGCATGTTGCAGCAGCCACAACCTTCACATTACTACCTCTATTCATATATCAACAGTCTGGTTCATCATAGTTTTAAGTTTAGTGTTTAAATAAATATTTATAACTGAAATTCACTGTAATTTTTAAAAGAAAAATTGTTACACATGGTGTTATCGGGATAGGCTTGTGGTGCTACAGAGGTTTGGTGGGATTGCTGCGGAAAAAACTCTTACTCTACTTATTTCAATGTTTCAGTTTCACTCAAAAGAATGAAGGGGAAGTTTCACATTAGAAGTCTTTTTCATATTAATCTGCAAAATATGTTTAGACCTTGTGACATGGTTGGTGTGAAATGGTCCTACACATTCAGTAAAATGTGGAATAATGAAAATTATGTTTTTACTCTTTATATCAATTTTATAATTTCGGTTTCACTGTTATAATGAAAATTACAAAATGATATATTACATTAAAGTGTGTATACTGTTTAATGTCTAAGGTAATATTGGTAAAGGGAAGGCCCAATTTTCAAATTGATTTGTATTACAGTTTTAACATTTCCAAAACAAACACTTGTCAAAACAAGCAACAAGGAAACTTGGCGAGCACCTCATCAGGCTCCTAAGGGAAAAGCTCCAAAAACTGCAGAGTATGAGCATCATGTCACTGGCCACCTTAATGGATCCTCATTACAAAGAAATTGGTTTCTTTATCCCAGCAAAGGCCAATGATGCTGTCAAACGTATAACATCTGAATGTCCGTTCGTTATAAGGTCCCAGTCATCTCCAGCTGCATCATCAACATCATCACAAGACGATGTAATTGAAAGACCTGGTTAATATTTTTGCTTTGGTCTAAGGTCAATCTGGATTAATTAAGACTCTCACTTACCTGGTCGGTTTATGCTTGTCAGGGAACAAACTTTGGCATTATTTAAATGCCACAGTGAAGGAGACCCAGTGAAACCACAATGTGATTGCTGATGCCACAGTCAAGCCCAGAGATATTTGGCAGAACCAAACATTCCCAGGACGGAGGACCCCTTAAATATTGTGAGAGGCAACAAAGCATTTTTACAAACTTGTACAAACTTGCTTTGGAGTTCTTGTGCACCCGTGCTTCATCTGTACACTGCAAAATTTTCCAAAGCAGGAGAAGTTGTATCCAAAAGGAGGAATCGTCTGAACCCCAAGACAGTGAGTCCTTCAGTTGCACAAGCAGATTCACCTGCCCTCTCCATGTTCACAAGCGTATTCACTGCCCTCTCCATGTTCACAAACCCATTCACTGCCCTCTCCATGTTGAAAAGCACATTCACGGCCCTCTCCATGCTTACAAGCAAACTCACTGCCCTCTTCATGTTCACAAGAAGCTTCACCGCCCCTCTTGTTAGGGCAACAATTTGAAAATGTCTACCCTCTCATTATGAGTTGTTCAAAAGTTATTTTGAATTATTTATTGATAAACATAAGTAATATTATATTCCATTGTATTGTCATGTTACATACCCATAATATACAAAAAAAAAACGGACATTCTATTTATATGAATGAATACATGAACGATAGATGAAATGCATTTATCAAGGTAAATTGATTTCTTTTACTTGGCAGTCATTCTCATGGCTGCGCTGTTGCTGGACAGTCTTGAGTGTATTACAAATTGATAGAATTACCCACAATATGTCTTGCTGATTAACAATGTTTGACCAGCAGGGGGGTTTGTGTGCACATGAAGCCTTGAGAAATTAACCTTTTTGTGAACCATTTCGCTGGAGGGCTTCAAGATTCTTCATCTCGCCATCACTAATTTCTACTGTTCATCAGCTACATTTTTGAAATCCCTTTAAATTCTTCAGTTGGCCTTTGATGTTGTTCAGTCTAATTTAACTGGCCTTAAATTGTGTTGAATGCAGAGAAAGCAAAGCTCATGCTATTTTTTTAATGGAAAAGAACAAACTTCTCAATAGCTGAAGGTGGGACATTCAAATGGTTACAACATACAAACACCTAGGCATTGTTATCGATCATAGTTTATCTTTCAAAACCAGATATTGAAGGCCATGTCTGCAAATTGAAAGTCAAATTACTTTCCTTTTTCCAGAATAAACCTTGCTTCTGTCAGTTCTGATGATCCACAGAGTCAGATCCGAGCTCAGGAAAAAAGCTTTTAGTTCCATTGCTCCTGCTTCCTGGAATACTTTACATAAGGTGCTGAAACTGTCGGCGTTCGTTACTTTGGGGAAGTTTAAATCTATCTTGTATCTAATCTAATTGTATCCTATCTGAAGGATCGTGAAAATATTGCACTTGGTCAATGGAGTTGTTTTTGAAATCCCTCTCCAATCCCCTTGATTGACTATTTGTATTGGCTAATTTAGGATCCTTTGTAAGCTCTCATTTCAGTGAAGTAAGTTGTTATATATATATATATATATATATATATGTATTTATTTTGTGAATGTAAATTGAAAACGTATGTCACTTTTGCAGCGAGACATCTCCACATCTGGTTCTTGAAGCAATCAACAGACAAGATAGACTCTTTGTGATGGAGGACCCAGGTGTAAGAATCTGAGGTGTAATTAAACATTGATGCCCAGCATCTAAGCACAACTCCTTCGCTGTTTTATGACCCTGCCTGACCCTCATTGGAATGTTAAATAATAACAGCCAGGAGAAGCTGTTTTAATTGGAACCTAAGCAACAAAAGGACTGTTGCTATGGGAATTATTCCTGATGGACATGTCAAAACTAACAGTTAGAATTTACGTAAAATTTGCATTCAAATGATATAAAACATGTTATCGCAATCTGTTCAAATAAGCAATCTGAGGTTTTTCAGCTTATCCGTCTTGGACAGTTCTGAAGTAACACATTGCCGTCTAGCGGTCATTAATAGAAATATCACTTTGAAAATATATTTTAATTTCACTACTGTGAAATATGTGAACATTTACGTCTTACCTCATCCAGTTTAAATAAGTTGAATGAATAGTTCTTGCATCAACTTTATTCCTAGAAAATGCTTCTTCTTTGCCCTTGCTCCCTTTTCCTGCTTTTGGTTCTGCTTTTTGTCCCGTTATATTCTAGTTTGTTACTCTTAATACTTAACCTTCTAGAGCTCTGAACCAGTGTAGCTCTCTTCAATTTTGCCTCTCTAAATCATTTGCTTTTCGACTTTCGTTGATTTTCCGCTGTACGGGTATCAAAAGAGAATGACGCCCTGAGTCTCTCTCTTCTCTTTTAACTTTCACTCCTCTTCTTTTTACTTTTACTTAACTTCAATATTACTTTCTCCTGTTTCTTTTTCTAAATCGTTTGCTTTTCGCTATTCAGTTGTACTTTGTATTCTGAACTGATTATTGAGCATCACAACCCTGAGCTCAATAACGGCAAGCAAACCTTTTTCTTTTGATTGAACCTGCTTTTAAGAGTCAATTTATAATCCCTCTTCATTCTAAGAGTGTCAACCCTGCAAAGGTCAATTTTCCTATAGAAGTTTCGTGGGGGCTACATCTTCTAGGAAATTTGTTTGCACGCTAGACTTAAGGGACCAAGTTCCTGTTCCCATTCTTGCATCCTGCAACAAGGATGATAGGTGCCAGGTCCATCTCTTGCCAAGCCGGATGTGTGTGCGCAGCAACCACCAGTCTCCATACGGCAGCGATAATAGTCACCTGCAGAGAAGTCCACAGCTGACTTCTGAACTCTGCCCTTCTACTGCGAGCAGAAAACTACTGATTGACTGCAAAGCCGAATCCACGGACCTGATTATGACCAGCGCACAGTAAGATCATTCTATCACGCTCATTCATGATCTGGGGTTGATGTATAAAACTTAAGTCCCTTTAAATTTTGTGGTGCCCTGTAGCAATGATTAAGTTCCAGATAATTTAAAACCGTCAATAATTCCTCTCCATCACCATTATCCATTTCTGAAACTGAAATATGTTGAACCATCAGTCCACATACACAAACACACGTATTTGCATTAACCGGTGTATTTACCTCATTACCATTTATACATATTTTTCCTGTTTTGTTGTGGGTAGTTGAATAAATATATTCATATATAAATAACAGGTGTCCTGTCTTTCCTTCTTGAAGAGAAATGAAAGTACTTAGTAAAAGAGTTCATGACTTTCAGATATGTAAAAGAGTTCATGACTTTCAGATATGAGAATTTTGAGTTTAATGAAATTAAGAATTGATTAATTCATAGTCTCCCAATATAACTTTGGGTGGCCCTATTCAATTATTTGAGGTTAAAATGTAGATATCCCACTACACTTTAATCGTTTCAGTTACTGTGATGCTCTCTTGGCCAGGTCACTATTGAAAAAGAGATTTTTAATCTCAGTGAGGACTTTACCTGGTAAACTGATATATGTTTTTAGCCACTAGCAGCTAAGCATGCTAACTAGCCAGCTAGCTCCACAGCGCTCTCTGGGGCAGTCCTTGTTTGTCGTTAGTGGGGATCAAGAATCTTCTTAAATAAGGACAATGGCATGGATTGAACACTTCTTTGAAAATATTTTTTTATCCAACAGTTGAGACGCAACTTATTCACAATAGCACGCAATAAAACAAGTGTTGAACTGCAGTAGCACCGGAGCCTGGGTCGCCAGCTGTGCAGCGCTAATGGAACCGGAAACTGAGGTGTAAAACGATAAATGTGAAGTTCCTCAAGAGGAATGTCTTTAAGATGGATAGAGGCCTGCCCCAGATATTCTCAGTTCACCTCATTGAGTTTAAGGGGGGGCTGTAAGCTCAGTGGGCAGAGCGAGAGATATATGGCCACAGACGAGATGACCACAAATTCAATAATAGATCTATTTCCTAAGGCGGCTTTTTACCATATACACTTACAAACATTGTTATGGGCAATCCTAGAGTAGCACAAAGAAAGTCTAACAACAAAGCACCACTTGAGCACAGTTTGGACAAGTTGTTTTCTCCCCATCATGACCCTCCATGTCATGAGTACGGCCCCCTCCTCACCTTCATGTGTCGAACCTGTTGCTCAAGCTTGGCCCGGATCTTCTCACTTTCCTTGAAGCGGCTCTCAGCATCCTGTAGTCTCAGAAGCTCTTCCTGCAGTAGGCCGTGTTGTCTCTGCAAAAGAGCTAGGTCCCCAATGGTTGATCCTGCACCGAGCTCCTTATTTCCAACATCTCGCCAGAGAGGTTGCCATCCTCCTGCAGCTGCTACAGCGTTCTTCGACTGCAGAAGCAACTCCAAGATGGAGTCTTGTTTGATGACCGCAGCCTGTGGGATATGAGGCTTGTTTTAGAGGCTGAAAACAATTATTTTGGTTTTTCAAAGCAGGAAAGTCACAGGTCTATTAATGATTTCTCAAGAGCACTTAGAGAAGATTCTCTCATTATGTGTGTGTGTTTTTCTTTTTTAAAGTAACCAAAATTTACGCCTGAGCCCTAAATGAAATGTGAAAAATTAATTGTCTAATTCAGATAATTTTTTCACTTGTTAAAGGGTCATTATTCAGATAGGTTGAGAGCCTCTGTGTGGCACTTACTTACTACTTACTTTTATGAGTAAGTAGTAAGTAAGTATGTTTTTATGAAAAGTAATAGAATAGGCCCCCACTGGTAACCATGCCCTACAGACCCCCCAACTGCCCCACTCCCTCACCTCTCACTCCTGCAGCATTGAGATTTGATCCAAATGTAAAGTGTGTTATAGATTATATGTATTATTATTATTTAGTGTTGAAGAAAACCCATTGCTGCTACTTGGTGTGTCTCCCACAGTGTCCAGCCAAAAAAAGAAATGCCCTGAGGAAAATAGGAACGCACAAACCACGAAAAGAAGATGTCCTGAGGAAAATGAGTCCCCCAGACAAAGAAAAAGGAGATGTCCTGGGGAAAATGACACCGCAAAACGCCATCAAAAACAGAAAAGAGCTCACTGTTGAGATCTGACTATGGATGAGTTGCTGACTCTTTATGGGATTCTGCTCACATTTGGCTACAGTTCTGTGCCACGGAGGCACATGTATTGGTCATATGACCCTGACGTCTACAATGAAGCCATCTCAAATGCAATGAGAAGGAACCGATTTGATGAGATAATGGCCTCAATTCACCTGGTGGATAACTCAAAGGCCACACACGACCCTTTCCATAAAGTGCAGCCCATCTTCAGTGCACTACAAGATTATGCCATACACAAAACAGCTATCAATTGATGAAAGCATGATACCCTATTTTGGCAAGCATGGCTGCAAGCAGTTTATCAGGGGCAAACCAATCTGCTTTTGGTACAAGTTGTGGAGCCTTGCTTCACCCATGGGGAACTAGTTTCACATGGAGCCCTATTGTGGAGTCCAAACATCTGCCTGAAACTGGCTTAGGACAGGGCCCAAGTGTAGTCCTTGGTCTGGCTGAACAAGCAGAAGCTCCTCCAGGATGCACGGTGCATGATAACATTTTCACCTCACGTAGCCTCATTGATGAAATGACCAAACGAGGTCACACTGAGACAGTGTCGTCTGCATGACATCCCTTTCACAGGTGTGAAGGCTTTTGAAAAATGCCTAGTGGAAGCACTGAGGTCCTTACAGAGGGGGAGAAGTTACAGGTGTGATGAAAGAATAACATTGTTGTAACCATGGCAACCAATGCCGTAGAATAATCAGAGGGGCAAGCATCCAGGTGGAGCAAAGAGAAAAAAGCTTTTGTCAAAGTACCACAGCCTCTGTGTTTCCTTACATACAACCCAAACAGGGGCGGCATGAATCTGCATGATCTTCACACCCTACAGTATACAGTGCCCTTATGCATTTTGCACTGTTTTTGGAGGTACAGTACATACTTACCTGCACTGATGTATGATTTTGCAGAATAATACTGTACACTAATTTTTCTGGCCTTGATATTAGTGTTCAGTAAATGTTGTCATTCTAAGCTAATGCCACTATTTGAATTTAGTTTATTTTTGTAAACTATTGTCAGTTTTTATTCTTTAAGTTCAAATACTCTTAGCTCTATGGTTATTTAACTTTTATTAGACTGAAATACAGTAATTGCATTGTTGTCATTGTTAGTACCCTTCAGTATGCGTTGCCATGGTATTTTTATGTATCTAATAAAGTTCTGAACACACTTGTAACCATGCCTGGTTATAATATGTTACACATGTTAGTGTTATACTTATTTTTTATAAATAGGTCAAATTAAATAATTTGTGTAAATTAGGAGTATGCGGCGTCCACCGGCAACAAGTGCTGCCGAGTATAAAACCTACATTTTCACTAACATAACCAATATGAAATGAAAAACTTCATAAATATTATGTGTTCGGGAGGTTTAAGGAGTGAAATGCATTTATTTTGCAGGGAAAAACTTTGGATTCAACGAATAATTGAGTAGAGGACTTCAACTGTCATCAGAAATGTATGGGCCGTGTTTGGTTTCTAGAATTATATTATTTTGCAAAATGTTCTTGTTGGACAATGTCATGTATCTCGTCTTGTTGCCAAGAGAGTGAAAAATGCTTTACAGAATTAGATGTAAATACATTATTTACAGATTGACGTTCAAACATTAAACCAAAGGAACAAGTAAAAAATTACATGTTTCACGTTACATTTCACTCAAACAGAGGTACTAAAATAGACTCTGCTCCCAAAAACACGTAGATTGATAATGAATTATATAAAATTGGTGGATGGAAGATTAATATAATTATTTTCTTAATAACAGAATTTAGTACTGTAGATGATCAAATAAACATGTTTTAATATATTATACATATATACAGCTTCAAACTTAGAATGGAAATAATGTATCACTTATCCAGTGTGAGTAAACAATATATATTCATCATACTAATTCAATTCCAAGTAAAACAAACTATCCAAAATGTACAGAAGGCACTGTGTGCAGCATAACATGTAAATTTACTTTGCTTGCATAGCATCTTCCTTGTCTGTTTTACAGCGTAAGCCAGATTTTAGGTGTCACCTGTTCCTCAGGAGTGGTAGCCATCCCTGAAAAGTCCCCACTCCCCTGCATTGTGCAAGCAATCTCCCTGATTGAACAACTCAAATTAAATGTCCACAGTACTTTTTGTAAAAAAAAAAAAAAGGTTGGCCTTTGATAGAGTTGATTCATATACCCCAGATGTGGGTGTTCTAACCACTAGGGCTGTTTTAACCCCTAGTGGTTAAAATATGAATGAGTAAATTAGTAAAACACAATGTAAACAAAATAGTTCGAGTCCTTTCATATGCACCAAATATGGGCTACATGGCTCAATGTTTTGGAAGATATGGCATGAAAGTTTCCCCTATTGTCAAAAATATACAACCCAGCTTTCCCAAAACCAATCCAGTTCTTCCTCCCACTAAGATCAATGGGGTTCAAAGTCTAACAATGATCCATGAGATTGTTTTTGAGTTCTCTCCAGGAAAAAGTGTTTATCCAAAACGCAAAACGCTCCCCCTTAGTGAGATATAAACCACTAAAGTAAAAGACAAAATACTGATACAGAATACTGATACACCAAGTTCGGACTAAATCGTTTGAGAAATTATGGCCCGAAAATGTTCCCCCCACTGTTAGAAATGTAGAACCAACCTTTCCCAAAATCAATCCAGTACTTCCGTATAAACTTTGAAAATGATCCATGAGATAATTTTTCAGTTATCACGCCAATTTAGACGCGATGATATTTCCATTATATCCAGTTATTTTTCAGAATATAATTATTCGCACACCGCAAGCCATCTGGAGCACATTTGGACTCAGTATGTTGCTAAAAACAGACCATTGGTTACCATTACACTGATGTATGAGAAACTACATAGATATTTTGCTAAAGACAACTCAACATTGAGACTAAAGGAACTGAGGAATGATGCTATAAACAATATTATGTAAAGTCTGTATTATTGGACAGAAATATTCTCACCTGGAGATCATGGAGATAAACACTGAGATTCATCAGCCTCTGGCAAATCTCCTGTCAGAGCAGAAATCATACTTTTACTGATGCACACGCATGTCATTTAAGAAAACTATGAACCCCCTTTCTTACAATGAATGGTTCGGGTTGCCATGCAATCCTCTACAAGGTGAGTGGCGTCACACAGAAGAAATATTTGGACAAATGATGTTAACTATTAATATCAACTACTTTTGACATGGGCTTATTGGGCATTAATTTTATTGCAAGCGTAAAGGGCAGATCTAACCTAAAGTTAGTATGGTTTTCTACATCATGACCATTTTACAGCAGTTACAAGTTGGTAACCAGCTGAACAGTGTGTCTCGAATGTCTTACCAAGTTTGACTCCTTAACATTACCCAACTTAACTTGGATTTGAATTGAGTCAATAGTGTCATCTTAACACAATCAAAGATAAATATATTTGACTTGGATTGTGTTGAAATGGCAGTTAAGCAGGTGAAAAATATATTCAACATTGAAATTTCAATACTCTAACATGATAGTATGTATTAATCCTTGGAATATTAAAAAAATAAAATAATTACTTGACAAGTTATGTATGATTTTGCCGATTATACTTCTTTAATGGCAAATAAATAACTCAACCTACGGGGTTATAATGCTAAGCAACTATTCTTGTTTTTTCTTTTTTATTAAAGGTGAAAAATCTGTTAACAAACCTATTCAGGTGGTTATGTTACTGGTCTTCTCTGACATGGAAGGCTCCGCCCTCAATCAGAGTAGGATTTAACAGTTGAATTTAGCAGGTGGAGCATTAATTGCAGAAAATTTCTAATTTATAGTAGTGTTTTCACAAAAACTACTCACTATCACTAAAATATCCAACACTTTGATTTGTACCTCTCCTCAGTGCTATACAAGGTGGGTGGTCCCACAGAAGAAAATTAAAATTAGGGAGAGAATGCTGTTGATTCAATAAGAAATTAATTGTAAAATAATGACATATCATCCAACGGTCTAGCATTTCCAGCTGTTGTCCTAACATGTTGGACCTCAGCTCACCTTTGCTGCAAAGACATCACGGACTCCATTAACTAACACATCCTGATCACCTGAGTAGAAACAAACACAAAAGCCAGTCTTCAGGAGTAAAAACACAACTAATATCTTATACTGTACATCAGGTCTATGCTCCTTTACCAGACATTCTGTGCATATAACTCACTGATCCATGAGTTTGCTCTGTATATTCCTTTCCATCATGCTTGCTGGAACCCAATAGCTGTCAGCATGTTGTTTGACAGGCCAGAATCTTTAGGGACTTACCCGTTTCTACCACCTCCAAGCAGTTGTGATGGCACCAGAGAGGAAAATCCATACTCGAGCCCAGAAGGAGCTCACTCAACCTGTCAACTGAAGATACAAACACCCCTCACATAGTTAATTTTTTCTGTTCATTAAATGGACATTAATATGTGATTGTTAATAGTAAACATCCCTTGTGGGAATGTTAATCTTAGAATGAGATATGGTGAGGAGCAGGACATTGTTTTATTATCAACCAACAAAAAGCTGATCTAATACAATCCTGCATTTTTTTAGGATTATTTTGAGGACACATCATTTAGCCAATAAAATACATCCAAGTCTGATTCACACCATTGTACATTTTTAGTTTTCACTCAGTTGTGGTTCACCACTGATAACATCTGAATGTATAAACACATCTTTATACATGCACCTATAAAAAAAATTTGTAGAATATATATATATTCTACATGCTTAAATGTAGAATATTTGTAATTGTAACCGTTATTTTCTGGAGTAAATAATACGGTCTAGACCTGCTAATGTTGAAAGTGCTTTAAGATAGGTTTTGCCTAGTTTTTGCGCAAAAAAAATATATATAATTGGAGAAAAATACAAATATGTATTGTATATATATTTGCTGGTATTTATATTAGGGTATGGCGTTCTAGCCAAGGACCATGCCCTTGCTGCTCAGCAAGACCAGTGCGATACGATATCAATGCACCCGGGGCAAGTGGACCTGCTTTTGATGGGAATAGGAAGAACCCACCCTGATTGGTTACATTCGCAGCTTGCCATTACATACAACTTTGCTTCTCTCATTTTTTTTTGGTGGCAAGACTATTTTTCCACTTTAAGCAAAAGGGAGTTGCACTTAATTTATGGACTTTATACCATGATCTTTAGGTCGTTGAATTAGGGATCAGGCTGTTCTTCAGAGGCATAAATGTGTTTGGAAAAAAGTCAAGTTTGAAGTCAAATCTTACTTGATGGATAGGAGGCTTTGATGCCAAGTGGCCTGTCACAGAAAATAGCAATGTTCATTTAGACTGGAAATGCCTACTGTCCAGCTTTTGGCCAACTTCCAGGGAGCAATTACTTTTGGTTGAAATTAAATGTTACCTTCAGCAGTGGAATCGAGTAGAAGCTTCTCCGCACGGGGGGCATGGGGTGTCTCTGCCCTGAAGAAGTAGCGAATGATAGGAGGCTGTCTGACCTCATGACCACCTATCACATCTGTCAGCTCACAGAATAGAGTCACCCTCTCCTGCAGGAGCTCTAGCATTTCCTGGTCTTTCTGCTGGAGGTCAGCTATAAGTGGTGGTTGAAGATTAATCAGTCATCTAACACAGATCAAACATTGTCTGTATAAGCTGTCATTTTTTGCAGAAATAAATCTTTATTGTTCTTATCATCTACCAGTCTGAAATAAGAACTTTCTATGGACATAAGAGTGTCAAAACACAAAGGGTCTGATTTACTAAGATCCGAAATAGCGAGTGCTAAATTGCATGTGCATTTCACCAGACTGCAGGTTTAGTTTGCATGTGGGTGATCTAAGAATAAAGGCGTAAATGACAACAGTTGCAAACATGGTTGAGATTGTATTAAGGTTTTGCATGTGATACCGGTTTCCGCATTGGAGACTTTGGACAAAGAGCAAGTGACTGCAAGCAAATATTGAAATTTAATGCCATGGAATTGACAGTGTTAGTGGAAGAGGCAAATTAATATTGTTGAGCTACAGCAAAGAAATCTCACCAAAAGAAACACGATCTGTGAGAAAGTCAATGCTGTAGGTAAAACAAGGAGAATGACGGATTCAATTAAAAGAAGATGGCAAGATATAACAAGAGGAGCAAAAGAAAGAATAGTTCATAATAAAACCTTGGTTAATAAACAGGTGGGGGCCCAGTGGAAGACATGCCTCTGACCACAATTGAGCAGCAGGTGCAGCTTTATTTCTGCGCAGCCAGAGGTTATGCGCAAAACAATACGCATACAATTTACTTAAAATAAGTATTTGTGTCTTTACAAGAATTTTTATCAGAAATATCAGTGGTGATCCCTGCCAAAATCCGTCTCCCGGCCCAAATCAGCTAGGATAGTAATGAGATAGGAATTAGCTGCACAAGGAAATTCATCATCTGCAGCTCTTGAAGATGGATTTATCCATTGCGCAGGAGGTGAGAGCTCAGGCACACAGAGGACCACCAGGCAGTGGGTCAGTGCTGTATATGGTCCGATGATGGTCATCAATGCCTCGGCAAGAGGGATCGAAGATGGGGTATAGCAAGTGCTGGGATCACGCTCTCCAAGTGGTCCCACAATGGAACAAATTGGTGGAACGCACATGCACATATGTGGCAAATGTTCTCCT
This sequence comes from Lophius americanus, assembly GCA_037951165.1. Classification (NCBI taxonomy): domain Eukaryota; kingdom Metazoa; phylum Chordata; class Actinopteri; order Lophiiformes; family Lophiidae; genus Lophius; species Lophius americanus. The sequence goes on from JBBDHG010000051.1 coordinate 3,444,831, forward strand.
CCACGTCCATGGCATCGTGCTCCATCTAGTAGACGAGTACAATCTGGGCCACTATTCTGGGCTGTATACCAATGCTCCTCCAAACGGTGTCTGTGCGCAAAGCTATGCCGATTAGCATCTCCCTTTCAAACGTATTAAATACAGATGCAGAACACATTTCTTTTTCCAAATTAGATCTACGCATTGACTATCATCTGTTTCATATTAAGGAAAGACATAAAGTGAGAACTTCATTTAATACTCTCTTGGGCCGTTTTGAGTATCTGGTCATGCCTTTTGGATGAACAAATTCCTTTTCTTTGCTTCAGACTCTGGTCATTGACATCTGTCTATACTGAACTGGTCCATTTTTGATATTCTAAGGATGCATGCAAATTTGAATGCAAATTTTTCTCCCCATATTTAATCAACATTTTGACCTGGTTCTCCTCCACTTTTTAGAAAATAAGATCTACGATAAGAGTGAAAAGTGCAACTTAAATATCTCATCCACAAGATCCACAAGCACTTGAACGTCTCTTCACAAGATAGGAACAGACTCAGCCAATGTCCAGACACTTGTAACAGAGACGGTCATTTTTTTGGTTTTTAAATTTTTAAAGCTGATCCATAACTGTGTTGCCGTCTGTCTTACAAAATTTACTTCTCCCTCTGTCCCTTATGCCTGGACGTTTGAGGTGACAAACGCCTTTTACAATATCAAAAAGCTAGCCTCCCTTATCCAGATCCCTCTTTGCAGTTTGTGGCATCCAACCTTCTGAAGACCACGTTCTCTCATAGTTCTCCCCAGGGCCCCAAGTTAAATTCCAGCATTTTTTACGTTCTTGTGGAACGGAGACATTTGTTGGAGGGGCTTTTACTTGTCCTTTTTTGTCTGGACTGATCGCAAAAAATCTTCAATACCCCTACTCTACCAACAGAGCTTAACAACCATCAAGCTCGTGGTCCCTTTTTGAGATTGATATAATTTCACCCATAATTTCACATATCAGCCCAGATGATGAAAACAAAACCTGATTCCCTTTCCTGCAATACCTCACCCGAAAAAAATATCCAACAGCCATTTATTCTCCTTCCCATGTTGTATAAATTAGGAATCTTTGCCAGGAAGCCAAGAACCCTCAAACAGATCCTGATCACATTCTTTCAAGGTGCTCCAGTGGGCTCATTCCTTCAAACTAACATGTGTTAGGACTCCATGACATTCCCCACAATACTTGTCAGGCAACAGACATCAATTCACTTAACAGGTATGGAAGGCTTTTTGCCCAGCTTTGGGGAGTACCGGTAGTCCCTCCTCAAGATACCATTTACGGACATACGCAAAAATGAAGTGGAGGAATGAAGAACTGGAGACAGCAATTTATTTTTTAACTAATCTCAACCGTTCCAGCTTGAAGGCCCACCTGCCCATGGTCGAATATCTGCACAATGCACATCCACAGGAAGTACTCCTTTTATGGCCCCTCTAGACTACCACTCTCCCTTTTTTCCCTGTTCAGGAGACTGAAGGGTCTTTACTTTCAGAAAGTGAGTGGACAGCCCCGCTGCACACTTAAATCCGGAACCAGCTTAAAAAATCAGCAGATTGGGGAGACAACACAAATTCTGAGAGTTTTTTGCCCTCCGAGCAGAAGTTGAGATCAAGCACTATACAACAAGGACACTAAATAATTATTATCCCATTGTTTATAAACAGCTGCCCAACAGTGAAGACAAAATAGAAATTATTGTGTCAAATTAAACATGTCCCTATTGCCTATGCAATGTTGGCATGCTATGTAAAAGCATGTTTGTGAAGGCAGCGCAGAGAATAATGTTTTGTTGTGGCAAAACCCCTTGTTGTGACATTTTAAACTTGTGTTAATAGGCTGATGTCAATGTAACTGATTATTATTATGTTGTTTTTTATTTGATCGCCTTTAAAGCACAGAATATAAATGGAACAAATCTTGTGTTGCTGAATCTTATATTACATAAGAGGCTGGTCCATAGAGGCAGAAGAAAATCAAAATGTAAGAAAAAAAAATGGTGGAAATAAACGATAACCTTATTTCAGTATGCCTTAATAATTTTTTGATCTGTTTTGGAAAAACTCCTTTTGAAATTCTAATATTTCAAAATAGTAAATATTTTTGAAATACACACCGGTGTCACTCTTTGCTGGTGTCAAACGGGCGGTACATTTTACATGCTGATATTCTATTGGCCAAAACACGAGAAATGATGTTTGAAGGGAGGACATCTTCAGTCCGGTTCTTTGGGGTATGGGCTAACCTGGGGGAGGCATCCGGTTGATTTATTGGGGCGGTAGCCTGTTAATGGTGGGGTGTGCTGGTGGTCTTGTGGCGCTGCAGAGATGCTTACTGCCTGGTCTCTGGTCCTGTGCGAGGTAATTATGGGGTTGGGATGAGGGCTTTCTGGTGGGACTAGGTGGAGCAAGATCTGCCAGTGTGGATTGGGGAGGCTCAGAATTAGGTAGCTTGTTGAGAATAGGTCCGACGATGGGCTGTTGTGGGATTGACCCTTGTCTGGGCACTTGGTTCTGCATTCTCCGGTGTGACTGACCTTGCCTTGGCATGTGGTACGGATCTGTAATAGGCCCCCTCTTGACGATTGGTGGCAGCCACTATGTGGCGGCCTTAGCAGCAGAATTATGGGGCCCTCCTGCCGGTGCCCGGTCCTCCGGCTTTTGGTGGGAGTGGGGTTTTGGTGGGGAGTCTGGGGTTGGGTGGCCATAGGATGTCCCTTGAGCCTGTGCGGGAGGCGGATTTTCTCAGATGTCATTAACCTCTGAACTGACAGTGAATGAAACACAAATCACTACTCAGCTCATTGATGACTCCTTGTCCTATCGTCTTTGTTTGTCCTATCTCGTCTGTGTTTAAAGTAAGGTATATCTTGTCCACTTAAATGAAGAAAATGTATTAAAACACAGTAGGCTAGCGCAGCCCCCATGCAAAAAAAACCTTGATTGAAATAGGGCAGATCAGCATACGAAAAACGAAAAAACGTAAATGTTTCATGTAATACTAATAATGATAGAGATTCTTTAATATTCTTTAACAAGACCGCAATTTACGTCAAGGAATCTTATTTCCTAGATGTTGGAAGTGGTCAAATGTGATTTCACCAGCGGTCACATCATTTAATTGGTCGGTATACCTGTCGGTGTGCTTAGAACCGCTATGATTGGCCAGAGGTGAAAAAGAGAGTAGAAGAGTGCAGATATGTATGAGAGGAATAGGGTGCAGACACGCCGCCACAGCGGGGAGTAATTGAATAATTAATTCACTGAAATACACTTTGAGGATACTGCAAGTTTTAGACTGAATCTCCATAGGATTTAGCAAATTTTAAACGTGCGAGAGTGCATTAAGTACCAGAGATACCGAAAAGTTTCCCAAAAAGGACCAGGTGTGCCTCAGGGTGGGTCTCCAAAGAAGTGGATTTCCTCCCCGCCAGGTACAGGTTCTTCTCGTGACCATGGAGAATTTTGGACTGAGGCAGAACTGATGAACTCTTGTTACTGGTAGAACTCTGAGTTTTACCATTCAACTATTTTCTGACCTATTGTGGAATCCGTTCATAAGAAGAGGATATGCGGTGCACACAAGCTACGTATAGGCCTGCAACGATCTGATGAGTGAGTGGGTGAGTGTGTCTGCTTGTGGACCCACAAAAGTTATTTCTACTAAGTTACTGGCATTTAACTAATGTTCGTGGAAAACAAATTTCTCATCAACAATTGATGAGAAATTTATTTTTCTCATCAAATGGTAGAGGGTAGGAGCAAGGATCTATCGAAATGGAGACCAAGTAGACACATTACAAGAGTGACACTGTGTTCATCGGTGAGACCTGTAGTAGGGCCTTGTTAATATGCATCCTTACCTTTGAGTCTCCTCAGGTGGGCTTTGTGTTCAGTCTCTATGAGGGGGAACTCCTCTCTTGATGGGCACCTGAACAGGCAAAGTCTTTCATCAGTGATGTGATGGACTTTGTGTAGTTTGTCTTATTCTTACTTTTTCAGGGTTAAATTTACATTCAGAACTGTAACTTTCGCTGGAACATTATTATAAAGTGGGTAGTGAGACCAGATCTGCTATACAGCTTAGAGTTGTTGGCACTGAGTAAAGACGCAGAGCTAGCAGATTTGAAGATCTTAATTTTCTTTGGGAGTGCCGAGGATAGACAAGATTAGGACCGAGAACACCACAGGGAAAGCAAAGTTTGGATGTGGTAAGAGAGAACAGATTGAGATGTTTTGGGCGCGTGAAAAGGAGGGATATTGAAATATTTGTTAAGTATGCTAGAGATGGAGCTGCCAGGCAGGAGAAAAAAAAAGGGAAGACCAAAGAGGAAGTTAGAGATGACATGCATTTGGTTTGTGTGACAGAGGAACATGCAGAGAATAGGCTAAGATGGAATCAGATGAGCCGCTGTGGTGACACCTAACGTTAAGAGTCAAAGAAAAAAATGATAACAAAATAAAAGTTTCAGAGACAAAATAGATCGCACCACTTCTGCAGCCTGTTCACCAGCTAAAACATAACATGGTTTAACTCACACGATGGGTATACAATTGTATACGCAGCAATTTACAAAATGTGCATTGGTTGCATGTGCGTAAATTCTTATCCAAACAGGATTCTAATCTGTTAAAACTATTCACATCCACATTAGGCATCATCACAAGTGAGTTATGATAGAACAGCAGCTTTTTCTATGCTATTTCGACTCGAAGACCAACAGAGCAGAGGAAACTTCAATGATAATTTAATTCAATCAGGCTGAAGCCTCTCTGCCACCATGCACTTTATTTTCTCCGTATACAACTTTCAACTGCAGTACATACCAAATGAAAAACATGAATATACAAGCATATATCTAAAGGGCATTAAGCAATACAACAGCAACAACCAATTGTGTATTGGGGAGCAGCTAGTTTGACTGAGATAGTGTCAGTAATCATGGAAACAAGATCCTATAGCACAGTGAATCCTCTGCTGCTGTTTTTAAGGAAAGTTTTGACTCAGTTGAAAAAGACATACGCTGAGATCGCAAACCTCAGTTCTCTATATAATATATTTTGATCCAAATAACAAAAATAGACTCCATGATTAACATGAGTAGTACTCAATTAAGTACAGGTTGGAGATTTGATATCATCTCTCAGACTGTTGACTGTGTAATGTTTTCACTTCACATAGTAAATAATAGAACATGAATTATTATTAATATGGCTCAGTTTAATGGCGCTGGTCACTTCATTGTAGTCAGATTAATACTGTGATGATTAATCCCAATTTAAAAATAATCCATGAAATAGTTTTTGAGTTATTGCGTTAACATGAAAGATCTGCTGACCTGGATGCTGTAGTCTCATGAAATACATCCTTAACCAGACTTGAATGGCATTTCTACTGCACATGCCAGTCACATGTTTAAAGCAGAATCCCACATAATCAGAGTTTTTGATTCAGTTGTTGGGTTTCCCCTGCAGCCTTTTACCGTCTGTCCTTATCCTTCTTTGAAAAGGTGGGTTGTTTTCCAGGTGATCTGATAGAGAGCTGATATCCTGCAACATTGTCTTTTCTTTAGTCCTGTAGTTGTGTTTATGAGGATTCATGTTAAATTTTCCCTCTCATTGTTGTCAACTGCTGTGCAGTCAGCGCTTGAAGATGATAAAGCCAACCAGCCAGTTATTAAGCATGTTACTTTAGATTTGAACATTAATCGGGAGAACACATGTAGAAAGAATTGCAAACAAGTTTTACTTTGTCCAATTGGTGAAATTGCCCACAAGAATCACCACATCAAGTAGTACTCTGATTGATTTAATATTTACCAATCAAACTGAGAGAATAATAAAGTATTTTAATATGTTAACTGTTCTTTTCTGACCACAATCTGACTTTTGTGGCCAGAAAGCTTTAAAAAAAAAAAGAGAGATTCTGTCCTCGTGTTAGGGAACACGGGTTTTTCACAATCCCAAAAAGCAATCAGGAGAGCTTTAACAATGCTGTGCAGCAGATTGATTGGGATCAAATACTGCTTGGAATAAACTGTGAAAAGGACAGTGAAATACTCTCGACAACTATTGAAAAAGTAATTACAGACTTTAAGCGGCGAACAGAAAAGCTGGCTTCTGTTGGCTGCTTTTCCATCAGAGTTCTACAGCCTGCAATACTATAAACCAACAAGTATACCTTTTATTGTTGCTCACCGGCAAACCTTTTGGATATATATCCGTATATGTTATTCTGTATTTGTATTTTTAAGAATTCTACCGTGTCTGGTGACGGTCCGCCTACCTGTTGCTCCAAGTGTACCATCACCCAAAGACTTCTGTATCCGTTTGTTTCATTGTTTAGGTGATCGTTTTTTCATCGTTTATGTCCGTTTCTGTTTGTTCATCGTCCTGTTCATCTCTGCCCCCGTGACACTTTCACCAATAGCCGTTGTATATCACCTTCTGTGTTTGATAGCTTTTTTTTTCTAGGCATCATTTCCATGAAAATAACGGCTACTAACGTGCTCTGTGCGTCTCGTCCATGGCTAACGGCTAATAACGGGCTAGTCTCCACAACTGGCAGGATGATGAATTATTCCATCACCCAACTGATGAAATTCAACAACTACAACACTCCGATGTGCATATCGGTTAATAAACAACTTGGACTCCTTCGCCGGCCCGTTACATTGACAGAAGTTGCCGTTCTAGGTTTGTTTACTCCCGCTCCTGCTCCGAGAACTCCATTCCGTCCTTTTGGTCTGACGTGCGCACTGTCGCGTTTCAGGCGCGTCATCAGAATGCTGTCGCTTTTCCCATTAATGTCACTGGACTTTCCTCGATAAAGTTATCCACTGTGCGGGTTAGAAAAACGTGGAGTGGATTTCAGTCTTCTTCGGCCAATACAGAGACTCACTGCTCCATCTAGTATTAAAATGGAACTCTTTAAGACACAATCTCTCACAAAACAAATCGTGCCTCATACATGACCACATCATGGAGAAATGTCTCGACGTTATGTGCCTTACAGAAACCTGGCAACAACCAGATGATTTTTCTGTCATGAATGAGACCTGTCCCTACTGTTACCTCCAGAAAGCCTGCGGCACTGGCCGTGGTGGTGGTCTGTCTGTCATCTACCACAGTGATTTAGACTTGTCTCCAATGCCGTTGCCAGAGATCTCTTCTTTTGAATGCCTGGCATTTAATTGTAAACCCCCTTTCTCCATGACCATACTTCTAATCTACCGGCCATCCAAACCAAACCCAGCCTTCATCTCTGAGATGTACAACCTTTTGTCGACATTTTACCCAACCTCTGCCAATATTTTAGTATTTGCAGATATGAACATTCATGTCAACTCCCCTGCATGTCGTTTTGCTTCCGAATTTCTCCAACTACTGGATTGTTTTAATCTCAGGCAACTTGTCGATGTCCCCCCCAACACCATGGGGCACACTCTGGATCTAGTTATCACTGACTCTGCCCCTCTCAGCAATCTTCTTGTATACGATCTGGGTGTGTCTGACCACAAGGCCGTGTCCATGGAATTGTCGCTTGTGTCCCCCCTCACTAAGCCCAAATGTCAAATCTACTTCAGGAATTTGAAAAACATCAACCCAGAAACCATGAGGGTCGACCTCCAGCATCTTCTTTCTGCAAACTTTGTATCAGCCAATGACTCAGTAGATTTCTACAATAAATCCCTGAGTAGCATCCTGGATCGTCACGCCCCATTAAAAACTAGAACAGTCACCTTCTCCCCCGCTCAGCCTCCTAGTTCACCAGCGAGCTACGGGAAATGAAGGCAGCTGGGCGTGTCCTTGAGCGGCGTTACAAGGCTTCAGGTCTCACTGTCCACAAGCTAGCCTTTCGGGAACACCAAAAGGCCTACTCAAAGTCCCGCAGAGAGGCTCGGACTCACTGTTCTACTCCAACATCATCAAAACCAATCCTGGAAATTCTAAGCAGCTGTTTTCCACTATCAATCATCTTCTTAAACCACAAACTCCCCCACTTACAGAAATTACAGAAGAGCACTGTAATAATTTCATGGCTTTCTTCAAATCAAAAATTGACTCAATCCGTTCTGTCCTTTCTGGTTCCTCCTCTATACCTATCCAGTCTGCTTACACAGTTTGAGATCTCCCAGCCTCTAAAGTGTTTCCCAGAAATCTCACAGCAGGAGGTTGAAGTTATCATCCGGACGATGAAGCCCTCCACCTGTGCCCTCGACCCCTTTCATACAGCCCTAGTGAAAACTAATATCTCTTCCATCAGTGCCCTGATCACCGCTGTAATAAATCAATCCCTCCAGGCCGGCTATCTGCCCTAAAAGTCGCCATAATCAGACCACTCCTCAAAATACATACTCTTGAGCCAGAACTTTTTGCTAAATACAGGCCCATTTTCAAACTCACATTCCTCTCCAAAGTTCTGGAAAAAGTAGTTGCTGCCCACGTCCAGGACCACCTCAAATACAACAACCTCTTTGAAACCTTTCTGTCTGGTTTCCGCTCCGCCCACAGCACAGAAACAGCTCTGCTTAGAGTCACAAATGACTTACGGATGGCAGTAGATGCTGCTTCGCATTCCCTCCTGATTCTCCTTCATTTGTCTGCTGCTTTCAATACAGTTGACCATGGAATAGTCCTACACCGCCTACATCACACCACTGGACTCACTGCCACCGCCCTAAATTAGTTTCAATCCTACGTCACTGACAGAACCTTTGGAAGTTCAAGGTCCCGGACACACACCGTCACCTGTGGGGTCCCCCAGGGATCAGTCCGTGGCCCCATTCTCTTCATACTATACATGCTCCCCCCTTGGCCGTGTCATCAGTCGATATGGACTCATTCCATTGTTACGCTGATGACACTCAAATCTACATAAAAACCTTCATTGGCTTCCCAGCAACATGAGTGATCGGGCCTTCTGTTCTGCTGCCCCTCATCTGTGGAATGCCCTCCCTGACCATCGGAGGGCTCCACAGACGACTGACACATTTAAAAAAAGTGTGGAAACTTAAAACTTTCCTTTTTAGCAGAACCTATAATATTAATTAACATTGCTGCTTTTTGATAAGGCTTTTATATAGTTTTTTTAAATTTTTTTATTGGTGCTTTTATCTGCTTTTACTTTGTAGTACTTCGAGATTTGATCCAAATGTAAAGTGCATTATAAATTAAATGTATTATTATTATTACTTTAGCCAGAAATTCAATTACAAACACAATAAAAACGTATAAACTTGGATAAAAATTCAGACATCCAAAAACTAATGAAAGAGGGATCTTGCACTAAAAAATGCAATCAAAACTAAATCAGCAAGTGCTATAAATTTGTTTACAACATACGAAAGGCCAAAACAGACTTTCTTGAACAAAATAGAGAAAGTAAAGGGGGATTCTACAGGAATGTGGAACCAACTAAAAAAAAGTTCAAAAACAAAAAAACATCTAGAAATTAAGATAAATGGACAACTTAAACAATTTTCATGAAGTAGCAGATTCTTTATCAACTCTGTATCTACTATCGCCCAGTGTTTTTCATCCAACAATATAAGTGTTTGTCCAATAAATACTACGGAGCCAGCTTCCAGTATAAGGAGTGTCCCAGAACCGGTGTTTCACAGACAATAAGATTTCTCAAACCATCCAGAACGAAGGATGTATTGGGTGTAGATACTTTTATGCCGCAACGCTTAGTCACACATTAATCACCCCAGTAACCAAAATTCTCAATCATTCAATCTCTCAGGCAATATTTTCTAATGTTTGGAAGTCAGCAGCTGTAAACCAATCTATAAAAAATGGAAATCCCTGGTCAGTTTGCAATTACAGACCAATCAGTATCCTACCCAGTGTGTAATTGCAGAGAATCTCATTGCTCAACAAATAATCACACATCTGAACACCACTTCATCTGCCCTGCACCCAATGCAATTTGGCTTCAGAGCTAAACATTCCACAGAAACTGTCAACTGCAGAAAAGGTAAAATATTTACTGGATAAAAGCTTCTTACACTGTAAACCACAACGTATTATTGACCAAGCTAAGTGGATTCAACCTTTCATCAGGTGCCATAAAATTAATTGAATCTTATCTGTCAAATCGATCATCAGTTAGAATCAATAATTATCACTCATCTCCACTTCATCTGTCCTCAGGTATCCCGCAAGGATCAGTCATCGCCTCCATACAGCCAGTTTGTAATCACCAGATCGACTTCATATCGACAGACAAGAGGTTCAGCGATAGACTGCATTGTTCCTTTTCGAAAGAGTACATTCAGTCAGCAAGCATTTTCAGTCACAGCCTCACGGGAGTGGAACTCTGTCCCAGTGGACATCACTGGGACAGAAATCAAACAAAAACCATCTAAAACGGTGGTTCATCGATACTCAGACATGCCACCATTAACATGAATATTATCAGTATGTGTGCCCTGAGGTGAACTTACCGTCGTACTGCTTCTGTCTCTGCCACCGTCTCACTATGTGTTTGAATATTTCAAAATAATTGTTATATAAGGGGTCGAGGGCACAGGTGGAGGGCTTCATCGTCCTGATGATAACCTCAACCTCTTGCTGTGAGATTTCTGGGAAGCACTTCAGAGGCTGGGAGATCTCAAACTGAGTAAGCAGACTAGATGGGTAGAGTGGAAGAACCAGAAAGGACAGAACAGATTGAGTCAATTTTTGATTTGAAGAAAGCCATGAGATTATTACAGTGCTCTTCTGTAAGTGGGGGAGTTTGTGGTTTAGGAAGATGATTGATAGTGGAAAACACTTGCTTAGAATTTCCAGGACTTGTTTTGATAATGTTGGAGTAGAACAGTGGCCGAGCCTCTCAAAGGGTCTTGGAGTAGACATTTTGGTTTTCCCAAAAGGCTAGCTTGTGGACAGTGAGACCTGAAGCCTTGTGACGCCGCTCAACGACATGCCCAGCTGCCTTTTTTTCTGTAGTTCGCCGGTGAACCAGGGGGCTGAGCGGGAGAAGGTGACTGTTCTAATTTTTACAGGGGCGTGACGATCCAGGATGCTACTCAGGGATTTATTGTAGAAATCTACTGAGTCATTGGCCGATACAAAGTTGGCAGAAAGAAGATGCTAGAGGTCGACTGTCATGGTTTCTGGGTTGATGTTTTTCAAATTCCTGAAGTACATTTGACGTTTGGGCTTGGTGAGGGGGGACACAAGCGACAATTCCATGGAGACGGCCTTGTGGTCGGACACACAGATCGTACACAAGAAGATTGCTGAGAGGAGCAGAGTCAGTGATGACAAGATCCAGAGTATGCCCCATAGTGTGGGTGGGGACATCGACAAATTGCCTGAGATTAAAGCATAATACGATATATGATAATAAATTAACATAAATACAAAAAACATAATAAAAATTTAAATATAACAATACGGGGACATTATTGTACAAAATACGATAATTATTGTACTCCTGGATGTTGCCAAGATAGTACAAGCAGAGCAAGAACAAGTAGCAAAGTGCACCATAGGAAAGCAGGAAGTAGGAAATACTTAAGATGGACTGCACAATACAAAATACAAACTTGCATAATTAGTTGCTTCTTACTCTGCTTGCCATTAACCTTTCCAAACAGGGGTCTTGGACCCCAAGAGATTATAAAGGGGGTTTCAGGGGACCCCGGCAAACTACAAAAGGTTTTATTTCCAGTATGACAGACAAAATGCCACCATCAGAAATGACTATTTAGTAGGTGACTGACATGCTCTTATCAAATAGGGGTTTGTGTTCTAAAGAGTTGGAATGAAAAAGTTTCACAACTGTTGCTTTAAATTACATGTATTAAATAAGAACACCAACAAAGCTAAACATGCTACTCTTGGAATAGTGAATAGCTAAAAGAGGATGTAGAAAATAACATTGTGTGATGTCATAGGTAAACGGACAATGAACAAGTGGAGTATAGAAGACATTACACCCACTTCATCAAAGTAAATTCTTCATCGTAAACTTGTTATGTTTCATTAGTCACTGATGATATGTAGCTGAGACATACCATGAGGGATAGATGAGAGGGATGAGATATACTGGAACTAATTTTACACACAAAACACACTAATAATTAAGAGATTAAATACAACCTTGTTACATTGCACCCATAATGTATGGTGTTAATTTTTGAAATGCCCAAAAGCAAACTGCCATAACCCATGTATAATATGATATGAAATATGGCCCATGTTGGTATGTGATTGTGCATTAGCCCACCTGGTAACTGTGTGCTGAATGTGGCGCATCCAGATCTTCTTGTCCACCTTAGAGGAAGCATGGAATTCGTACATCTCAGGAGGGGAAGAGTCACTGATTAAGAACATGCCTTTCTCCTGATTGGCTATATCCCTTACTATCAGGTTCTGAAGTGACAGCACTGGAGTTTTGTCCTGGACAGGGTCGAGGTCAGAGCAAAGACCAAAATATATCGGAGAAAACATGAACAACTGTCTTTTTCATTTCTACAAAACAAACATCCATTCACAAAATTAGTATCAGTGTCTGCGTGTAAATGAATATTCTTTCTTACCAGACATGGGAAAATGTATTTTTGGTCTTTCTCCTGCAGACAAACTAAGATGTCCGTCATCAGTAGGACCTTAGAATCTATGCAAACAGAAACAATCACATGATCAGGATGTGTTTCTGAATCCAAAACAAATACTACTCAAAAAAATCCAGGTCAATCACACATCTGGGAAGTCAACCTGTTCAATCAGATAGCAATAATGATTGTGAATAAATGTCATCTGCTGTTGTGCAAATAGGACAGACAACAGATAGAAAAGAGAAGCAATTAGCAAGACAACCCCTATTGAAGAGTGGTTTTGTAGTTGGTGGCCAGAGAGTCCATTTCGCTCTCCACATCCTTTCTGGCTGATTCTTGGCTAGTTTTGCATTTTTCGAGTGCCTTCTCCACTAGCGGTCGCATGAAGCGGTAACTGCAACCCACAGAAGTTGCTCAGGTAGTGTAGCTTCTCCAGGATGGCACATCCATATGCGCCGTGGCCAGAAGGTTTGCTGTGTCTCCGAGCACAGTGTCAAGACAGTGGAGAATCAATATTATATCTAATTATATAAAGAGTTTGGTCTAGTCCTGCTTTTTCTGGAAAGCACCTTGAGACAACTGTTGTTGTGAATTGGCGCTTCAAGGTCTTCATGGACTAAGCCGATATTAGTGCATTTTTGGATTTGTAGTATCAGTTTTATTTGTGCAGTATACGAGTGGCCAAGTTATTATAGAAAGTAGATATTGCGCCACTGACCAGATAAAATTGTTCTGTGAACCAATCTAGCCCACGGGCTTCGAGTTTGACATGTCTGCCTTACAGAGTAGCTTCGAAGTGGAGGCGCTAGGGCAGTAGATTAGTCTCCTGCAGCCCAGACCTGTCCCTCACATAAAAACGTCTAGTATGGCATGGATCACTCAACACTGAGTTAGTGTTGAGTGAGAATGTGAAAACATGACTTTTGGAACATATTATCAGTGTTTCAATTCAAAGTTAAAAGGTGTTTCGATCATTTAAAAAAAAATTATTTACGGAAGATTCCAACTATAGCCTATCCATCTAGCTAATTAAGGACATGATGCTATGGAGTTGTTGATGCCTGTCGACTTGGGTCAAAGGAACGTGACCCCTACACCCTTCCACACATTACCTTTATATTACGTAAGCTATATGCCCAAAGAACTGGATTGGTATGGCAGGAGGGGTATGGCAAATCTTTCCAACTACTACTTTGGACAACTTCCAGACTGCCAAGAGGGTAGGAGGGCAGGCAGTCAGAGATTGGTGAACACTGTTGGAGAGAATTCCAAACAGGCCTCTCCCTACAATGAATGTCATTAGTATAGACTACTCCAATAGCTACTGAGGTAGGAATAATGGGAAAGGAGGAGAAAGACATTGTAATACCACTGTCAACAAAAATAACTACTCTGGGACCAAGCAGACATTTCTTCATCCATAGTGAGTGGCTGCTTCTCTGCTCTCTCCGATGTGGCCCTTAAGGCTTGGCAAAGGCTATTATATCTGACTCCCAGATGTCTGAGCATCTTATGGTAGATGTTAAAAAACATTACAAATCCATTGCCACCCACTGCTATAGATTGAACTTCAATGTTCCAGCCGGAATATTGATCCTCACCCAAAGAATCTTACCCAGGTACATTCAGCTGAATGATGGAAGACTTTTAACGAATCCTTGTACTTTTAGTGCTGGTCCCAACCCCAGATAAATAGGGCGATTTGCACCAGGAAGGGTATCCAATGTAAAACCTATGCCAAATGAATTTGCACAACACAAAATTGATTTCCAAACCAGATCCGTTGGGGCTCAGACTAACAAATACCCATACTGCCACTGTGCCAGTGGGGTACCAGCGGTATCTGTATGAATGGTAACAGATGAACAGATATGCTCACCCGACAGGGAACAGCTGATAGATGAAGCAGAAGGACCAGGGTGTTCTGTCAGGCAGCTGGGTCGCTAATGAGACTAGTTTGTTGCCCTTGCCCCCCTCATGAACAAAGCAAATTGCTGCGTGGGCGCTGGATGGTGGTAGGGAGTTGCCTTCCCATCTAAGGTTGTGGCAAGCCACTTTAGGACCTGATTGAGGTGCAACTTAAGACAGTCTTGGGTAGGCTTACTTCACCTGCTGTGAGGGTGGGTCTCAAAGAAGCTGGCATGGAAATGGGGCACATCTGGATTTTCTTCCAGCCACCAATTGTGGTTAGTTGGTGATGGAAGGACACCGGATGTAGCTCTAATAGTATATCTCAGTTGTCTTGCGGCATTGACCCACATCATTCCAGCTTATTACCTTCTCTCAACTTTATCCCATCGCGTCCACTGTACCCCATTTGCCAAGGGTTAGCCACCTTGGCCCACCTTTCAGCCTGATGACATGCTTTCTTCACAACCATTGAACTCCGTTTTGGTGCGGCTGTCTCACGTTTAGTGACTAGCTGTTCACCCAAGGCATCCTCCATGCTGTACCTGAATGACAGTATTCGCAAGTCTAAGATCAGTTATTGCCTTCTCGACAGCTTTGAATGGTCCCAAATTATACATTAGTACAAATTATAATTATACAACTGTCAAGGTTAGTTGTTGTTGCTGCTCAACATCATGTCTTATCATTCATTCAGTGTCATCTGTTATTGCACTTTTGGGGACTGAGTTACTAAGATCCCAAATAATGAGTGCTAAATTGCGTGTGCAGTCTAACAGATTGCAAGTTTAATTTATGTGTGACTTACTAAGAATGATTGCCTGAACGAAAACAGATGCAAACGCAACACACACACGTCATCTGTACTTTGCATATATACACACACAGCTCACATTACCACTTGCATGTTGACAATCCCACGCATAAGTTACTGTGATTATATGTTATTCACTTCTGTGTTAGGACCAGGGATCTCTATTTCTTCAGATATTTTTTTGACTTGAGACTTTTTCTCAGTCACCATCTGCCATGTTACAACAACAAGAGGTATACTGTCACAGTTGGCAACTGGTTGCAACCAACAAAATTTGGTTCATTTTCCTAATCATTTTTGTGAGGTTGGTGACGCCAAGCACACCATCCTTACAAAAGATGAAGTGCCCCGTACACTCTAAAACATTCTGAGTGTCGCCTTAAAAAGAGAGTAATTTATGAGGATGGACGGCAAATGCTTAAATATGTCATCATTGAGACATCTCAGTCAACTTGAGCCTTCATTCCTTGTAGACAGACCCGACAGTTTTACCTAAAACATCAGCTAATCCATACCTTATTCATAACATTTTACATAGCACATAAACACAGCACAACGTCACGAAATGTATCTCTGTATTTTGCCCATTCCTGAGGGAGCAGTGCAGACCCTTTGAAGCGCTTGGGGAGCGTAGGTATCTCAGTCTTTCTCAAGGACCCACGGCATGTTGGGCAGGGGCTGAGCTTGGACTCTAGTTTCCCGGATAAGGGATACCTGCTCTACCCACTGAACTAGAACTTTGACTTCACTTTTTCTTATTTTATGGCCACCAGCCAAGAATCACTCTTACTATCGGCAACAGATTCTTCAACACTGGATCCTGAAACTGCGTCTCACTGTTTTTCCATTTCAACCTGTCTTGTCATGCTCACAATTCCTTTCTTTGCTTCTGAATTTCCACTGCTAACTTTGTTTTTCCTTTCAGGTGTAGAAACTTTATAACTGCCTCATCAATTACCATGTCAGCATCACTCTCTCCCAACATTACATCTTCTCCATTTTTTAGAATAGTTCTGTTACTTCTCTCGCTCCCTTACCTGCTTGCCCTGCTGTGCCTCATCCATTTCCTGGCTCTCCCCCTTCACTTGACCGTCATGCTGGGCTTCACTTGTCTTCTCCTGACCCTCCATATTTTCCTGACTGTCCTGCTGCATCTTGCCTTCCTCCACCCCTACACCTCTCTTCCCTGACATTCCTGCTGTGCCTCACCTTCGGCCTTACATTTCTGACTCTTCTCTTTGCCTTTGTTTTCCCATCAGATATCATGTTAGAAACAGTCATCCCTGCAGTGCTCTTCTGCGGAAATGCTCTGATCAGATGTCCCACCTTTCCACAACCAAAACATTTCATTGTTTTTTAGTCATAACAATCAGATAATAAAAGTCATCCACTCATGGATAATGCATCGGTGTTGTCCCTGATAAATTAAGGATTTTAAACCCATTCCCAAAGTGCCTAGGATTACTCCTGATTGTCATCCGTCAATTTACACATCTTGTTCAGTAAGTTTGACAGTCAATGTTGGAATACATTATCTTGATCTACACTTAATTTGGAGGCTTAATTCAGCTCCTCATTCCTGTCGTAAAGGATCATTTGTAGCCATCTCCTGTGGGACACATGTTTGAAGAGTGGAGACTTGCAAATTGAGGGAATTTTCTTATTCCAAGTCTATAAAACTCTTATCAGTGCTTCATCACTGATTTACATGTGAACATTTGAAATCGTCACTTTTTGATTTGGTTATGACAATGGCATGACAGACATGACCGTATCATCCACAACAATTCTGCCTTCTACAACCCCTGTTCCCCTTTTTGTTTTTAAACTGTTAAACTGTCCAGTAATGGGACCACAGCACTGTGGCACATTTAACACTAATATGACCAACAACCTGTCCCATAGCCAGGCTGCAGTCCTATGAACAAGGAAAAGCCAGTGTGATCTACATGCCGTAATTCCTTGTCAGTCTGACAAACTCAACGCTGGAGTTCAGCACACTAACACAAACAACTCCGGAAAAATCCCTCTTACATTTTCTATTTATACACCAATTCACTTAAACTACACACTATATTTACAACATTTACAAAAGATAAAAATAGAAAAAAAGATCAGTCATGATCCCTCTCATGTCTCTGGAGGAGATAAAAGTGTGGATGAAAAACAACTTTCTCCAGTTGAACAGCTCCAAAACCGAAGCTATTTTAATTGGCACCCCACATCAGACCCAGTCTTCCTCCTTAACCAGTATTACCTTCTCTGGTCACGACATTCCCCTCTCTTCATCAGTCACCAACCTCGGTGTAAGATTTGACCCTCAACTAACTTTTGAATCCCACATCAAACACATCTGCAAGACTTCCTTTCACCATCTCAGAAATATCTCGAAACTCCGTTCTTCACTCACCTTGAGTGATGCTGAAAAGCGGCTCCACGCGTTCGTCTCCTCCCGACTGGATTACTGTAACGCACTTCTCATCGGGATCCCTGATAAATGTCTTCAAAGACTTCAGTATGTTCAAAACAGTGCTGCAAGGATCCTGATGAGAGTTCGTAAACACGAACACATAAACCCCTGTTCTTCATTCCCTTCATTGGCTTCCCATCTCCACCAGGATTGATTATAAGATCTCTCTCCTCACTCATCAGTGCATCCATGGTAACGCACCCCCCTACTTAAAAGAACTACTCACCCCACTGACCTCAACACGATCCCTTCGTTCTACCCACTCATACCGCCTCCTCCTTCCCCGGACTAAGCTCAGCACCATGGGTGATCGGGCTCTCTGTTTTGCTGCCCCTCGTCTGTGGAACGCCCTCCCTGACCATCTCAGAGCTCCGCAGACAACTGACACATTTAAAAAAGGACTTAAAACGTTCCTTTTTAGCAGAACCTATAACCTTAATTAACATTGCTGCTTTTTGGTCAGGCTTTTACATAGTTATTATTTAATTTTTTATTGATGCTTTTATCTGCTTTTGCTGTGTAGCACTTTGAGATTTGATCCAAATGTAAAGTGCATTATAAATTAAATGCATTATTATTATGTGTTTTTCTGGATTCTCGCTTCATCCATTCAAAGCGTGAGAGAGTACATCAACAGCAGCAATATCTATTAAAGATTGGAAAATAATGATAAAGAGAACACACAGAGAGGTGATTAAAGTTCAGGATTAAAAATAGAGATGGTTTCCTCCAACACGGAGTAACAAGGTCACTTAGAAAAGTACTCAATAGATGTTTTGAAGCCATAATCCAGGTCGTTAACCATCATATACGTTAACCAGAAAAAGGGTAGACTGAGATCCTGCTATTTTCATGTATAGAATTTGATGATTAAAAGAGTGACTATTAAGCCTTACCAAAGGTTTGCACTCCAACAATTACCATCAATTTTAAGTTATTTAATGTGTATCATCAGAATGTGCGTGCAAGACATGTTTCTGTGGAGTTCTACATATAATTCCTTACTTAACACAAATGTTGTCAAACCGTTGTGTACCTTTGAGACGTGATCCGGGGTTTTTCCACAAGAGGGTCCCTTCATGAATGAGTTTCCGTCGAATGATCTCTCCAGGCTTGAAAAGTTCTCCATCCCTGACCATTGTTTCAGCCCGTGGGTCCAGCTTGGCCAGGATCTCTTGTAGCCGCTGTGCTCTCTCCATATCGTCCACCTGCCAACCAGGATAAAATTCTTTCATTTGTAGTTTAAATGACAGTATTGAGTAAACAGACTATAACAATGATTCTAAAAGATTGGGACACCATGTAAAGTATAAATGAAAATAAACTACAATCAGCAAACACTGCGTTTACAGTTTTGTGATATGTTCCAGAACCCACGGGGTGATATCCTTTATACTGTCAAGTATTGAAACCCTCTCCAACTTTGCTGTGAATTTCTGAGCCTTTTTAGGATGCCCTTTTCATTGTGGTACTATCATCAGTTACCAGGGATCCTCTTTACCTTTGGAATTGCTCAATCATCTGTTTCTAAGCATCTATAGTTTTATTCCTCCTGTCCAGACTTAGATTTCTTTTTCTACAAAAATACGGTTGGTTCAAAGTTGATTAGGTAAAACATTAAATGCATTGTTGCAATATTGTTTTCAGTAGAACATACGTCAAAGAGGGATAAGGAAATCGTCACAATGTTTCATGTCTTGGTTTTTTTTAATAAGTGTTGTGCAAAAACTTCAATACTGATTAATTTTCAGTTAACAGTTCTTAATTTTCAATCACACAAGTCTCTCTTTCATCATAAAAGTAAATCAAATAACTATGTATCTTATAATAATCAAACCGAGAACGGCTATGTTGGTAGTTACATATTAATTGTTGAAAAAAAGACAGATAAGATAACAAGATAATTAAATCATTTTCATGAGAAAACAATTATCACATTAAAGATGAAAATTACATAATGTAATGTTATCACAAGAAAATGAGTGACCATTTTCTTGACAATACAAGACTATCACTGCATAGCACACTGAAAAAAAACAACTTACAGGAATCGGGGCATTTTTCATAATAGATCAATCGATGTGGCCATTGAGTCTTTAAACCATTTACACATTGTTTTGTGTGGATAACTTGTCCAAATAGAACATTGTGTATCCCAACAAGAAACCAAATATAACTAAATAGGTGGAAAGACTTTATCAATTGGGAAAATGTTAGCGCCTAAGAAAGCTAACAGCATTCAGCTTTCTTAGGAGCAAACAGCTCTTTCATTTTTTTGATTATAAACAAAATGAAACAAACAGACAAACTCTTTTCCATTTCTGTTTGCGATTGATTTAAATTTATTTTCATAATCAAAAGATCAAATACTTTTCTTTTTTATATCTCTAATTCATTTTTAGCCATGAAAAGACCGAAGAAAAAGCTTTCCTTTCAATTTAAGTTTTTGTATCTTAAAACCGTTGGCAGGTGAAGGGATTTCGACCTGGGCATTCAGTACTATATTCCTACAATTATATTGTCATAAAATAACTTCAGAATGACTTTACAACTACATGCTATTGACAGACTACGTATCCCATATTCAAGCTAACAGTGACATTTATCTAGTGGGATTAAGTGGTTAATACAAATTTCAATTGCTATAAATATCAAAAATATCTCAAATAAGTTTCATTATTGTATACGTTATAGAAGACACCGCTGCATTTCAGTTCCATTTAAAGTTCCTTTATCAATTAGCATGGGGGCCAGTCCCCAGTCCTATTTCTCCAATAACATTTATTTTGTTAAAAATGAAAATTAATTCTCAGCAGGAGCAGAGAGTTGAACCTTTGTCATTATGATGACCTATCTTAAGAACATGCCCAGGCCTACCTAGCATGTCAAAGAACACACCGTAGATGACAACTTTGAAATCTGATTGATTAAAAATGATGACATTCAAAATCCTCCCGTGTATTTATACAGCCAGAGGCATTCCGCTCTGAAGGTCCCCTACCCCAGCGTAGAAGTTTCACCCAGAGACAGCTGTGGAGAAATCTGATTGGATAAAACAAAGCTAACTGATATGAGCTCACTGTAAGGAGCCGGGAGATGAATAACATCATCAGCAATGAAATAACATCAATAAACAGATCAGAACAAACTATTCAAATTAATTTAGTATCAATTAAAATGTTTATTAAATTATAATTTTTTCCGGACAATGTCTGGTCAGGCAGAGATTGCCTTGCCGGCTCCGACAACCCACAAATACTAGAACAGAAAAATGTAATAACCACTCATATTTTGTTTTTGATATCCATTTCTGAAACAAAAAATAATTACCATAAAACACACAGACTCAACTGTTACATCTAGCCTTTATTCAACGCACCCTGTACCTATGGCCTGCCTCTCTCCCTTCCCCATCATTCATGATGGTTAGTTCATTAAACTCTTTTTCAACCACACTGTTAGTCTCTGGGTCTATGTTGTGTCCCCCTATTGAGAAAATAAGAACTACTAGAGTAAAAACAATTATGTTTACAAGAAAGATGTCCTCAAGTTGATGCATATCACCCAGTCACATCCGGGTCACAGTCCTCTTATGCATCTATTCGTTCCCCAATCTGTCATGACACAGATCCTCAGTGGATCCACTCATCCAAACTGACATGTCACCGGGGATATTACTGCACACTTGGCTTCATAAAACAATAGTTTTGGTGGCCATCCATGGCCAGCAATGTCAATGATTTTGGTTCAACCTGCTCCGTCTATGCTGGCAGCCAGTCCTCCCATCAACCCCCATCCAGTTTAATATGCCACTTGCAAAATCCCTAAAAGGACCTGGTCCCACATCACTATGGATTTCATCACTGGCCTGGGACTCCTTGAGCGCAATTTTTGTTTCACTGGCTCTCTTTCAATTGTTGTGTGGCATGCATCCACACACTTGACAGTTAGCGTGGCCTAAAACCTGCTTGCAATCATTGTATAGGCCTTACCCAAGCTCTCCATTCATTCCCGACAATAATATTCAGAAACCTATCTGGTAGGTCTACTCAGTTTATGAGTAATAGGTTCCAAGTGTTTTGCGTTAGATTGCTTTTGATCCTAATCAGTTATCCGTCTGTGTTCAGGAAGCCCTAGCAAAGCTTCTTGTGCTTGGCCTCCCCTTAAGCACTGCAATCAAAATAACTTTATCCTGCGCGCGATTCAGCCCTAATCTTACCTCCTCTCTGTCCATGTTCTGCCTCCCTCACTTCAAAACAACTTAATTCATTAAACTCTTTTTCAGCCAAGCTGCAAGACTCTTGGATGATCCTGCGTACAAAGCAAAATTTGAATGCATAACTCAAGATTTTTCTCAAGGGGATAATGTTCAAGATTAAAGTAAAATGTATTTTTTATTATATCAAATTAACTGCGAAAGTATCTCAATGGGTTTCAGGTCCAAACATTGACTATGCCGCTCCTAGACTTGAATTGTTTTCCTTTGGAGCCTATTCTACCGTCCTCCAGAATTTTCTGGAGGAAGGTAGAATTCCTGTGTCTCTGCAGCTCGTCCTGGCCAAGAAATAGCAAAGCATTCCCACAATATTACACATCAATTTCCATATTAATATACATAGGAATATTATTCTTTTCAGTAAGGACTTTCAACTCATCAGCCATCATATATTTTCTGTATATTCTGAGGCCATCCTTAACTAACTTTCAGGCTTTGGTCAGATGTTCTGCACCATGATTTCCTTCTATCAACCCCTGATAGAAGTGCTTAAACACAGATTACAGTTATTTCTGTGAAAACAGTTATCATTCAATATTTGTATCATGTTATTGCTCAAATTGGTTTATGTTAAAGTTTAGTTTTTGATGATCGGGCACTGATTAGTGTGCGATACACAGAAAACTTGAAGAAACCAATTGCAATTCCCAGTCTTCACACTTTGACCATGGTCTAATTCTGCACTCTAGGGTTGTCGTGATTCACCAAATAATCAATGTTGAAAAAATGTCACTACATCAATATCTAACGTTGAAGCATGGATTTTCAGACACAGTGAAGCTGTTTCTCTTGCAACACCACTACATACTTACTATGTCCAGACATCATTGTTTTTTGGCTCCAGTCATTGTTCGGCCAAGCTGCTCCATAGACTGTAAAAGTGAACGCCGTTTGCGAGTACATCTTCATTGCTACAGAGTTTGACTCTGTTCAAACTCAGTTTTCACACAACCAAAGGCTTCAAAAAGTATGAGGGGACTTCAAATTAGCAGAAAACAAGGTGGTTTGTACCCTGTGCAAAGGCGATGTTGATGGACCTCCAGAAAAGGCTAAAGTGTTTTCAGGTTATTAGATATTTTCTTATAGCTGTTTAATAGCGCTATCCCTTAAGTTGTTTGTCTGTAACCTTAGGAATTCAACTTAATAATCCCCTTTTCGCACGGGACTGGTATTACCTGGGGTCCGTTGGTAATTTGTTAAAATTACGGAGGACATCTGTGATATTAATCCAGAGCAAATGCGCAGTGATTGTAATTTGTAAAGTAAAACTTCCACCCTAAATAACCGACCATATTTTTCCAAACACTAAGGTCATGTGCTCATTGTAGTCCCTTACGAATATTCATCTCAATGATTTGAGGGTTTTTCTTCCTCTGTATGCTTGTTCTGCTTCCTTCCTGGACATTTTACGGAAGCTGCAGTGGATATAATTGAATTATGTTATGAACTGGGTGTTTGGAGTCACGATTATCAATGTGTCTTGTAATTCACATTATCAACAGAGATCCGAGTGATCCACATAAGAGTTAACACAGAAAGGGGTTTGACCAGCTTCAGGGCACTCAAGGGCCCTGCTGAGATGGGTAGGGGAGACACTGGAGTGTTTGGAATATCAGTGGGGGATAATATCAGTAAATTCAAGTGCAACAGACTTCCCTTTATCCTGTGCGAATGCACCACACATCTGTATTTTACTTGAATTTACAGCCATTATCAACCCGGATCTGTAAAAGCTCCGTGTAACTCCAGCTGCTGGAACCAGGTCAGTTGTCAGCACGTAGGGTTGTGTGTGGGACAGGGGCAGTGGTTCTGGAGGAAAACGTCCCCCTACAGAACTTGTCTGTATGTCTGCACCGGTTGTCATTCGTGCAATTATTCATATTTGATCACTCGCAAACCAAATGTGCAGTTTCTAAAAGTGCAAAACCAATTTAGCACTAGCTATTTGAGATCTCAATAAATAAGGCCCATGGTGCATTCAAATGAAATTAATATCAGACATTTTCGGCAATTAATAAAAATTACAACAGGTCCCCAAGTATTACTAGTCCAGTGGGAATAGGGCTCTTGTGTTACGCACTCCTGTGGGGTTTTGCTCGGACCCAAACGCAGACGCATACGACATAGAGCAGGTGCAAAATATATTTATTTCTTGTCCACATAACACGAGGAAAAGACTGGAACCGAAATACTGGCGGTTACTTACGACACACTGGGAAGGGTTGGGACGCTTGACAACACGAGGAACATCATGCAACGAACTGGCCCAGAAGGGAAGTAAGGACAGACTTTATACACAGACATAACGAGACAATGAGATACAGCTGGGGGGGAAACACAGGTGAGCATGATGGCCAATCACAGGACAGACACAGAGGGAGAAAGGAACAGGCTTGACATCTTGCTTATCCTGTTTGAATCCACTGGAAGGAACACAGACGTGGCAGAGTAATTTTCTAAATCACATGGAGTCCCGTAAGAATGGGGCATTAAGTAATTTTTGAGTTTTTCACTTGATTATGTAGACCTGTTTTTATATTTTTGTTTTTGTGTAACATCATAAAAATTTTTAGTGTCATAAAAATTACTTAAACAATTGAATGTTTACTCAGATTTGTTTGGAGTAATCCATAATGTAATTGATAGATAAATCGATAGAAAGAGTCGTTGATTGCAG
The DNA here is from genome assembly GCA_037951165.1 of Lophius americanus. NCBI lineage: Eukaryota > Metazoa > Chordata > Actinopteri > Lophiiformes > Lophiidae > Lophius > Lophius americanus. The sequence goes on from JBBDHG010000051.1 coordinate 3,469,579, forward strand.
CCCCACTGCACTCTACTCTGTCCTTGGTCTAATCGCAACGCATCCCGTCCCACAATCCACTGTCACCAACTGCACCAACAGCCAGTTCTTGAAGGATCATATCAAACTACCACTCATGGTTTGACCTTCTTCTACTTCTGAGGTAATGTATTCTTTTTTGGTGATTTGTTTGCCTATCTACCGACCTACCAGTTAGTCAGCATTGTTTACAGGAAAACCTATTAAGGTTCTCATTCCCTCGGTATCCCTGTTGCAACTTTTCCTTCTCAAATCAGCCCCAAACTCCAGCAAACTATCATATTCTCATGTGTAGTCTCAATAAAAAGTATTTAAGCAATTACAAATTTTCTTTCGATCCTTCCCTACTAACCAGTGTGTGGCAACAGACAGGATGGACAGGTATGGAAGAAAGCAGCTCTTTTTATTCTCTTAGTCATGGTTAAGGAACTCCATACCTATGGGAATCAAAGATTTCACATTAGCCTTGTGCACCAGCCAGCAAACTTCAAGTATGCCAGCCTCAAGTAGCCTATAGATGACTGGAAGGCAATCTATTAGCCTTTCAGTCACCCCCCTAAACAGGGGCTCTATATTCTATATTGTAGTCAACCAGACCATCTCCACCCTTCTGCCGTGCACCCAGGCTGTTTGCTTGAGGTCATCTGGTATACGCCTCTGTCAAGTCCTCCATTCCTCAGCTCCTAGGTCACTTTTCTCTCTTCACATCAGCCCCATTCTTCAGCCATTCTGACAAGCCCCAGCTATGTTGCCTGGGCGAGGTTTAATGATGTTGAGACCCGAAAGCAACATTGCACCCAGGAAACATCAATGATGGTGCCTCGTAGCTCATCCTTGGGATGAGTCATTCACCATAATATATTTTTTTACAACTTACCTTTTCTAGCGACTAAATTTGTTAAATTTAGTTTCATACACCCATAAATTACAAATACAGAGACAAACTTTCTTATTATTTTGTTACCTGTTGATCTATTGAAATAAGAAGTACTCTGGTCATCGAAAGTGCCTGGGCCAGAGAGGAAACTTCTTCATCATCATCTTGAAATGAAAAGAGAAAGAAAATGTTAAAATTATTGTGAAAGAATATGCGGTTGTTGTGTTTCAGATTTTTACAGTCATATTACCTCTCAAATTACATTGTTCCATTTAAGAAGACTATTGTTTTAATTTTTGGGGATTTCAAACCTTTTTTTTTTTTGTTTTAGAATAAAAACTTTTTCTCATTTTACATTGTTATATTAACTAAGATTGTCATTATTTTTTTGAAATTCAATCGTATTCTTTTGGAATAAATGCTGTAGAGTCATGCAAAAGGTATAATGAAGGCAATGACATTGGCTGATTTACTGCTGGTGTAGTCCAGAATGCGCTGCATAAGAACTGGATACTTGGAGATCCGCTGAGTCACCAACAGGATGCATTCCTGAACACCATGACAACGCAGCAAGGATCCCCGACTCACCCGCTAGCCAGAGACAGAGACAAGCAATAAAAAAAATTATCCTGACTGTCACTGCTTTTTCATTTTGTCACAAAGCTTTTCACCTTTTTTAATAAAAATAAATACCATGATTAGTAATGTGAAGGAGGGGTGAGCCCCCTCCCTCTCTTTCTTTAGTCATACATCAGTACCAGCATGCTGGCCTAAATTAAGACTCCTCCATTGAGATAAAAAATGTTTTTTCTAAACCAACAAAAAAACATTTTTTACTTTCAGCTGAACACGAAAAACAATTATAAATATTATATTCCAATTATTCAAAGAGGTAACCCTAAATGTCTGAATTTTACATACTTGACCTATAAATGGAACCTAGCTGAACTTAACTCTCCAGACCACAAGTCCCTAAGTCAAGGTGAACACTATATTTACCCTATGGAGCCAAACATGTAGCTGGTATGGAAGTTTCATGTAATTGCCGTTGAGAGTGAGTGGGATACCCATGCTTGCCATCATGGAAATATAAAGATTTCATAGAAATAATTCTGACACAAAACATTACAAAAATAATAAGCGGAGGACATTATAGTGTGTTATTTATCACTGACCAAAACATCATTGGTACTCATCAGTAGATCTCTATTCTGAAGACGATGCTTAGGGTTAGTAGATCGGTATGTTCGGGAGGTAAAGAGTACAAAAGAGGATAGAGAAAAACAGCAACCCCTCCAGTTCACGTTCATTATGTTATCTAGATCAGTGGTACCCAAACTTTTTCCCTGAGGAAGCACATTTTTGTAATAAATGGTGCGACCCAAATCACAAGAGGTCCCAGCCTTAAAGTGAGAAAATAACGATTTGTGCAGAAATTAACTTTCCCAAACATTTTTACCATTGTGTCTGAAAATTAGCAATAGCAATATTAAGAAACTATACAATATTTTCATATTATCATCTGTCAATATAATGTTTACAATTGATATAATCACTTTAGTGAAAGCTGAGTACTCTTCATGCACACACCCCCTGGATAGCATATTAGTGTGGGATGCTCACATATAGTGACAGAGACGGAAGATCAGTGGTAAGTGCTATCGCAATAAAATCAATCACATCAGACATACCAGACTCATGTCTTTGATTAAGTTGGGTTGAAGAACTTTTTCTGACCTTTTGACCCCATAGTGGGACAACATTTCTTTCAACATTACTGCATTATCTTATTATCTTGAACAGGTAACGCAGCCATTTGAAATGATAGGTTATAAATTTAAATGGCAACTACATTGTATGCCTTTTTTAAATATGAACTGTACATATGTAAAATTCTTTATGGATAATACTGGATAATGTTATTTAGGCAGGGTGTTATCTCATTATTTTATTCGCATATGTGATAAATGGTCTTTATATTTAGTATTACATTACAATCGTGTGTATTGGGTGGCATTCAGTCTCTCCCAATTAATTCTGAAAAACGGATGGCCTGGCCTCCTGTGTCACACTGTAATTGGCTGAACTGAATTGTGTGGTGGAGCAAGAAATGCTAACTAAGGTGGCTGAAAGGTGTAGTGAAGAAATAATTCAATAATTATTAAATAATATCACAACTACATTAATTGGCGAACGTAATATAATCACATGTGAGCCACCTGTGGGTCCCCACCCAGACATGGTAACCACTGATCTAGATGCTGTATGGAAAGTAATACAGAGGTGCCAAATCATGTATTTAGATCAGTGGTTCTTAACCTTGTTGGAGGTACCGAACCCCACCAGTTTCATATGTGCATTCACCGAACCCTTCTTTAGTGAAAAATAAAATGTGATTTTTTTCAAATTAAAGACATAGGTATATGTTTTTTTACTGGTGCACAAAATGAACCGTGCATGAACTCACAACAAATTACATACCTGCAAATCAGTGTGACTTCTGCTGTTGTCTTTGAGAGACCAGTTCAGATATGCGTGGCTTCACCTTGGCAAGTGCCACTCTCATGTCATTCTCACAGCAAAGTCTGTTCCTTTTCTTCGTTTTCATGTCCAGCATCCTCGAAAAGGATTGCTCGCAAAGATATGTTGTAACAAATGGTATAAAAAATTCCAAGGCTTCTTAGCAATAACTGGATACTTTTCCATTTGTTGACACCAAAACTTTGAGAGCGTTGTTGTTCTGAAGAGTTGCTGTTGAACCTGGCTCTGCTGAATTTCAATGATTTCGTCGAGGTATTCATCATTGACATCTGCTGTCTCAACAGCAAACGTGAACGGCTGTCTCACCCATGCTGGCAAAGTATCCGTCGAGAGACTTTGCAAGCTCATCTAAGTGCGTAGCAATTGTTTGCTTCAGTTCCATGGGTACAGAAGAAATGTCTCCGATTCCAGACACATCTTCGATCTTACTTACACAGTCGTCCAGAAGGGGAAAGTTTGCAAAGTTATTGTTCTCTGTTCGTCGTTTCCATAAAGATAGCTTTTTTTGAAAAACCTTCAGGTTTTCTTCCGCTTCCATGATGTTGACTCCACCGCCCTGCATCTGCTGATTGAGATGATTGAGAGCTGCAAATATATCAGCCATGTATGCTAAAATGAGAATGAACTCAGAACTTATGAAGCAATCTGCATGACAATGTTGTTGCTCTTGCAAAAACAGGGCAAATTCCACGCATGGCAAAAAACAGGATTCAGCACCTGTCCCCGCGATAACCACAGAACATTAGAATGGTACAGAAGTACCTCGAATTCAGAGCCCATTTCTTTATACAGCTCACTGAAGATGCGGTGCCTCAGAGCACTATTTTGCACATAGTTCACAAATTCCGCTACAGTTTTTAATACTTCTGCCATTTTTGGAGGCAAGGTTTTTGTTGCCAACGCATGCCTGTGCAGAATACAATGCGTAACAATGATGTGTGGTGCATCGGCTTTTACTAGCGCGCCAAAACGACTCTCTTCCCAGCATGACTGGAGCTCCGTCCGTACAAACTGCAGAAACCATATCCCAGGAAAGATTGTTGTCTCTGAAGAAGTCATCCACAAGCTTCTTCACATCGGCTGCCTTAGTTGTTGTTGTAAGAGGCTTACAAAATAAAAATTCTTCTTTTATCATGTCGTCTTTCACATAGCGCACAAAAACAGCAAGCTGGCTTAGATTAGAAACGTCTGTGGACTCGTCGAGTGGAAGGCAGAATTTTGCCGGGCTTGAAATCAGATCTGCGACTACTTGAGCCAAGATGTCTTTACTCATATTCTCTATTCTGTCGCTGAAGATGTCATTTGAAAGAGGAATTTGGGATAATTTACCTTCGGCCGCTGTTCCGAGTATCAGATTTGCCATCTTTAACGCAGCTGGTTTTATGAGTGTTTCACCAATGGTGTGTGGCTTGCCCTGCTTTTCGATCAGGTAAGCAACTTCGTACGATGCTGTGAGGAACGGTTTGTTAATGGGTACAAATCCAAAAGCAAGCAGAGTAGCCTTTTCATCGAATCTTGCTCTCTTCACCTTGAATTCAGCAAGCATTGTGTTCTTGTATTCCCCATCTCCATGCAGCTTCAAGAAGTGTTCCTTTAGTTTTGCCGGTGCGAGACTAGAGTTGCTCAACTTGGCATTGCAAATCATGCAGATAGGATGCTGGGTCCCATCACGTTCCGTGATACATGTGAATCCATGTTGTACATATTCGTCCGACCACTTTCTTTTTTTGCTCGACATAGTTAGCATGGATTTAAATATCAAGAAAGAAATCACACGACGCACTACCATGACATTCAAACGTTGACTACTGAGCGCACTAAATTCCCCGCAGCACTGATTGGCCAAGCAATGTAATGTTATCATCTGCAGCCAGTGATGGCCAAGCGGGGCGTGTCATAACGAATTGACACGATGAGTCGGATGTGTCTAGACCTCCGCGGCGGAGGCTCCGCTGAACCCCTGAGACCGAATCACCGAACCCTTAGGGTTCGATCGAACCCAGGTTAAGAACCACTGATTTAGATTGTAGAGAGCCAAGTTACAACAAAAGTTATTGAAAGTCCCTATTAAAAGCGAGCTGGCGAGCTCCTCTATTATACAGAGACACCACACATGAGCATGTGAGTTTTCATTACCAAGTTGACAACAGTTGGCTAGTTGACAACAGGCCAGCTTCTTTCCTCTGGTTATGTGACTCCCCTACTCAACTTCTGGACTAAAATTTTTACTTTATTGTTTAACTATGTATTGCAGAATGTGGTGCCACCACCAACTTTAGGTAGACAGGGAAATCTGGACTTAACTCTTCCAATCTTTTGTGAGCAATAGGCCTCATTCATCAATATCCTCTCAAATATTTTCTTTAAATTTGTACTTTAGAAGACTTCAAAGAGAAGATTTAAGAGAAGTCCACATTAGATTCATGAAGCCTTCTTACTGTATACCGCCAAAGTGTTCGCACCTGTGTTCTTTAGTTGATATCATTGTGCTGTTAAGTTGCAAGCATCTACCTGTGATCCTAATTACCAAAGGTAAACAACCCGCTTATCCCCAAAAAAGGCATTAGATTGCAGGGCCGTGGGCCCACATGACAACCACAGAAATTGAGGCGAAAAGATAAGAAAATGCCGAAAACCCGAAAAACTGTGGAGAACTTGACTCTAAACATAAGTTGAGTTAAGGTCACTAATATAATTTTTAATATTTAATTACAGATGAACTCTCGCTGAGGCAACCACACTGTAAATGCCAACATTGGGTCTAATAAATAATAATAAGTGATCCCAATTAACTTTTTATCAACATGTTATTAAATCTTATTTTTAATGAGTTTCTTGTAATTTTGGGTCGAAAAATGTGAACAACTCAGTGAACTTGATTTGGGATAAGTGAGAACATTCAATTTTTAGAATTGTTGGGGTTTTTATTCAATGCATGGACATGCACAAATCCGTCTTCATCCACCTGGCACTTTGCCCTGGATCATAATGTAACAAGCTTGTGTGCAGCTACACAGTGTGTATTAACAGCAGTGGTCGTTACTGTCGGCGTTAACAAGACTCTTCTGCTTGGTACACTGATTTGGTGAGTAATACTGAGTATTTTACATTTTGCGCAAACGTTTTTCTGCTCTGGTTGTAAGTCATTGACATGTTTGTGTGCTTAATAGTTTGAGATAAAGTTAGCTAAAGTTCACTAATGTTAGCCATTTCAAGCCGACCGAGCAGCTTTAAGCTAAGGGTGAAGGTGACGTGCAGCAACGGTCAGGGGCTAAATGGTAACTCAAGCCCAAACACAGTTACGTCCCTGTGCCGTCGTCGCTGTGCGCTCTCCCCGCCCGCAGTTAGATTCCCACCATTGAGGTACAAAGTTGTTTTACTAGACGGGACAGGCTAGGAATGGCTGGTTAGCTTGCAAACTTAAGTGGACAACGTTAATGTATCTCCAACACAACACATAATGTTTGACGCCTTAACATATTTTTTTGTCGTTGAAGCTATATGTTGAAATCCTGTTGCAACTTGGCCTACGAGAGTGACTTAAATTTCTACCCGCGATGCAAATTGGTGTCACTGTATTTACCAGATATAGCGACATACAAGATGAGAAAATAACAAACAACAAAATAACAACAAACAACAAACTTATAGACATGGAATGAATGATGTTATCTTTATTATCATGTCTATTTTTGTATGAGGTGAGGTTCAGATATGGTGGCTTAGCTTTTTGGAACGTAAAGTACTATTAATAATAATGTTGTGCACTCTAATTTTATATTTGAGCCTCATTCCTGTGTCACCAAGGGGTAATGTACGGTAATATCAGTTTTGGTTGACGCAACATATTTTCACACCGGCGCTCTGTTCGCTTGTGGCAGTGTGCTCATCTGTGTACGGCGCACGTGTTTGTGTGTTTGTGTGTGTGTGTGTGAGTCTCTGTGTGTGTGTGAGTGTGTGCGCTCATCGGGGCGGAACCCAGCCCTGTGCGATACAGAGAGCAGTGGAAAATTGGAAACGAGTATCATGTAGAGACAGAAATTACATGACATAATGTAAATAAGACAAATAACATAATATGATTGTTTAATAAAAGGACATAAAATAGACCTGTTTCATAGGAAAGGTATCCTTAAATGACTTCTGTTGTGATCTGGAGCTATATGGAAAATAAAAAAATAAAAAATAATAATAACATAAAATTAACTTGACCTTCAAGGGGGGGTGTGGGGTGCCGTTGGGAGGGCGGAAACACTGAATATGCATAACAAACATCCAAATGTATTTATTAAGCATGGTACAAATTGTTTGCTCAGATTGCTGATATTTTTAATGTAAATTAATTAGCTATTTCATTTTTGTCGTAAATTTCCTTAATTTGTTGTATTCTTATTAACTGCCCAATTCAGGCTCAAACAGATGGTGACCACATGTTCTGCAATCCCAGCAGTAAAGGGTATTTTAACATTTCTATGCTTTGAACTATTTATCGGAATTTGTATTGTTTTTCATGAGCTTAAGTACATTAACACAATTTAAAAGATAAACACAATTGAATTACAACAAAAGCGAATCCATTTAAGAAAATTAAAAGAAATGCATTGATGAATTAAGTGGTGTTTGTATCAGTTGTTACCTCTCACACAAACTCAAATATTTTACTGTTAGCAGGTGTTGCATACATAATATTTTCAATATTTTTGTTTGCTCAATGGTTTTACATCTAAAAATGTTCTTTCCTTTTAGGATATACTAAGCTGATCAAAAACCTCCAATGCAGTGGTATAGTACATTTTCCGCTGAAAAGAGAGGCTTCTCTCTTAATCATTACTGCTTAAAACATGGGTGCCGCACACGGATATCATCACTCCCATGCCTTTATAAGGAATGTCTCTGCACTTTTAAATCTTTTAATGCACTCAAGGTACACTTATCAACATAGCACACTCAAAAGGATCCAGGCAACTCAGGTGAAACTGTATTCCATTGTCAACTCTGTGACTTTGTGGAACCTTGCACAGAATCTGTCTTTTTCATCCATTTGCAAAGACATTTGAAGCTGAAGCAAAAAGTTGCTTGTCCATATCATGCCTGTAACTTTTAGAGCAATGATTATTCCATCTTTAATGCACACAAAAGAAAAGAGTATGAATTGCACATTAAGGTGGCATTCAAATCTGAAATTGTTTCAGAGAAGGTATTTGAACAACACCCCCCTAATCTGAATGTTCAACATGAGGAGTGAGTGTCGGTGAAGCTGATGATGTTGAGTTTGAGGTCTCTGAGATCAGAAATGATTTGGAATACTTGGAAAGTCAGTTGGAACATAATGTAGCTGCTTTTTTCCTGAAAATGACTTTGATTCTTAACGTCACTGAAAAAGCCCTTCAAGAGATTATAGAGCAGATAAACCAAATTTATTTGCTGTCACAGCCATTGTTGCATTTATCAATTCAAAGAATACTAAATCAGCATCATCGATGACTCTTTAGTAAGTGAGATAGCACTTTGAGATTTGATCCAAATGTAAAGTGCATTATAAATTAAATGTATTATTTATTATCACTTCTTCTGAGGGATCATTGTCAACTGCCAGCAAGCATACATCATATATTTCAAGAGAATTTTCTGTGGTAATGCTTGTTGAGTATCTCCTTAAAAAAGACAAGCAGTGACTTGTTTATGTAATCATCCTAAAAATGTTGCAAACATTGCTAAGCAATGGAGACATTTGGATAAGGGCATGTCATCGGACACACATGTGTCACAGGGATACAAATCTCATAGGGTTGCATCTTGTTTTAAGGACAATTTTCTCTTGAGAGTAGAAAAGTTCAAGATTGCTATATGCATGTTACATTGATGATTTTGAGGTGGCTAACCCCTTGGGAACCTCCAGAAAAAAACACAAGCTATGTGCCATTTACTGGGTACTTGGAAATCTACACCAAAAATATCACTCCTCTCTGCACTCCATTCAGCTTGCTCTGCAAGGTCAGAAATATAAAAGACTACGGTTATGGGGAAGTTCTTCGCCCTCTCATTCAGGACCTTGTTTCACTTGAGAAAACATGTTGTATATGTCGAACGGTTAGGACCTAGCATAAAAGGCACAGTATTATTTGTTGCAGCAGATAATTTGGGGGCTCATTCTTTGGGAGGGTTCTATGAGAGTTCAGAGTTAGTCAGATGTGTCGATTCTGTATGGCCAATCAAGAAGAAATACAACACAAGGAATTACGAACAGGCTTAATCCAACAAAGAACGAAATAAAATCATAACCAACATGTGAAAGAAGTATTGCAGGATTCTAACATGGCTCAACAATATGTTGTGAAGGGGAAGCTGCCCGCTTATTGAAAGCCTGGAACATTTTCATGTTATCAGTTGTTTCCCGCCAGAACTTTTGCATGATCTTCTGGAGGGTGTTGTTCCAGCAGAAATGACCTTGTGCTTGAAGGCACTAATATCAAAGGGATACTTTTCACTTGGAACCCTAAATGAGGCTTTTAAAAAGTTTCCATATACATATTCACACAGATCAAACCAACACCAGCTCATCGCAAAGTATTTCTCTTCAAAGGGAACAATTAGAGGAAACGGTCATGAAAACTGGACTCTTCTCCGTCTTCTGCCACTACTGATTGGTCATCACATTCCTGAGGTGATTGTAAGTGTCGGCAAGCTTTACGGACGAGAATGTGTGCTCTCTTGATTGCAAGATTGTAGAACATAGAAATGTATTCCTTAAAGTTTTCCCAAACAAAAGACTACGATTAAAACCCGACTACATTGAGCACTACCCTCAACTAATTAAAACTTTTGGTCCATTATCTCATGTGTTTTGAAGGAAAACACAAGTTTTTCAAAAAAGTTGCGCGCCACGCTCACAATTTCCAGAACATACCAATCACTTTAGCGCTCAGACACCAGAAAATGATATCCTTCCATTTGGCTGCCAGCTCCTTTTCCAAACCATCAGTTGAAATTAATAAAGTAAAGTCTTTGATGGTTGCTTCATTTCCTGATTATGTGTAGAACTGAATGAAGAATGGCCAGCAGAACACAGTACTTGTCGCGTCATCTGTGTGCTTAGATGGCATTACGTACAGTGCTTATATGGTAATTTCAGTGGGATCTTGCTCAGGCCTCCCAGATTTTAGAGAAATCGCAGATTGTGGTAATCAATACCGACATAGCATTTGTCTGCAGATTCTTGACTTCATGGTATCATGAGCATCTTAGAGCATATGAGCTCTGCGGTAGCCATTTGTCCACATCCTCGGTCACCCAGTTATCTGAACTGAATGATGTTTTCCCCTTTTCATTTTACAAAGTTGGAGGCAAACATCTTTATACCCTGAAACAGTCCATAGTATGCTAAGTGACAAACACTTAACAATTCTGTTTTTCCTCAGGACAAGTTATCAATATGGACCAAAGGTTATTGCTGCGAGTTATCATCCATGAAGATGATATTAGGAAGTTGACTGTAAATAAGAGACCTGATTCAGTTGAAGAATTAAAAGTGCAACTGAAAGAGAAACTGTCACTGCAGTATGGCTTTAAACTACAGTATGAAGATCAAGACTTCAATAGTGCCCTATTCAATTTGACAGAAGTAACAGAATTGCATGGCAGAGCTACACTTAAAATCATCCCTTTTATGACCCTGGAGTTAACAGCCCTTTCATCACCCACCAGAACGTCAGACAATGACAACAGCAAGGATGACACTGAGATCCTGTCAACTGCTGGAACACCATCATCGTTAAGAAAACGACATTGGCCCGAGTTTTTCATTTATGTTTTGAGATTCTGAGTTTATATAAGTTAATATTACAAAATTTAATACTAACTGTTGAATTTAATATGAGCACCCTCAATTCATTGTTTTTAAGGGATTATTATAGTTTACACAATGTGTTTATCGATGTATTAAGTGTAATTGTTGTATGACATTCTCCCAGTGGAAGGAAATTAGAATGTTTCGTTAGGCGAACCTTAAAAATGATGAGCGAATAGAAGTTTAAGTGTTGGGTTAGTGATTGACTTAAGTACGATTCAATTTTAACAAAGCAGTGCCCACTAAATGAAAAAAAAGTTTTCAATAAATATGTCTTTTAAGTTGTATAAACTTTAAAAAAATTATGGTAGTTTTACTACTTAAATTAAGTATTTGACCCTCAGAATAAACAAGTTTCTCTAACTCAATATAGTGAGTTTACTTTACTAGTTAATTTAAGGGTTGAACACTCACAATAAACAAGTTTCTCTAATTACTATTGTAAGTTTACTTTACTTAAAAAAAGTATGCAAACTCACTGCCTCAAAATAATTAAGTATAGCCAACTTATTGGAATTTACAGTGCACCCATAACCAGGCACCTCGCAACCATTGCCATCCTGCAGCAATGCATCCACCGTTTAAAGCATGCCTGAACCCAGGTCCAGTTCAAGTTTTTGATCTATGTAGTTTTGAATAACCAAAAAAGAGCAGCAGATATTAACAGATAGCATCAGCACTGGTTACAATCTCTGAAACAGTTAATCAAGAAATCAACGAAAATTCATATATTCACAAAACTTAAAGTAAATCAGACGGAACTTTACTTTAAACGGTTTGGAACTTATGTTCAAAAAACAGCTCCCCCTATGAGTAAATTATGAACTATTAGAGAAAAATACACAACATACACAAGATAGATCTCCTCGAGGCATTTTATTGCATGGGTTTCCTTTGGGTATTCTGGCTTCTTCCCACAATCCTGAAATAATGAATGATTGGATTGGTGACACTTGACTCTAAATTTCTCATAATTTTCCCCACTCTAAAATTTCCCACTGGTGTGAATTTGAATGTGAATGGTTGTTTTGGTCCTGTGATGAACTGACAAATTTGTGTGTGTGACCTGCATCTCACCCATTACCAGTTGAGTGCGGCTCCAGCTCCCTAAACACCCACCTACTCTTCCACAACCCTATACAACCACTTAATTAAGTGCAAGCAGTGACCACTGCATTCTGTTTTTGTGTCAGTCTTACCCGTATAAATGCCTGGAACATCTTGTCTCTTGCCAGTAGTTCCTTGTACAATTTGACAGCCTTCAAGTGGTGGCTACAAAACTCAGCGTAGGTCTTGCGGATGTCGTCTGCACACTGACCTGAGAACTGGCAGGAAAAAAATTACAATAATAACGATACTAAGGAGGGCTATTAAAAAATAAATCGTAGATTAGTATTCTGAACCCGATCTATTTCAAGATTTAATGGACAAACAAATCAACCAGTCAAGCTACCAGCCAAACATTCAACCAACCAACCAACAAACCAAACCACCAACCCACCCAGCTTCCAACTATAAATCAACCAACCAACTAACCAACCATCCAACCAAGGGAACGAAAAGGGTAACATCTATGGTGTGAGTAAAAACGCTCTTCATGCCATTATTATTTTAACATTCTTTTGCACATTGAAAAATGTAACCAAAATAACTTTGTATGCATTAATATGGCATTATAGTAATTCTTACGTTGCATTAAATCAGGCTTTCAGTGAAACATTATAAACATTTAATTTCTTACTTTCTATTCCTTCAACCATGTTAACACATAACGTGTACATTCATTTAACACAGTTATCACATGTTAACATTAGGTTATCTACAACAAAACTCTTAATGTAGTTATGACAAATTTACAACTACTGGTCCGGTCTTAAAAGTTTTTTTTTTGGTTGGCATGGAGGAATACATGTTAGTCACCTGATCTAGAAGAATGTCTCCTAGCCGGTGAACGGTGAAGTTGCGGCTGGATCCAGACTTAAGGCTTTTGCGGCGCCGCTGAAGAAGTTGTTTCAGGAAATTTGAATGTATCCTAGTGAGCTGGTCAAGGCAGGGAAAAACAGCATGCACAGTGCTAAGGTTCATCTGAAGCTCTCCTAGCATGCCTTGTCGGAACACTTTATCCATGATAAGAAGCGTTCGCATGTGGTGTAGCTCCGTCTGAATCAGCTCTAAGGACGACACAAAAGGTTAGCCCATTTAGTACAGGCAATGAGTGAAACTCTGGCATGTATTCATAATGCTTCCCTGCAGTAATAAGTATTTATGAGGTATTTGTTAATATAATCTTTATATCCAGAACGTGTTTGGATCTTTTAGTAGGCCTATGGGAGGAAAAACATAAAAGTCAGTAAAGGAAAATGTTCTTACCATAGATGACATCCTGCCTCTTGATGACTTTTATGCTGTGTGTCTGTAAGTAACTGTGGTCAACCGCCATGCTCCATGAGTCAGCCTCAAATTCCTGGGCCTCAAAATCAATCTCCTCCAGCAGACTGTTGACATAGCTGTCTCCTAAACAATAAAAAAAACAAAAGCATAAAGGGAAATAGACTGACAAATTAATTTAGTGCTTTATAATCAACTACATATAAGTTCAAGAGTAAATCAAAAAGTTTTTTCCACCAGAATGTAAGATTATTTTTTAGCAGTAAGTAGACAATGGGCGAGAAGTTACCGAGTGTCAGTTTTGTGATTAAAAAAATAATTTACATTCTAAAGAAATATTTTTCTCTAAAATATGTGTGCTACAATTACTGGAAAATATTTCATTTGATGTTTTTTGGTGCCCTCTTTTGAGGCCCTCTAATAATAATAGCCTTGAGCCTCTTTCTGTAGACTGTCTGAGGTTGGAGAGTATACATGGGGAAGCTCTGAAACCATTCCTCCATAAAGAACTCTCCAACTTTCCATTGAATATTTGATTGGGTCCAACGGACCACATATTTTAAATAGATGTCTAGTGCTTTTTGAAGAAAAACAACCCAACACCATCAGAGATCCATCACCGTACTTCACAGAGAGGCCTTTTTTTGTTTAGCTTTTTTTCTTGCAACGCCACACCCATCTTTGACATTTGTTGCCAAAAGGCTCTATTTCAGTCTCATCTGACCAATAACCTTATTCCATTGAAAGTCCCGGGGGTGTTTGCAAAACCTAAGGCACTTTAGCTTTTGTGTAGATGACAGCAGAGGTTTTTTTTGCTACACTCCGAAGCAGCTTGTGTTTGTGAAGTTGCCATCTGATTATAGGTTAGAGAGACCTTCTGACCTCAAAATTCAACTGACCTCAGCATATCTCTAGTTGAAATCCTTGAAATGTCATTTGGTAGTCCAGCTATCACTGCATTGGGTCAGTTTGCAGTTATGTCCTCTTCCAGTGTTAGCTCTACAACTTTTCTTGCATTTTTCCTACATTAATTGCTCTGGTGTATCCCGGAGAAACCTGATTTATACTCCAATAAAACAGGTTCCCCCTCAAGAGTTCCTATACTCAAACAGGTGAACCAAAAATTGTGGAAAAGGACTGAAAAAATTCTTGATTTCCTATAGTTGGCAATAATTTTTGCACAAAAGTTTTAGAGGATTTTCTTTAAATTTTGTTCTTCCTGGATAAAAGGTTTGATTTACGTGCATACTTTCAATTACAGATCATGGGTATGGACAATAAAGACATTTTTTGCATCTCATTTTGTGCATTTTTTAAAATGTGCTAGGAATTCTGGGGGCCCTGTGAAATGCAGATCTATCTAACACCGATCCATGCTATAACAACATGTTTTTATGACCGTCAGCACAGTGATGTAAGAATTATGAAAAGTTTGAATGTTGAGATACCGTCATCAGTGAGAGACTCCAATGACATAGCTCTGGTCCTGAGGCTGAGGGAGTCTGTGGACTGGGACAGAATCCTGCGCAGCCCGGAGGAAAAGTCCTCACTTAGGGTCCTACAACACACACATAATAACCCTTGACCTTACAATATTAAGAAACAGCAGAAGGTCAGGGAGCTCATGCAGCCGCCCAGAAGAGTAAACAG
This sequence comes from Lophius americanus, assembly GCA_037951165.1. NCBI lineage: Eukaryota > Metazoa > Chordata > Actinopteri > Lophiiformes > Lophiidae > Lophius > Lophius americanus. The sequence goes on from JBBDHG010000051.1 coordinate 3,484,899, forward strand.
TGGCTAATCAAAGCCTGCTGGTACTGGTCCTGCTTGTACATGTAGAACCAATCATAGACATAATTCATCCTCCCAGTCACATGCCTTGTATATATTATTATTCGTTCATTGTTAAGGAGAAAGAAAATCAATGCATGTACAGAACGGACAAGGATCAAACAAAGCAGTACAGTGACGGTGTACAAAAAGATATTTTCTAACATTTAATTTAGGAAATAAGTAAATAATGTCAACGATAAAGTCTAATATAAGATCATGTAATGAAAGAAATCTCAATTAAAGAAGGCCCTGAACTACTGAACTGAGCTATAACCGAAAGCAACGCAGCTAATCTAGAGCTCAAAAGTTACTCAAATAAACGACTTAACCAAAACACTGTACATGTCGTCATATATACACAAAATAGTCTAAGATACAGATGGGGTGGAACGACTTGACATTAAACAGCTACTCAACAAGAGTTACATTTTTGAGTAACAGGCTTAAATATGTTTCGTCCTTTATCCAAGAGACTTCTTCTGTTCAGTTCTTTTCTCCACTGTTTAGAATCTGGTATCTCTGGGAGAGGTTTCTTTAGAGCTTTCAAATTATAAAAGCAATGGGATGCCGCATTACTAGGGGCCCCTGAAGGAGCACCACACACAACCCTCTATCAGAGGTATTTGTATGTAAAATGCAGCAACAGCGTCACTTATAGAGAATTTAGGGACAAATCTGTGGTATCCACCTGACAAACAGAAAATATTTGAGTTGGGTCCTGGTCTGGGGTAGGGCACAGGTTTGAATGGCCTGGACTTCTTTGGAACCAGAAAAAAATCAGGTTACACTGCTCACTCTTAGAAACCTCAATGATGCCCAAAGAGACCATCCGCTCAATCTCATACTTTTGGGTTCAATCTGAAGCTACTGGACTTCTGATTAACTTGAAAAAAGTTTCATTTCCCATCCACAAGGCTTCCTGAATCCCAACTGACTGGTGGGGAGTCAAGTATTTAACCTCCAGGAGGGGCTTGATTCATGTGTTGTCGTTCAGTAAATAGTATACAGTTAGTCATGGATAACTAATGTGGGTTTGTAATGCTCGTTAAGAGTAGTTGGGGACAATGTGGTCTTTATTATCTGCTGGGGCATCATGTATGCATAATGTTAGTCCAGGTGGGGATGATAGTGAAACTCGGGATAGATTTGAAGACTGCATTGTATGTCGCTGATAGTCTGTGGCGTAGACCCTTATACCCGTTTAGAGAGGGACATTCCAGTTTGACATGGTCGGCTTCCTTCAGTCCTTTTTCAAAACCTCTATCCTATCCATCCAAATTGTGTACATAGTTGTCTTTAAATGAGTATCCATGTCCTTGAGATACATGAACTGCTGAGTCCTGTCCTGGTGACCTGGCTTTGCTATGCTGGGCCTTTCATTGTGAATCGGTTGTATGGTCTCCCCTATGTACATATCTCACATCCCTATCCCCCTATGTACAGCCCTCTTCACTGCATTGAACTGTATGAACCACATTGCTCGTTCATTTCAGTTGTGTTTGGGTGCCTTGTCTTTGGTGTGAACCAGTTTTTATTCGGGGGTGTTGCAGGGTCTGAAGTGAACTGGAATATTATTTTGGGAGAAAAACAAAGTATATAGCTTATCCAAAACGCCAGCCCCATATGGGATGACAGTGTTTTTGTGCCTGTACTTTTCATGTTCTGTGGCTTTTCTTATCAGACTTTATGAGAACCCAGTTGGAATAGATTTTCAGTTTCTTCATGAAACAAGTGCGTTCATCTCTTTTCTGTCTGCCTTTAAAGGGATATTTTTAGCATGGTGGTGTAACGTTCTGATAACTCCCAGCTTATGTTCCAGTGGGTTTTGCAATGAAACAGCAGGTAGGTTTACATTAAAGTTAATTGGTACTCTTCATCTCGACATGTACTTCACAGTCCAAAAACGGCACAACGTATTTTCCGAAGCGCCTCTGTCCGCTGGTGGGATTGTGTTCAAATATGTGTGCGGCGCGTGTCTCTGTGGGTGGGTGGGTGGGTGTGCGCATCGGGGCAGAACTGACTGTGCGCGATTGAGAGCGCAGTGGAGAGTTGTAAATGCGCGACCATGTACAGACACAAATGACATGACTTCGTGTAAATAAAATAAATCACAAAAGGCTATGTAGTTTGCTTATGAAAGGACAAGGTGTAGACCTCTGAAGAGGAGATAGGGAAGCCACGTGTATGTTTCATTTACTTCAAGGTTTGATTGAATTCTCTCTCTTTGTTCATCAGTCCTACCCACCAGGACTGTACGGTGTTTCTCAAACAACAAACCCTGGATTAGTCCGGACATAATGGTCCTCCTCAAGGAGAAGAAGAGGACCCTTAGGTCAGGTAACAAGGAAGAGCTGAAGGTTGTGCAGAAGGAACTGAGGAAGAAGATCAGAGAGGGGAAGAACTCCTACAGGAAGAAGATGGAGGACCAGCTGCAGCAGAACAACATCAGTGGTGTTTGGAGAAGCCTGAAAACCATCTCAGGCTTCAAAGGGCCAAACTCCCAACCTGAACCAGTTTTTTTAATCGGTTCGACCACTCATCTGCCCCCAATCCTCCAGCCCGACTCCCACAGCTGTGACCCCTCTCACCCCCCTCAGTGCACTGCCCTTCCCCCACCTCGGGACTGTGTGTCAGACGTGGTTGACTGCAGTACGGGGGCCTCACAGGGAACGGTCCTGGCTCCGTTACTCTTCACCTTCTAAACTGCAGACTTCTACTACAATTAGCCCACGTGTCACCCGCAGAAGTTCTCTGATGACTCTGCAATTGTCGGTCTCATCACAGACGGGGATGACAAGGAGTACAGAGGACTGACGCAGGACTTCATGCACTGGTGCCAGTGGAACCACCTCCTGATCAACGCGGGTAAGACCAAGGAACTGGAGGTGGACTTCCGCAGGCACACCCCCCCACACACACTGCTGAACATCCAGGGAATGGACATTGAGATGGTCACGTCCTATTAGTAGCTTGGTGTTCACCTGAACAATAAACTGGACTGGACTCACAACTCCACGGCACTCTATAAAAAGGGTCAGAGCCGACTGTATTTGCTGAGGAGACTGAGGTCTTTTGGAGGGCAGGGGGCGCTCCTGAAGACCTTCTTTGACTCTACAGTGGCCTCGGCCATCTTTTATGGAGTGGTCTGCTGGGGCAGCAGCATCTCAGTTGCTGACAGGAGGAAACTGGACAAACTGATCAGGAAGGCCAGTTCGGTCCTGGGATGTCCTCTGGACTCAGTGCATGAGGTGGGAGACAGGAGAATGATGGCCAAGCCGGGAACCACAAGTTGTTTTACTGACCCATACTGCCGGTTCCATTATGCAAACAGAATCCATCTACAATCTCCTCTTTATACTTCTAACTTCCTGAAGGCCCTCTGTTAGGCTCTCATCCTGGTGTATCAGCTCAGAAATGTCAGAAGGAATACTGAAACCAAGTGGTAGATTAGGCTCTGGCAGGATCTGGCAAACAGATTCCACCTTGGTGTGCTGGAACTTCACCCTCCGCTGCTGCAGGAATTGAAGTCTTTAGGAGTTGGTGCATCAATCTCTGCATTATAACAGACTAAGAGTCTGATGCTCCATCTGAGTCCTTGCCTAGGCTCTGGTAACAAGGACATTTCCACTCTGGGGGACTAACAGCTCAAGTAACACTGGTAGATCAACACCCAAGACAAAATGACACATCATTTTGTAATTTGTCACAACAAATTACCATGACACTAACATTTAGCAGATATGTCTGTCCCCTCACCTTTATTTAGACATCTGCTATATGGTACGGCTTTTGATCTCCGTTTACACAGCAGATGAGTATGGTTTTCAGTGGTGAACAAAGCCCACCTGAGTCTGCTTTACTGGGTTCTGGGGACACATTGGCTTTCACTGTCTCTCCTGTCCACGCAGATAATAAATAATGGTTCTGCCAGAAATTTCTTGTAGGGACAGGATTTAAGACTTCTCACTTACAAGGAGCTTACTCACACTGGCTGATCCTGAAAAATGTTTGAAAGAAACAGGATCCTGTCATCCTTTTTCCAAGCCTGATTTTTCCATCAAGCAGCCAGAAATACATTAGCCAAGGAGACAGGCTCTGCTGCAATATTTGGGTTGTGCTCTTTGGTCCACATGGACCCATGCAGATATTACTTATGGTCGACCGTTCATGTCCAGGATTTAGCCTCCTTGCGAGGGTGAGCTGAGTCGTCATTCCTGTCTCCAGTTCTGTTTTGCTATTAGGGTGAGCTGGGTCAACGTCCATGTCCTCAATTTCGTCTCCCTGAAAGGTTGAGTTGGGTCATCCTTCATGTCTTCAACGCATTACCTCCGTAAGGGTGAGCTGGATCATCGTTCATGTCTTTGGTTCGGCCTCACTGTGAGGGTGAGCTGGGTAACAGTATTTGGTTGTCATAATCAAAGATCACTGCACTCTTTGATTTGTATTGTTATATTAATGAAATGACTGATGCATTGATCCAGTTCAGTGGCTTTTCCTCAGCCATATTGGTCACTGTTTGGCAAGCATCCTTACTGCCACATCCATCATACCACAGCAGTTATTCTCCTATTCTTTGGTCACTCAATTGTATTCTTTGGTCACTCAATTGTATTCTCCCCTTAGTCCAATGTCTTGCTTAACAAGGCACCAACTACAGAAAGCAACATCCCCTGCTGTGGGGAGTTTTCAACTGGCTGAGGAGCTGAATAAGTTTTAATGCAGGTTCGACACCCGCTCTAAACTATTAAAACCCACTGAACCCATCACACCCCTCCCCACTGACCCCAAGCTTAGAACCTGTGAGACTGAGGTGAGGAAGCTGTTTCAGGGATAGAAGATTAGAAAGGCTCCAGGCCCACACAGCGTGTCCCCCTCCTGCCGGAAAGCCTGTGCTGATCAGCTGGCCCCCATCTTCACACAGATTTTTAATAGATCCCTGGAGCTGTGTGAAGTCCCCTCATGCTTCGACGCTCCACCATCAGCCCAGTCCCAAAGAAATCCGCAATTACAGGATTAAATGACTACAGACCAGGCGCCCTGACGTCTGTGGTCATGAAATCCTTTGAGAGAATGGTCTTGTCCCTACTGAAGGACATCACAGGCCTCCTGCTGGACCCCTTGCAGGTCAGTGGATGATGCTGTCAACACAGGACTGCACTTTATCCTGCAACATCTTGACTCTCCAGGGACATACGTAAGGACCCTGTTTGTGGACTTCAGTTCAGCGTTCAACACAATTGTACCAGGAACACTTTGCTCCAAACTCCTGCAGCTCGCTGTACCAGCCTCCACCTGTCAGTAGATAACAGAGTTCCTGACGGGCCGGAGACAGCAGGTGAGGCTGGGTAAAGTCTCATCCTCCACCAGGACAATCAGCACTGGGGACCCACAGGGCTGATAAAATCTTCCACTGGCCATGTCCTTTCCTTGCATCGTGCAATGATAATCAGACTATTGATCACGGGTTCAACTCTTGCCTGTACCTTGCTTGTAGGTCCATAAAGCTTTAAAGCGTCAGGATACGAATCCAGCAGCAGGTCCAGATAAACTAGATCCTTACTTTCTTAAGCTAGCAGCTGATATTGTTGCTGAGCCTTAGACATATATTTGTAATCTTAGTCTTGCCAGAATTAACATCCCAACAGTCTGGAGATCTGATTGGGTTCTCTCCCTGCTGAAAGAAGGTGATCCCTCAACTGTCAACAATTACGGACCGATTTCAAAGCTGTGTATTGTAGCGAAAGTATTGGAAAAACATGTAAGCATAAAAATTTTTAGGTACTAATGATATTCTAACCGCATATCTGTCTGGTTTTAAGGAAAGGGCACAGCACTGTTGCTGCCACCCTTAATGTTTTTTTAATTTTTATTTGTTTCAGTGACGAATTTTCATCAGAAATTCGGCGATCCCGACCTCACTCCTCAGCTCAGCCAAAATCAGCAGGCACCCCTGCAGAGCCTCAAAAGCACACAGTTTATGAGGACTTTGATAGGGAGCAGCTGCAGCAACAGTAAAATCAGTCTGCAGCTCTTGAAGATGGATTGTCATCCATTGACCAGCTGTCTGGTGTTCCTCTATGGCAGCTGGTCAACCATAGAGGAACACCAGATAGCTGGTCAGTGATGGATCTGGTCTGACAATGGCCATCAGGGCTACGGCAAGAAAGATCGAAGATGTGTTACAGTCAGTGGTGAGGCCTCTCAATCTAAGCGGTCCCACAGCAGAGCAGCTGGTGACTGGAGAGGGACAAGAGTGCATAGAATACAGAGCCAGACGTGGCCTGTAGTCATCCTCCTCTGCCACATCCATGGAATCATGGTCCAACCGTTGATGTTTGACGATGTTTTGCTTCATACAACTACATTCTGGCCTCTTTTTCTAAGCTGTATAGTTTTACTCCTCCAGTGCAGCTGCAACGGTGGAACCGGCTTTACAGTATGCAAAACTGTGTCTATGCTCAATATTGTGCTGATTTGCACCTTTATTTCAAACAAATTAAATACGGACGCAATAACAGGCATTGCAAATCTTTTCAGGCCAAGTAAATCATGTTTGACAGACGTCCTCAGTTTGCACTGTTAGTAGATCCGCTTGCTCATTTTTTTGCGGGTGTTATCACAAGTTTTTACGCAGGCAAAAAAGCTTAAAATTTTTGTTAATCTTGTCCAACATACTTACAGCGATATGTTGGACAAGTACAGACTGCACCTTATCGTTTACCTCTGGCTAGGGCTTTAATCAGCAATGAACCTAAGTTGCCTTTGCTGAACTTGATTAAAGGTAAATTTTACATTGTTTTTTACAAGTTATTCATGTTAGGCTTACTCTGCAATGTTGTTTGTAGAAACACTCTTGGACATAGCTAGACAGGAGCGACCACGGCGGGAACCCAGAAGGCATTGTCGGAAGCTATCAGACGGGTACACTGCTGAACTGGGACGCTCACGCATTCCTGCAGCTATGGAGGAAAAAAATGTCAGGCATGAGTGTAAACGAGATAAGGGAAGCGAACATGAAAATAATTGAGAACATTATAAGGACGGAAAACATGACCAGAAAGGAATACATGACCACGGGAGAACATAATCAGTAGGGGGAACAAAACCAAGGAGAAGAACATAACCATGAGGCAGAACATGACAAGGGAAAGAACATTAATGGGAGGTTGACTATGGCAGGAAGCAAGAACGGCACCAAGGACTAGAACATAATCAGGAGGGTCACCATGACATTGAGGGAAGATATAAACCATGGGAGAACGTGATAAGTAATTAGAACATAAGTAAGGTGAACATGATAAGGGAAAACATAATAAGGAGGGAGGTTAAGACCAGGGATAAGAACATAACCAGGAGGTAGAACATTAAAAGGAGAAAGAACATGAATAGGAGGGAGAACATGTCCGGTAGCAAGAACAGTACCTAGGAGAAAAACCTAACCAGGAAGTTCAGCATGACATAGAGGGAAAATCTAGTCCATGGGAGAACATGATAAGAAGGGAAATCATGACAAGATAGAAAGATATGACAAGAGAGGAAAATATTTACGGGGAGTAAACATATGAACAGCTGGAAAGGTAGGACTGATAGGGAGAATGATGCTGGCGGCTTTAGCTCAATGGGTAAATCTGTCATCCCTCAACCAGGAGACCAGGGTTCAAGCCAAGCCCCTGACGTAACAAGCTCGGGGTCCTTGAACAAGACCTTGAAATCCCTGAGCGCTTCCCAGGGGGCGCCCACTACTCCCTTAGGGTTGGGTTTAATGCAGAGATAAATTGCATGACGTTGTACTGCGTAACGTGATAAATAAAGGAAATATTATTATTATTATTAACAGGAGGGGAAACAGGACCAGAGTGGGAGAACCTTACTAAGAAGGATAAAAGGAACAGGGAAGGAAATAGAGGGGAAGTAAGAGGGGCATGATTATCGGGCAGTGAGGAATATTTTGCGGAAATGGAGGACAAGGAGGAAACATTGATTTCTGTGTTTCCAGATAACTCACTTTTTGTGCGCAGTGTCACATTCTGTAAGGTTGAGTTGGTCCTCATCAGGGCAGACTTCTGTTGCTTTGGAGGAAAAAGGAACCATGGAGCACATAGCAAAGATTGATTTATAAATCCCAAAGACATTACATTTATTGGATCAACTAGACCTATGCTGTCGACTTGTCGTACAATCAATCCCCCTGGTTTAACTCCTCAATTAAATGTGAAGTTATGTACACAGTAGAGGACCTAAGTTCCCTTGAGAGTAATACATGAAATGTTAACGGTTAAGCATAATATAAAGGAGATAGATCTCCGAGAGTCTAATACAAATTTGTACTAAATAAGGCCAATGTTTAAGAAGTTGTGTCTGCAAAACAGTATTTTTGTGAAAAAGCTCCCCTGGTTAGTAAAATATGTACTATTAAAGTGAAATAGGTAGATTTTTCTAGATTTCTTTAAGTCAATTCACATGTACCAAATGTGGGTTAAATCGGACCAATGGTTGAAAATGTATGGCCCGAAAGCTTTTGCAGTTAAACTACTCCTACTACTAACATCGGGCAAGAGGCAGCCTGGACAAGTCGCCAGTTCATCGCAGGGCAGACACATAGAGACATATAACTAAACATTTACAGTTACAGTTGCTCCTACAGGCAATTCTGTGTCACCAATTCACCTATATCACATGTTTTTGGACTGCGAGAGGAAGCCGGAGTTCCCAGAAAGAACCCACACAGACACAGGGAGAACATGCAAACTCCGCACAGAAAGGCTGGCAGATGTGGATTCTAACCTGGTACCCTCTTGCTGTGATGCAGCGCTAACCACTGGGCCACCGTGCCACCAACTGTAGATTATGTAACATTAATCAACACACTCTCCTTACTGGAAGGTAGCTACATTTACTTTCCTAAGTAACCAATATATAGATGCATCTGAAAAGATTTAGGTGTTATGAAAATAATATAAAAAAATATTTTTTCTTATTTAAAATGATCTGAATGAAGTATTCAAAAAGAATATAAGTCAAAAGAGACATCACATTATGTTTTCCTTATTTAAAATGTGTCTTCCATTGTTACTATAACATAATCAAATTGCTTCAATATCACAAACCTATGATATATTGGTTAAGGGAGTATCAAGCCTATTAAAAAAAATGAAGAAAATCAAAAATCAATAAGAAATACTGGACTGGCCAAAGGATATGGGCCACAAAACCCAAGAAGTTCTCTAAACACCTTTTTGTGCGGATTCTGGAGAAGGAACCTTTAGCATTTCACATTAGTTAAGGTGTCTGGTGTAGTTTGTGTCTTACCCTTTGTTTCATCTTGGTGCAGTTTGGCAAAGTATCTCTACAGCGGTTGTGGATAGTGACATTGCATGCTGGGAAAAATAGAGATGTACATGTTAGGTTTTCTCATGCTGTGTCTTCGGGGGAATAAAGGTATTTGTACTTTGAACATTCACATGTAGTAAAAACATTAAATCGTTCTAACAATCAGCTTAATTCTAACTACATGTTGATGTTTTATCACCTCTACTATTTGGGACAGGTAATGATCCGTTACTCACTGGGGCAGCTGAGGGCCTCCCTCACAGTGATGCTCTTGTTGCATGCTGAACAGAGCGTGTTTCCTGACACCGTCAACGATGTGAAGAGGTGACCATTGCTGTAACATGCCTCTTTCTCTCTTACCACCTTCTCTCGCTCTCTGATGCGCTCTCTTTCTTTATTCTGAAAAACAGAAATACCTGACTTGTATTTTTCCATGTTTTTTTCCAAATGGTAAACCTTCAAACAAAAATTAGTCCACCAAACACGGCCAACGTACGCCACAGCAGCCACTTGAACCCTGACTCTGAGAATCTGAAGATAACGATGCTATGCTACGGAGTATTTAGATCATGATGGATGAGATGCGACCCGAAAGCCTTGCCAAATTTGAATCTGTAATATCGGAAACATTTATGATGGAGGTTTCAGCGGTATTAAGCCACTGGAAGAGAAAGTTGTAACACATACTAAGACTACATTGAAACTGGATGAGTCGGCCACATGATGCCCAGCTACCAGCCACGTGCATTGGAATTGCCATTAAGACCATTCATTTTCCCAGACTTTACTCCGACGATGGCCAAGTCACAAACTGCCTTTGCAGGGGTGAAGAAAGAGCTTCACTCGCACCAGAAGCTGCCCACCGGCAGGTCCACAGGTTTGCTGACCCGGGCATGGCTATGGACTTTTTTAATACGGGGCTTAAAAAGATCTTAGCCCCTGAACAGGAGTGAGATCTGATCTAGAGACGAGCAGGGAGCCAGTTGGTAGGCACCATTGCGGTGGGGGACGTCATTCAGAGTTGAGGGAGAAGGTTTGATGTTGTGTCTACAGACTTGAGAACAGTAGCCTTCTATTGTCTTTATTAATTGTTTTCATTATTATTTTGGTTTTCCTCAGTCTTTGTATACATAAAAGTGACTATCTCTGGGGTTCAGCGAGTTCACAGTTCACTTTCACATTCCTGAAGGTTGTTGTATAGTATGTTTAGATTACAAGAGACTAGAGGTTGTTGTTTAGTTCTAAGAAGGGGGAAGGGAGCATGCGCTCACTGGATGGGTGCTTCGGCAAAGGGAGGAAGGGTAACTAATTAAGTATTCCATTTGGGGGATATTGTAAAGGGGGTACTGTTTTTTGTTCGTGTTGGGGAAGGAGGAGAGACTTGGTGCACCAGTTATATTTGAGAGACTTGTACATGATTCCATATTTAAGTAATTTGCTTGTCATTAAATATATCAGCCTGTATTGCAAAGACTTTAACTATCCAGTCAAATGGAGCAAGTAATTATTTACATCATCTTGACGCTCAAATAATCTATGCCAAGAAACCCATAAGTGTGTACAGACGAAAAAGAAGGTTGGATTGGAAGTAAAACTTTCCTAATTTTTTGCAAAAACAAGAGGTATTGCCGTTATACTACACAAATCTATCCCGTTTGTTCATGTAAAAACAACATCTGATCCCAGTGGTAGATTTCTCATTGTTACCGGAAAGATTAATAACAGGAATATTACTTTAGTGAATGTATATGCTCTTAACTGGGATCGCTCGTCCACTTCTCCAGGCACTCTGTCCGGAGCTCCTTGGAGTTTTTGTAACAAAAACATAAATAAAAGAATGTCCATCACACGTTTACACGTATTAACTTTTTCTTAGTGGATAACAGGCTTCTCACCTCTATCTGTGACTGCAGATATATTGCAATTGTCTTATCAGACCATGCATCAGTGTCAATGGATATTCATTTTTCGAATTCTATTGACATAGTCCTCCCTGGTGCCTTAATGCTGGACTTCTATTGCAAATTACTATGTTAAATTTGTGATGAAAGTATGGACCACTTTTAATAAGACCACTGTCATCACAGCTTCCTGTTGTGGGAAACCACAAAGGCATACTACTATAACTACATAGTACTACTACTATTCTAGTTCAAAAGTTTAGGAACAAGGGGACAGAACCAGTAAATTACTGTGTCAAAAAGGACACAAGCGTAGAATTGTGCGGAGGAGAAAACAAAGGAGGTTAGACTCCAATCCAGTTAACCAGAAGCCCAGTTATCTAACTTCAAAGTTAGGAGACAACCTGAAAACCAATTTAAAGAAAGAGCAGGTAGCAACACGGAGCTAGCAACACTGCACTATAAAAAAAGGAGGAAGGTTGGAAATGCAGCTATTCCCTGCACTCTGAACAGAAAAATTTTCTCCCGCGTTGAAAAGTAATTGCAACAAGTGTCATAAAAAGGGACATTGGAGTGTGTATGCCACTCAAAAACGGTAAGAGAAATTACAGAAGAGACTAAACAGCTGTATTTCTTAGGAGAAGTTGCCACAAAGAATTTCAAAGATGACTGGACTGTAATGCTTAACATAGGCAACACACCAGTAACATTAAAGATAGCTACAGGAGGAGATGCTACAGTTATCACGCAATGGACATTTAAAAAATTGTGGCCTACAGCGAAGCTGGATCCTCCTGACACAAGTTTCGTAAGTTCATGTGGAAACCTCTGGTGGGCAGGCATGTTTCAAGCAACCACCGACCGCTAGGAGAAACAGTATTTATTTCCAGTATATGTCATAAAAGGAAAAAGGCAACTGCCTTCTGGGACACCCTGATCCAATAGAGATGGATCTATTGAAGAGGATAAACAATATCAGCAGTGTTTTTGGATCAAGTGGATTACTGAAAACAGAGCCAGTGAAGATTATTTATAATATAAGTGGATGCCTAGCCATATGCAGCCAGGCAGATTCCTTTACCCCTTGTGCCACTTGTTACGGAAGAACTGCAGCATATGGAAGACTAAGGTATCATTGAAAAGGTGACCAAGCCCACAGAGTGGTGTGCCGCTATGGTGCCGGTACTACAACCCAACAACAGGGAAGTTCGATGCTGCACAGACCACCAACCTTGTGACCTTACAGGGCGAGAAAACACAAAGACTCCAGGGAAGAAGTCAAGTTAGTAACATGCATTTAATCCATTAAAATATATTAATCCATTTAACATGCATTAAACCTTTTAACATGTATTAATCCAGTAACATGCATGAGTGTGATGTATAATGAGGGACAGTGAGAGAGGAAGAGAGAAAAGCTCAGTGCATCATGGGAGATCCCCTAGCAGTCTAAACCTATAGCAGCATAGCTAAGAGCTAGCTTATGCCAGCCTTAATTATAAACTTTATCATAAAGGAAAGTTTTAAGCCTACTTTTAAATGTAGAGAGGGTCTCTGCCCCCCGAACCAAGATTGGAAGATGGTTCCACAGGAGAGGAGCCTGATAGCTGAAAGCTCTCGATTCCATTCTACTTCTGGAGACTCTAATGACTACAAGTAACCCTGAATATTGGGAGCGCAGAGTTCTGATTGGACAATATGGAACTATGAGCTCCTTCAGATACATTGGTGCCTGACCGTTAAGGGCTTTGTAAGTGAGCAGAAGGATTTTGAATTCGATTCTGGATTTTACGAGGAGCCAATGAAGGGAAGCTAATACAGGAGAGATATTTTTCTCTTAATCTGGTTCTGGTCAGCACCCGTGCAGCAGCGTTCTGGATCAGCTGGAGGGGCTTCAGAGACTTATTGGGACTACCTGCTAGTAGGGCATTACAGTAATCCAGCCTGGAAGTAACAAATGCATGAACTAACTTTTCTGCATCTTTTTGTGCTAGAATGTGTCGTATTTTAGAAATATTGCGCAAATGAAAAAGGCAGTCCTAGAAATCTGTTTTATGTGGGAATCAAAGGTCATATCCTGATCAAAGATAACTCCCAGGATCCTCACAGCGGTGCTGGAGGCCAAGGTCATACCATCCAGAGTAGATATATCGTCAGATAAATTGTTTCTAAGGTGTTTGGGTCCCAACACAATAACTTCCGTTTTATCTGAATTTAATAGTAAAAAGTTGCACGTCATCCAAGTCTTAATGTCTTTGAGACACGCCTCTAAATTGGATAAGTGACTAGATTCACCTGGTTTCATTGATAAGTACAATTGTGTGTCATCAGCATAACAGTGAACGTTTATGGAGTGTTTCCTGATAATGTTGCCTAAAGGGAGCATATATTGTATGAATAATATTGGCCCAAGCACAGATCCCTGGGGAACTCCGTGGGTAACTTTACTATGCATGGAGGATTCATTGTTAACAGATACATACAGAGATCTGCCACATAAATATACATAAACCAATTTAATGCAGTGCCTTTGATGCCAATTAGGTTTTTAAGTCTTTGTATTAGAATTTGGTGGTCAATAGTATCAAATGCAGTACTAAGATCCAACAAGACCAGAACAGAGGCCAGTCCCTCATCAGATGCCATTAAAAGGTCATTCGTGAATACATGAATCCCTTCATCCATCCGTCCATCCTCCTACACAAATTTAATCAAAGTTCTGCACTCAGAATTTCACGCGCAGATCCAGGTTCCTGTGCACGTAACTTTCGTGGACAGAAAGGGAAGGGAGGGGCTGATCACTCACCTCCTTCAGGAGCAGGTAAAGGAGTAATCCGTGGAATACATGAATTCCTCCATCATACATACATACATCCATTCATCCATACGTCCATGACCACTGATTAGATTTTAATGCTATGTAATGCTGACCATCCCACACACACCGGGGCCACTGGCCACGCCAAATGGCCACTTATTACATAGCCTCGGCTATGACATCATGTCTACTGGATAATCTGCCAAAACATTTTGGTTCTAAATTGTCCTGCAATGCTGGCAAAGTAGTTCTAAGTTTTCTGCCCATCAGAAGTTCTGCTGAGCTGGCTCCGGTTGTAGAACATGGTTTGGCTGTGTATGTCATCAGAGCAAGGAGGGGGGTCTGTAATGTGGGTTTAGTCACATGGAGAAAGTCATACTGACTGCTAAACTTCCTCATCTCTGCTGAGGCTAGCTGGGGCTACTAGCTGGGGTCACTAAGACCTCAGGGGCAAATATAGCTTTGAGTTAGCCCACTACCTGACTGCTATTGGTGTTGGTAGATTAAGGAATCTGGAATAATAATCTGACACTATTAGATCATTTGTTTTTAAATTCACACAAATCAATGGCAACTTTCTGCCAGGGTCTGGACGGTACCTCGCTAGACATTAATGGCTCTTTCCTCTGTGTGTTCCTATTTTCTCTGCAGAATTTGCGCTGCTGTACTTTCTTTGTCATCTGACATTTTAAGCCACCGAATAGATTGGCTTGCTCTTTCTCTGCACTTGACCAAACCTTGATGTCCTTTGTGAATTCTCTCCATAATTATCTCCCTCATAGCTACTGGAATTAAGAAAACCACTGCTTCTGAACACTAAGCCATCTAGCTCCCCTCACCTGACTGACCCTGACACATTCTCACAATAGTCGGGCCATCGATGCCTGATGAACCTCAAAACTATCTGTAGTTGTGGTTGTCTACTGTGTTTTTTGTTTATCTCTCTTATTCATTGGGGTGTCGCTGGTACATGGCTAAGCATTCTTTTTCGCCCTGGGCGTACATTGTCTTTGCGTACCAGTAGGCCACTGGCTTCCAGTCCTCCCCGTGCTGCTGTAGCAGGACCTCGCGCAGCCCATAGCATCTGGTGTCTGCTGACAGTACCGTAGGCTTGGCTGTGTCGTAGAAGTTGAGCACAAGGGCTATGCTCGATGCATCTTTAATCTTGTGGAATGCTACTTGCTGTACATGGTTCTTTGTCCACTCTGTCTTGGCCCTCAGTAGCTAATAAAGGGGTTGGCTTATTGTTGAACACTCTTGGACATGTTTTGCCAAAATCCAACCATCCCCAGGAACCTCATGAGTTCTGATGTTGGTCGGTTTGGGAAAGGGTCCTCGCACCGTTAGTGTTCAGGCCCTAATAAGAAATCCTTGCAATTCAATAACGTTTACGCACTTTTCGTGCTCGGGCCTTAATAATAATAAGAAACGGAGCAGATACAACAGGTCCCTTGTACTATTAGTGCTTGGGCCCTAATAAGAAAAAACGAAGCAGATACAACAGGTTACTGATCGGGTCCTAATAATAAGAACTCCTTGCAATTCAATCAATGAGCTGTTGATGTATTTCCTATTTAGAGTACAGGACCATAGAAAGAAATACAGACAAGACCAATATGTAGAGCTGACTTTTTCATATGGCTTTGAAATGAACCACTGCTGTTGAAGAAAAAATTAACTAAAAGCGCACAATGAATCACTTGTCTGAGAGAGATAACAATTTTTTCCATTTCTGTATACTAGATATTTAATTTTCTTCATATATACATCATAAATGTAAATCAGACCATTATTTTTAGCTATTTCTAGTTGGTCATGAAAAGGTTCTTTTATTTTATTTTCTGTACCTTAAAACGAAAAGTCAAATGAGTAACCATTTTTAACTTTTTCAATATCCATTTGTGAAACAAAAAAAAAATTGGAAATGACAAAAGATAGACGAACCCTGTTGCTAGAGCATGCACTGGTGCCATGATGCCCCGTTGTTGCAGTGCCAGAATGAATGGTCCAAAGAAATCGACCACCTTGTCATTCTTTTGTATCATGTCAAAATCATAGAGCATTATGTTTCTTATGACCTCAACATACCCAAATAAGCCCTGCTACACTTAAAATCTGTTCACTTTCAGAGATCAGGAGATCTGTCTTGTAAATTTCATATTTTACTCAAAAGGGACCCTTTTTTTCCATGAAAAACACTGTTCTGTAGATAACCCATAATGATGCTTAGAATGGTTAGGATTGAATGATTTTAAGGAATGATGAATGAATGATTGGTAAATAAATAGTATTACATTAAATTCCACTGAGAATGTCAGGAAAGAGTTACTTGAATTCCTATACGTCTGAAACACTTTTAGTACCTCTATTGTGCCATTCCAAAACATCTGGATATCATAAGATATCATCCAAAATGTTACTAAAATTGGAGTAAATATAAATGTAATGTAAAATGTAAATTTAATGATAAGGCCAGGACAAGAAGGTCTGGAGACTTGTCAACAATGCTCCCCATCTCATGACCAACCAGGGATAGGCTCCAACTGTGCACATTATAAGTATTTACAGAAAGGAGTGAATTATTAATGGCAGACGGAGGTGTAGTAGACATTCAGTGAGAGGCAGGATTCACCCTTGACAAGCCACAAATTCATCACAGGGCTAATACAGAGAAACACAACACAACTGCGGGCAATTTATAGCTTCCAGTTCACATTTATTGGATGTTTTTGGATACGTGAACATCTTGCTGTGCAAAACACTTTGCCACTGTACTGCTGAACGTAGTGTATACAAAACATTTAATTTCCTTGTCAAACAAGGCTAACATAGCCACCTCTCTGGTATGACCCCTTTTGTATTCAGACCTTGGAAATATCTATCTTGTAAGACTGTTTCAAATAGTGATTGCCTTGCCTTTGCTGCTTTTCAGATATTTATTTATAAACCATTGTTCGGCCCAGGACAATCTAAGACAGTAGAGATATCATAAAAACACCCACTGCAGTTTCTATGGCAACAGTTGCTATAGTCAAATATCCAGTGAGTGAGCACACTGTACACAAGTAGCCATACACCCTGTACATTAAAACACAACAGTCTATCTACATAGTAAAGAGAATATCGTAGTCTGAGATTGAGGTCTTGTGTTGTAAAAGAAATGGTTTACTGCAGAGAAAAAGGAAGGGACTCAGAGAGAAGAGGAAGTGAAGTCTAGCAAAAACATGTCAGTTGCTTCACTAATCTGTCAGCAGGTTCATCTGTTCCTCTTATTGAAGGCACACCGATTTACACAGACTGGGGTGTTGGTGGTCCCATTAAACACTGTAAGGCTGTCTGGCATCAGATGCCATCATCTGACTCGTTTGTTATTCAACTCTGAGTAGTGAACAAAGTGCAAACTCACCCGCAGGTTGATATCCTTCATCCTCTCTTGTCGCAACTTCGAAAGATTTCCAACCCTGGACATTGTGACAGCTGTACCTACTAACAAATATAAATTTAAGTGTAAGATACTTAGAAAATAAAAAATGCAGTATTAATGTTTGATCACTTCAATGTGGCTCTCTCATATCTTTAATGAATCAAACGTAACAAAACGTTTCCTCAGCACAAACTATATGTGCTTCTGCTTCCAGTGAAGAGGCTGTGCTTGTGAGAAATGTGACGCCTGAATCATCACCGCCCCCTCACAGCGCGCTGCTGAATCTCTCATATCATCTGCTGTATTACCAAATGTGAAACATTTATAAGATAAGATTTTACAAAACAGAAAATAAGCAAATGCTAAAGGTTTCACATTATCCGTTTATCAAAAAGATAATAGTTAAGATATTTTTGTCTTTTAGTTTTTTTTTTATATATAAGTATATATATATTTTGTTGGACAGCTACTAATACATGTATTCATCACTGTAATATAAGAGTTTGGTTCTCTATAATTTATTTTTTTATAGGTTAAAATTACTGAAAAGTTTTGATTCTGCTATTTAATGGTTTTTTTGACCATAATATATTCATTGGAGGTTGAAGAAACTTAAATTGAAGTCGGTTACTGATGTTGAAGGACTGGCTCTTATTAATTTTATTGTCATTATTTTGTTATTTATATATTTCACGTTACGTTTTATAAACAAATAAACTCAATAGTGACCCTAACATACACAGTATCCAAACAAGGTGTATTATACTTGCCTAAAAACAATTCTCAACCGCCATCGCCCATACTGACTTCAGATGTCGCCATGGCCATGTGTAGACAATGGTCAGAAGGTCAGATATAAAAGCTATGTTGTTTTAACTTTCGGGACTGCACTGCACACAAAGCTAAAAACAAAATGCCTGTTTAAGAGTTTTCTAAACAAGTATTATACACCTTGTTTACTGCAGCCTTGGGTACTGTGCATATATGCGTATGCATGTAGCAGCAAGCCAGCATGACTAACCGCCTTTCCATTCTTCATCCTCGTTAAAGCTGCTCCCACTTCATCCTTACGGATCTTTTGAACTTCTTGATTTACTATTCTCACAATCTCTACCCGTCTCTCCCTCACCAGTTCTCCAAAGTATTCCATCTTCCTCTAACACTCTCCTCACTTGTTAATACATTTCCATCTTAATCACCCATCTGCACATCCTTCCCAACTCGATCTTTGTTTCGCCAACAGTACAAGCTATTCTCTCATTCCTTAGTGCCAAATCTCTAATAAATCTCATCATGGGTTTATTTTTTAGCCTTTGCTACCCCACTCTTAACTTTATTCTATGTCTCGTTGTGCACTTTCATGTCTTGTGCGATCCTACTTTTTCATCCCCCACCCCTTTCCTAAATATCCTTTCCTGAACCTTTTCATTCCACCACCAAGTCTCTGTCTTCTTTCATCTGTCAAGATGACATACCAAGACTATGTTTTGAGGGAATTATTATTTGAAAAAAGCCACTGCATTTCTAACTTGCTTAAATTTTGGCTTGTCCTGCACTTGGACAATTCGCTGTCGCAAATTACTTTAAAAATTAATAAGCATACCTTTCCTCAAACCTGTCACTCGCCCAATCCGAAGATGCACGTCATCAACCGGAAGTCACGTCACATTCACCGGATGACCGCCCTCTCATCCAATCAGAATCGGCCAAGTCATCGGAAGTCTTTTTTAATGAGGAAGTGTGGGGGTACCCTCTCTAAGGGGTGATTTTAAGCCCCTCCGCCTCATCCAATCCGCACCTGCCACGTCATGTGTTGTGATGTTGTCATCACAGTCACGTGATTTTTACCATCCCCCATTTTGTTAGTTTCCCGCCATGACCAAAAGTGTCTTCCATATTTGGTCATTTCAGGTAGACACGGCATGACCTTGAGTATGGGTTATCTTGAGAGTCTGAACCGTCGGTATATACTCACTCGACCACCCGTCAGAGATCTGATATATAGGAGAGACAGTTGGGAGACGGGTCAAGGTTATATAAGTTGTTTTTTTTTTTAAATAGTTGAATAATATGACGAATGGGTAGGAAGAAAAAAAACACACGCCTCACATCCATGCACACGCACGCATCCATACACACACACACCAACTTTTCATTCTTCCGTCCCAACTCCCACACATACACATCTTTCCCCCACTCGTTCCCCACACACCTCACATCCATACACAATCATACATATATCCATAATTACACACAGACACATAACCACACACAAATAGCAACTGCTCATTCTTCTGATTCAACCCAGACACACACACATCTTTCTCGCAGCCTTTCTCACATGTTGGAGGTGTAAGAATCTCGGGGGTGATGTATGTGATGTATCTAGCCGTCTTATCAACAAACGGCCCAATTAAACTCAAAAGATATCATTAGCTCTTCCGACCGAAATGTACTCCCTCGACCACCTGTTAACCGACAGGGAGAGTCAAATTTTACTGCTGAACAAAACAGCATTGTATTCACAGGTATCTTATCAACATGAGGTACTGTTAATTCGACAGCTCACTATAAAAATATAGTGGCCGGCATAATAGAAATCTGAATCCAGCACTAGAACTTGAGACACCTACATAGACTGTTAGGTGCAAGAATTCTGCGCTGGCTTTAAGTTTGAGAAAAACAAGGAGAAAAAGCTAAGATGAATCCCGGTATGCTTCTACGAATTATTTCGTTTAATTCCATTTAAAAAAAAAGAAAACATGATAGAAACTGACATGTATTTGTAGAGATCGCATTTCCTGCTGAGATCCAGGCAGCAGTTATGTCTCCTTCTGTCCAGGCCTTATAAGTTGAGTTGAAAAACTTTGTTTTGAAAAACAATATATATATATATATATATATTTTTTTTTTTAACTTTTAACCTAAACTTTTGTTTAATCTGTTTATAAGCTAATTATATGATATTCATTTTATTTCTGTATTTGGAAAAATAAGTTGTTAATTTCCTGTTTAAATATACACTGACTTGGTAAACTTGGGCTCTACAGCTTCAGAATACCATGAGTTTCTAGGGGTTTTTCTGTATATATAAAATATATAAAATATATATATATATATATATAAAATATATATATATATATATAAAATATATATATATATATAAAATATATATATAATATATATATATTATATATATATAATATATATATATTATATATATTATATTGAATATTATGTTGAAAATGTCATATATATTATATATATATATAATATATATATAATATATATATATATATAAATATATATATATCTTCTTTTTTTATATATATATATATATTAAATATATATAATTGTCTTTTCCCAACTGACATACTTGGGTTTTTTCTTTCTTGCCCTTTACTCATCAGTTACAGCAGAACAAGTGGGAGAAATACAGTTCACCCAATCTTACTTTGGAAAGTACATTCATATTGATATATGTCATAGAGAATACAATAAAACAATAATAACAAGAATAATATTATATTAGGTTTTTAACCTACAGATTTGTTATTGACATCGGAGAGAGAATTTATCAGACGGAATCCTTACCAGCTATTTTCTGCTCCGACTGATCAGTTACTGCAAGGAAATGTGCCATTTCCACAGTCTGAAAAGTATTCCACTGCTGTCAGTGGTTTGAGTGGAGAATTCCCCACATCTCCATCCATCTTGTATCCCATCCCATCAGACCCCACCGTATTCATCAACCTTATTTCCGGTAAGATGATAAAACCTTTTACCGAGTTAGCAATTGAATGATTAACTGAATTCTTTGGTCCTCTCCCTGTTTAAACCCATGTATACAAAACCATTTTTTGTCTTCATTGTGTAAATACTACTCATTTTCTCATGTTACTCATGTTCTGGTGAGAGTCAGCCATCTTCTTCTTTTTTTTGTGGAGGGGTGTGTGTCATTTGAAGATATGTAAATGAGGGAGAAAGAACCTCCTAAAATTATTTGAAAATGAAGTAAAAAAATAAAAAAGGATCAGCACAAAATGTGAGCAAAGTTACTGCGTTATCTTCTTCATGTTTAATAAAATACGAAAATAATATTTCTATTAATAAAATGAGAAAAGTAGTTAGTCTGCAATCTCACATCACTGCCAGACTGGATGATGATTATGCTGATGGGTCATTCACATCAGCTTTTTGGGGATTATTAGAAAACTTCTTAAAATCCAACTAAACTGTCTTGTCCGACGCAGATCTGCAGTTAATAGTTTAGGTTGTGCGTAATCTTAGCGGGGGCGGTGTCAGTGACCCATTAACAGCCTATCAGCGCATCGTTGGTATGGAGATGACAGCCCATTTAGACGTGCTGACCAAACATGGGACACTTTTCTCATTTCCGAATTAAACCTTGCCGAATTGCAATGTCGGTCGCCTGTTCACATGACATTTGATCTTTTCCGACCCGGTGTTTACATGCATCGACCCATTTAATCGGAAACACTTTCACATATGCGCATACGATCCACACCCCCGTTCATAAGGTGGCGAGAATGCTTTGTTGAGTTGGGTGCCGACCGGCAACAAGCTCCCAGAAGAAGAATACGACAAAGAGGGTGTGAGCAGAAGTGACTTTTCGCCCATCTAACCTTCCAAATATTTTTAAATATTTCAAAGTTGCAATGAATAAATCACTCTCCGATGCACTACGGTACTGTTTTGAAGTCGGCGTATCTAAAATGCGTTGCAGTGCTGAAAAAAACTAGCGGCGCATTCAGCACGACGCTGGGCATGCGCAGATACAACTCTAATCACAGAAGTTTCGATCGAAGCAGCGACAGTTTTTTCGTCGACTACATACACCGCTTTCTCAAAGGGAAGCAGGAGGCGTCGGGTTACCCCATTGAAGTGACGGATCAGGAGGGCAGCGAGAAGTATATCCGCGATTATCGGGCATATGAGGGTAGTCTGTTAAACGCTTAGAAAATCGAGGTGAACCCTGCTAAGAGTCAAGTAGCAAAACTATGTCTCAACAGCTTCTGGGGAAAATTGCACAGCAATGTAATTTGAACCATGTAATCTGAGCCTGAAGAATTTGCATTCTTAGGAAAATTCAACATCATTTACTTCTGCTTCCTCAATGATAAAACTGCTATGATACAGTGGCATTTCAACGACGAGCGTTGCAAACTAATAAGACGAATAAGACCACCAATTTCTATATTGCCGCATTCGCCACGGCCTATGAAACAATACGGCTTTTTGTCGCACCACGCTGCCAGGTTGATTTTGATCCTAGACTCAGTCTCTTATGTCTGCTGGTTGGCCCCAACGGATCTGGCAAAACCTATTTTGTAAAAAGTCTACTTGAAAATGGTAATAATGTCATGAATAGAACACCTGAAACATTGTATGGATTTATACATCTTTTCAACCCATGTATGCTGAGCTGCAAAGGATGAATAAAAAGATTAAATTCATCGAAGGCCTGCCTGAGTCATTCGAAGAAGAACATTTTTTTCCTCAACATCATAGTCACTTTGTTATTATGCAGGATATGATTTTTCAAGCCTCCGATCACCCAGATGTCTTCAAAATCTTCACACAGTACAGACATCATACAAATATGAGCGTTATGGTGCTGACCCACAATGTATTTCATCAAGGTAAATACAGCCGCACCATGAGTCTGAAAAGCAATTATCTGGTGATGTTTAAAAACCCTTGGGATGAATTGCAGATGACTATAATAGCTAATCAGATTTTCACCTCTCAAAATACTTTTTTTCCTGTAAAGTTTTGAAGACGCCATCAAAGAACCACACAGATATTTATTAGTAGATCTCGCAGCTATGTGTCCAGAACATTACAGGCTGAGGACGGGTATACTTCCTCATCAGTGGCCGGCGGTCTACCTCCTCAAACCAAAATAAAAACACATCATGTCGACGCGTATTAAAAGGAACGCTCCCTTACTGAACGCTCTTTACCATGCTACGCTGCAGAAACGTAAAGACATCCTTTCGCATTGCTCCCCGGACTGAGAGCTATGTTAAACGACGCAGGATTGAACCCTTATAATGAAATTAAAAAATATGCCGCATTAATGCAGCGAAACCTCACCCCTATCAAGTAAGGTCAAAACGACGAACGGCACGTGACTCTGACGTTGCAGCATGACTCTGACGTTGCAGCGTGACTCGTCAAACGACAATCCCAACAACGAGGTGAGGAGTCAACCCGTCATTTAGAAATCAGAGAGTGATGAAGGGTGGACTCCCAAAGGGGAATTTATTCATAATGGACAAATCAGGAAAGAGTCTCATATGATTGATTTAATAAAAACCTATCGGTGTCATATAAATCAAATACACAGAGCGCAAAGCCACATGGATGGATGAATTTCTTGACTACGTTGGCGGAACCCAATATCCCTATATCTGCTGTGAATAATCTTCAAGCTCGCGAACAATATCAACGTATCAAAGTGGATGGATAAAAATCTCCGTACACATCGGGTGTCAGCCGGAGAAAGAAATTGATGGTATTATACCCTCGTTCCTGTCGCAATCCGTTTTAGGGTGACGTAAAACCCTTCGCTAAAACCGTCTGATCCATGATCCATCTGTGAAATGATCGATGTTAGACTCTGCCACAGTGTTTTATGTAGATACTTTTCAAATTCGAAAGCTTGACCCAGCTGATGAATTTCTCGGGCCAGTTTTTCCAGCGTACAAGAACCTGTTATTGACACTTCAAACGACCCCTCGATAGGCTCCCCGTCATAATCTCTGAGTTTGTACACGGAGAGAAGCGAAAGATGCGGTCGGACACTCTAAACACCTCGTCCGTGAAACTCGTTCGTATTTCTTATCAAAACGCTACTCTCAATTTGGATATTCTGGTCCCCTTTCTTAAAATTATTTTTTAACGTACTTTTTCTGATGGGAGTACCATACAGGTTTTGAAACACTTGCCTGAGTAAGGGTAAAGATATGACTGGGATGTATTTCCTCTTTAGAATAATCTTGTAGAATTTTTCCAAAGGTATCAGACAAACTAGATCCGTAAAAAGATAGGAATTCATTCATCATGTCTCAGGGAGTTTCCACAGAAAAAGTGCGGACTCTCACCGAAATGTCTTCCAACTGCTGAATGTCCGCATTTGTGTTTGCAGTGGGGGAAAGTCTATTTTTATAACCCCATCCAAATGTTCTATTAACTGGCAAAGAAAATCGCATTATCTACATAGGACACCAGTTTTCTAAAGCAATTGCCCATTTTTGCTCGAGATCCCCCCGATAAAAAGGAAAGTAGTTACTGTTCCAATATTCAGACACCTGCCCAAGATGTTTGACTTTCACCACGCCACCATCGACGTGATCGTCGTTACTGTTATACAGTCTATCAAAAGATGTCGGTGATCCTAGTAACTGTTTTTAAATGAATTAAAAGAGTCTTTGCCACAGTTTCGACTCTCTTCTTCTCCAGCTTAATACCGCACAAGTCCAGCAGCCGTTGGATGCACTTAATAAATCGGGGCGTATACAATGTCTCGATCAGGTTGTGAAGCTTGTCCCGGATAAAGCCTTCCTCGAGCGGCTCGAGACACTGGTGTGGTCATTGGCTAGATGATTGGTTATACATCCATTGCAAGTGTCTTGCCGGTACTGGTTAACGGCCAAGTAGATCAGTTGGAGTACTCCGGTATTTACCACGTCGATCCGAACTGGTGTCAGCCACCCGTCAGCCACCCACAGTCTTCCGAGACAGCCTCCTTTAGAGGAGAAGAAGGAAAAGGAGGTGGAGTCACTGATGTGGATCTTGGAGGGAGCCCTTCATGCAGGGCTCTTCAACGAAAGAGGCAATGTGCTGACTACATAGGGCCAATCTTCCACGGGCACCAAATCCTCTATCTTGGGCTTACCCTCGCCTCGGTAGATAATCGGCACTGGGTAGATATGTCCCTGAGGCCTGGGGCAGTCACATTCTATATCCCCTGGGAGCAGTCTGCAAATATATCCAACAACTCTGGACATGCCCATATCAGTCTGCTTGGGTGCTCTTTTCTTTTGTTTTCTCTTTAGAAACTGTATGCAGTGGGTGATGATCTGTCTTTATATTCTGAATGCAGATTGACGTAGCAGATGGGGTGGTGGCTGAGGGCTGGGTAAGAGGGCGTGGTATAGAAAGTGAGAGTTCTTCTTATCTCCAGAGTGTCTTTTCCATTCACAGCAATGGAGGAAAAGGACCATGATTTTGTCCCCCATTTCGTCCCACCACATCCAGCCAAGCCGTGAGTGGTGTGGAAATCAACTTCTGAAAGACACCCTATTCCGAATCGAAGGAGTCCAAGATGAAGACCGTTTCATTCTTCCCTGACCTGTGGAGGCTGGCACGGAATTACCAACGACCAGAGACGGTGGGTTCGGATAACCATACAGCACTAAGAGGGACAGTGATCGTGCGCCAATCCATCATCAGGTCGGCAGGGTAAGTCCGCGCCTTCACACATTTAGGGGAATCCCTTCCTTTTTCCTTCTCGTCTTTATCAGTGTTTGCTTCTTTTATATATCAGATCTCAGACATTTGGTCGAGGGAGTATGTACCGACGGTTAAGACTCTCAAGATAACCCATACTCAAGGTCATGCTCTGTCTGCCCAAATGACCAAATATGGAAGACACTTCCGGTCATGGCGGGAAACTAACAACATGGAGAATGGCAGAGTCACGTGAATGAGATGATGTCATGACGTGGCAGGTGATGTTTGGATTAGGTGGCGGAGCTAAACTCACCCCTTAGGGAGGGTCCCCTCACACTTCCTCATTGAGGCGGGACTTCCGGTGAGGTTGCCGATCTGATTGGACGAGAGGGCGAGCAGCCGGTGAATGCGGCATCACTTCCGGTTGATGACGTGGCAGTTTCTGATTGGGCGAGTGACAGGTTTGACGAAAGGTATGCTTATTAGCACTTTGCTATTGATCCAAATGTAAAGTGCATGATAAATTAAATGTATTATTATTAGTATTATTATTATTAATTTTTCACATTTACTGCAATATTTATGAAAGTCATATTTACCTTTCTAGGAAATATCTTTTAAATAATTAAATAGTAATCTAAATGTTAATGCTGAATATAAGTTTAATTGTAAAAACTAAATATGAATATAAATATAAATGTTTAGCACAAGACTAAATAGTTATACGCAAATTTACACTGCCAGTCAACAGAATAAATTAACAGCTCTATGAGGAGACCCTTTGCTAGCCGTTGCATAGCATTTTTTTTATTAAAGTTAATAATATGGATAAAGTGGCTATATTATCTTAAATATTTGCATGGTCAATTTAAAATAACTATCATCAGCTCACATTGTTAGCTTTGGTACGTCACCTGGCAAGTTGTCCACGCGTTTCTTGCTTACTGCACTGTTTCGTTGGAGAAATTCTAATTTTCAATGTTTTCTAATACAATCACTCTGCATGTAAATATTTCCTCAGTGTTCCACTCGCAATGTGCCTAGCAGCAATTGCCACCTCCTCTGAGATCTGAGTTATTTTATTACCATAACGAAACGATTTTAATGTTTTTAATACCTCCAAGTTAATTATAGGAAGGACGCACAAGTTCATTTTACACATAAGCCGGAGATAGGATTTCCTTTTAAATCAGTTTCTAAAATAGCCACATTAAAATAAGGACGCTAAGGACAGGACTTTGGCCTACCAAAGCAGCCAGGAGACAAAAGGGGAAGGAATCCAAACACAACTAACCATCAGTGAACACTGCACACCAAACCAAAAGCAAAATGGGGACTGAGAAGGATATCTATCAACAGGGGGATGAGTGGCCTCCCGATAAAGCCCATGGAAAAACAATTAAAATGTATTAAAAAAAGAAAAATAGAAAAAGCATATACAAAATTACTAAAGTAGACCAACCAAATAATCAATTTTAAAACAAATCAATTTAACCAACTAACCAATGAAAATTAACAAGAAATCTATCAAATGATCAACTAATAATTATTCACCAACCAATTACTCAAAACAACTAAATAAATTAGCAAAACATATAATTAACATAAATCAAAGTGTTAAAGACGATGCGATTTTTAATGTCAGTCAGTGTGAACCACCAGGCTGTCCAGTTACACGGCAGTGGTGGCAACACAAAGGCCCTGATTCTTCTTCAAGACAAGAGACAGAGATTGTGCATTTGTGCTTGTGTGAGACTCACTCTGTAGTTTGCAGTACAAACTCCGCAAAACAGCAAACAAGACAGCAGCTCTTCATTGGAATGGGGATGGGCGTATCCATACGCTGGTATCGATACTTCCATAGCCGCAAGGTCGATTTTTTGGAGTCGATACGTTTTTAAATATTGCGATACCACTGTGCTTATACAAAACGTGCAATTTCTTTCACTTCTGACAGTTTTAAACATTACATTTAAGTGTGAAGATCAGCCCGGGCGTATTTTACATGATCTTCCGTGTTACATGATTAATGCAGCCTATCAGATGTCAGGGCCAAATGCTCACTGCGCAGCCTCAGTCCACCACTGCATCAATCCCTGCTCCACTACTCAGAGTGGGTAAGCACATTAGTGCGGCGGCAGCAGCATGGATGGCTGAGAGAGAAAAAGAATCGTAGTTTGATCCTATATTTCACCCATGACCAAAGGTAATGCCGTGTGCGCCGTCTGCAATAAAGTTATGCCACATAGCAGCAACACCAGCAACCTGTTTAAGCACTTAAAGACAGTGCACCCTGACACTTTTAAACAGGCTAAACATCGCCATGAAGAAAACCAGCAAGCCTGAAAGTCCCCTGCGCCAACTGCTGTCCGTCAGAAAACATTGCAGGAGAGTTACATGAAGGGCAAAGAATATCCAGGTACAAGAGACAGTTAATATGTTATAAGTGATAAAAAATTTAATGAACCATTATTTTATTGAACTACCCAAAATATGCAATTGAGCTGTGTGAATCTTGGATGAAGCCATGTTCACCACTGTTTAATTTTCTTTTGTTTCTAGAATGTCACTATGAAATGCTTTCATTTTTAGATGAAGATATCTTAGCTTAGAACAAAATATCTAAATAGACCGGTAAATAAACTGTATTTTTACATTTTGCTGCATGATGATAACATATTGTAACATTTTGATTTCCCTTTTTGTAATTTGGTAACTTTAATGACTTTCAAATGATTCCAAAAGAGCCAGAGATATCACAGAGAGCTTCGTTAAGATGATTGTTACTGACTTGCAACCTGTTTCACTTGTGGAGAATGCTGGTTTTTGGCATTTTAGGAAGGTGTTGGATCCCAGATACAACATCCCTGGTAGTAAAGCCTTGATGTTGGGTGAAATTCCCAAGCTGTACAAACAAGTCAAAACAGCCCTGAAAGGCTCCCTAGACTCTGCCAAAAGTGTGGGTGTAACCACTGATATGTGGACATCAAGAACAACTGAAGTATATTTGACTGTGTCAGGAACTTTCATTGATCAACACTGGCGGATGCAAGCTTGTAATCTGGAGAAAACTCATGTAGCTGTAAAGAAAACAGCGGACAATATATCTGAACTCCACACAAAGTTATCTGATGACTTGGGCATTGCCAACAAAATGCAAGCTGTTGTTACAGACAATGGAGCCAATATGGTCTCAGCTGTGAGGAGAGGCCACTGGAAACATATTCTGTGTTTTTCCACACACCCTCAACTTGTTGTTAAGGATGCCATTAAGGCTGACACAGTTCTGGACTCCATCCTGGAGAAATCTGGTGCGATTGTTAAGTTCTTCGACCACAGCACAAATGCATCTGACAAGCTTAAAGAAATACAATGTCAGCTGCAGTTGCCAGAACACAGGCTGTTCCAAGCAGTAGAGTCAAGATGGAATTCGGTGTTATATATGCTGGAGGGACTGCATGAACAACAACAGGCAGTTGTAATCGCACTTTGTCTTGTGGGGAAAAACATATTGTCTTTGACCAAGGAAGAACGGTCACAGAACCGCCGAGCCATTGGAACCATCAAGCCCTTTGAAGAGGCCACAGTAGTTTCAGGTGAACAGTATGTTATTATTTCAAAAGTCATACCTCTGGTCTGTGTCATTCAAAAAGCAACCACATCTGCTAGGCAGAAAGCGAACACCCTGGCGATACTGCTCGCAATGCAGCGGCGATTTCAGAACGTTGAGCAAAACCATACAGAAGGTTCAAAAACATTGTCTTTAGTGATACTGGAAATTTTGAAGCGATCAAATCAAGGCTCATCAGTGAGACGCAAACGCTGGGCAGGTGTGATGAACAGGCAGCAAGGAGCGAACCCCCTGTTTCTCCAACAACCGCCACTGAATCTACTTTGCCAGTGACATCACCCACCGCAAACAATGAAAGTAACATCGGGGACTATTCAGCAAAGACAGGCTTATGGCAGGATTATGAAAGACGTGTAATGAGTTTTCAGGGAAATCGGAATGCATACACAAACGCGTATATTGAAATGCGCAGATTCATGGAGGAAAAGTCATCTCAAGGAGTGAGGACCCTTTGCTGTGGTAGAAAAGTAATGAAGCAGTGTTTACATTGCTCAGTAAAGTGGCAAAACATATTTTGGAACAGTTGCAACCTCAGACCGCGGCAAAATCAGTGTAATTCTAAAAAATGTTAACATGTTGGTTTTCCTAAACACCAATCTAAAATTTTAGTGAATTGGTATGTTTCCTAGCCGCTAAATTATCTAGTGAACCGTATCTAGTTGGTGAATATGCTGTTTTGCATTATCTAACAGCTAAGAAAAGAAAAGACGAATGACCATTAGCTGTTTTCATTGAAAAACACTGGCACCTGCTAAGTGACAGGAAGTGTTGTTCATAATTTACAGAAGGGATGATGAGAAGTTATTATAAGGTCAACGTCCAAATTCTCTTTCAGTGTATTAAAAACGAGTGAAATTGTCATCTAGCATTTTGTTGTCGTTACTGCTGCTGATGATGATGATGACTATGATGATGATGATGCTGCTGCTAGAGTTGGTGATGATTATGTTGTGTTCTGATGTTTTACTGGTTTATTGCAGGTTCTTAAGCACTATGTTGATGTTTCAATTTTAGAAATTTATTTAATGTATTCATTTGAAGTCTAATTATTTTTATTATAATTTAGAAAAGATCTATTTTCATTAGATCTTATTTTTTGTTTAATTTATTCATTGATGTATTTTATTATCATTTTATAAGAATGTCTTTCAAGTATTTATGTTCATAATTTTCATTCATATTTCATATTGCCCTTGCAATAAAGTTATCAATGAACACTGTGCCATCATGTGATTTTTCTTTAAGGGCAAAAAATATGGGTATCAATGAAAAAGTACCATGAACTAATGGTATCTTATCAAATGGAAAAATGTTGGTATCGCCCATCCCTACATTGGACTTGCCGTGCACTTCCCCCAAATTAATGTCAAACTTCCATATATACCTAGATTTGGTGACACACTCGCCCCCACCGGCGGGAAGAGAGATGGGTTCTCTCACTGCAGCACAGCAAGCTACGTAAAATGGTTAAGCACGTTTGTTGGCACTTGGCAACAGAGGCCAGGTGCCGAGGCACAAATAACGGACTATGCCGTTTTCAAGAAAGGGCAGCAGTGCGAGCAAGAGGCCTAGACAGAGCAGCAGCGATGCAAAGCCCGCAGACACCTGATCTTGCTTCGTAACTGGTAGAACCAGTTTATCGGCAGAAGTTTTCCTTAAATACTGTAACCTCATTTAAATATTAGGCATTTAGAGAGTGTCCCTCTTAGTGGCCACAGAAGAATATTCGTTGTGAAAGGCTTAGGGAAAAATCATTTGCCGTTACTGAGGTGGACTATCATATTTAGCCTGCTCTCCTGTGTGGGGCAAATGCTTGTGAAGTGGCTGTTGTGTCTCCACTATGTATAGATCTGTACTCTCCTCACTGCATTGAACCACATTAACCACAGGGCCCAGTTCGGATGTTTGATCTGTAGGTTGAACCAGTTTCTTTTTAGGTTGTTGCAAGGTTTGAAGTAAAGCGGGATGTTTGGAGAAATCCTTTGATGTTCCTTAGAAACCCCCAGCCCCCAGCTCTCTAGCCCTAACAAAAAAAATAAAACTACATTCAAAACATGAAAATAAATAGCCAATACATCAACTAGACTAACCACTACATCAAACAGCCTTTAAGTTTTATTTATCACTGATGTATGCCGGGAGGAGTTTTTGCATTCTCAAACCATAAAAAAGCCTAACCCAAAAACTGAATGTCTTTTCTTAACATGTCATCAACTGAAATATGCATCACTTCCTATATCTACAGCCCAGTGCCCTTCCCTGCTGGTGGCTAGTCTTTCCCTGGGTAGGCTATCTATGGATAAATCCAAAAAAAGGGAAAATCACGGAGAAAAATAGGGAGTTTAATGCTTGGTGGACAGATTACTTTGCTTCTTTTCAAATATTGCTGGTTTACCGGTATGCTTGACAAATGACCAAACAACAAAAATGTAATGTTGAAAGACATTTCCACACCAAGCATGTAGCAATTAGCTAAAAGTTACGAAGCTGGAGAGGAGCGAAAAGGAACAACTTCATAACTGCTGCGCCTAGCTGAGCAGAGCAAACAGTTTCAAGAAGTGGTCAATAAACTCAATCACAGGTATGTGGCAACTCAGGCGACAGTAAAGTGTGAAAATCCGCTCACAGATTGAGATTAAATAATCATACATTAAAATATTAGTAATCGGTAATGAATATCATTCAAAAACAAATGTAAGATTGTTCAAAAATTTAGAGATATGCCTCTCTCTGGATATACTGTCAAGCACAGGGCTGTTAAAATGGCAACAAACATCCCCAATCAGCAAATTGAGGAAATCAATTTAGCTCCAGCAAACTCAATTGCCTGTGATGACTCAAGCGATGTAGACCAATTTGGCAAGATGGGTTCCGGTCCGTGTAGGCTTTGGTACTTCGTATTTAATCTCAGAAACGAATATTAAAAAAACGAGAAAACGAGTGGTGATTTGATATTTTGTTTTGAGATACAAGAATTCAAATTGAAAAAAAAGAAACATTTCCTTTTCAAGACCGGCGATATAGACCAATTTGGCAAGATGGGTTCCGGTCCGTGTAGGCTTTGGTACTTCGTATTTCATCTCAGAAACGAATATTAAAAAAACGAGAAAACGAGTGGTGATTTGATATTTTGTTTTGAGATACAAGAATTCAAATTGAAAAACAAGACACATTTCTTTTTCAAGACCGAATAAGGATGAACAAAATAGGAGCACCGCCCTCATCAATGCGATTGTAAACGACCACAACTGGTCTCAGAAAACGAAAAACAAATTTGCATTTCGTTTCTGTCTTCTCGTGATTTTATTTTTTTGAAAGTAGAAAATGATAATGAAATCATTTTTTTGAATTTCCCTCACCCCTATTTGATCCTGAAAAGGAAAAACACCTTATTCTTCATTTTTGATTCCTGTACCTCAAACGAAAACACAAATTACCACTTTTTTTTTTTTTCAATATTCTTTTCTGAAACCAAAAAAAAATAATACTTAACGTTATAAATACGTATTTTTGACCATGTCCATGTATGTTTTGGTATTTTATTTTTCGTTTCAAAAGCAAATTTTGAAAAATCGAGAAACGAGTGGTAATTTGATTTTCATTTTTAAATACAAATATCATAATTGAGAATCATTTTTTCCTTTTCACGACCACAGAGGAATTATAGAAAATTCCTAAAAAAGGCTGTTTTTTTTTTAGTTTTATGAAATCGGATATTGTAATTTACACGGCACTGCACGGAATGGATGTGGAGAACGGATGAGGAATTAAACATGGATCAGAACGCCGTTTTTTGAAAAAGCAGACGAGTGTGCCTGAGGGAAATGGACATAACGGCAGAAAAGCTCAGTTGCATATTTCAGGTAAGAAATTTCAGCAACCACTATTAATTGCTTCACTGCAGGGCAACAGTCTCTGGAGCTGGCCTTTAAGCTTAGCCCTGCTAGGTAAGTGGGGCTGTTGTCATGTTTGTCATGTTGTCATTTTCTACATGTAATGTTTATCGGCAGAAGTTTTCCTTAAATACTGTAACCTCAAATTATGCATTTAGAGATGTGTCCTTCCTAGTGGCCACAGATAAACATTTGTTGCTAGAGGTTTGGGGAACATTAGCGATTACTTGACTAAAAAAAACTTCTAGACAGGTGTCAGCCCAAAGTCTGTTCATCACGGATGACACAAACGTGGCCTTGTTTCCTGGATCAACTGGGATTTTCAGCCCATTGGATCATACTCCGAGGCCACTACGAAGTCCATGGTGAGGATGAGGAAACTCATCAGCATCCAATATAATTGGCCAGCGTTTCTCATTCTTGACAATACCTGCGGCAGCTACAAGTTGAACTGCACAGCGGACGTCCCCAGGCCTCCCACCCCCTAGAGCTATTTTATCCAAAACATTTCAAAGATAGGGTGAGCCTAAATCACTGTTAAATGCTGAATCCCTGTTAGAAGAAGGTGATGTGATGATTGTTCTTAAGAATTTTCCAATTTGGGATTAATAAAGTACATTAATTTATCTTTCTGTCTGTCTTTGTGCAGATGATGAAAAACGTTATTTTCACAAATAAACATCTGTAAATCACACTTTTGGAATTCAAAGCCCTGGTTAAAAGACTGAGTAAAAGTCAGTGGTGGTCATCAGGCACACCTTTTCCTGGAAAATTAAAAAACATTACGTTGGAATCGCACAAGTTCAGGCTGTAATTATTTTAATATTCACATCAGTAGTTTATTTCTCCTGGAATTCCGTGAGTATTCAATGATTCAACCACCCTTGTGAGACCAATCTGGCACAACAACACAACTGGCACTGGCACAACTGGCAAAACAACGTCCAACCTGACTGCCTGTCAGTATGGACGCACAATATTTCAAAAGACTGTCATCCATGTCAAGTTCATTTTGATCCACCATCTACAGAAGGGCTGTATTCAGCGGATAGTTGACGCTATTGTTGACTTCAGGCAAGGTTTGTTCTACAATGAGATTCTAAACAAAAATCTGTTATCTGTTCACTTGTACTAATTGGTTCATAAAAACATATGCTACGTTCCATTTGGGAAAAGTGGACCTAATGCAGACTTCCAACTAAATCTTTAAATTGACAAACTCCCTAGGATTACACATTATCATGGACATTTGCATACTTGCCACCTCATTGGTATTATGTACACTACGCAGAGCTGGTACTTACAGTTTTACCAGTAATTCTGCTTTTGGACCATTTTCCCAAATGAACCGAATTATAAAACATGCTCATCACACAACAAGACAGTAAGGATATACTTGTAATGTGTCTATTACAGACAGATCAGCAGCATTGCTATTACTATTATTTTTTTGTTGAGGCAAAAAATAATATTAACGTAATAATCGAATCAGGCTCCAACAAGCAGTGGTGCTGTAGCAACCACACCAACATTTAACTGTACCCTTGTGTAGGAAGTCTTTAAGTAAGGCTGTCTTTCCAGGTTATGTCGATGAGGTGACAATAGCGCCTGCATGAAGAGTGTAACATAAAGCTCCTTGCTATGGTCCACTCGTACCTGGTCCCACATACCAAGCAAGCAGGTGCTTGCACATAGGTATGTGTATAAAAAGTCAGTTTTAATTTATTCAAAACTTCATAAACTTAACCCATATAATATTAATTTCAATATAGATGTTCAGCAGTTATCATTTGGTCACATTCTAATATGAAGGTTATAGCCAAATGTATGCAATATACAGTATGCAATATTTCAAAGGCATAAGTGATAATCAAATATAGGAATAATGCCTGCAAATCTCTGAAGTAACACACTGGTCTGATGTAGCACAAATAATTATGTATAATATCAAGGTGGTGACCGTTACATACTTGAGCACTGATCCAATTAGTGTTTCTACTGCATGCACTCCTTTTTTTGGCAAGATACCCTTTCCTTATTCTTCTTCCATATGTTGGTCCCGTCTAGGGAATCATACATTTGAGTCCCACATCCCACAATACTAGCTTACATGTTAAGAAGGAATTTAGACAATGCACTGTGCATGCACGTGGATGTTATACACTTCAGTGCATGAAGGATTATGTGCACTTGGATTACTTACAAATATTGGTTGAGGTTATTTATTCTGATTCTATGTTTACAATTATATTATAGATACTCGTTATGACAATGATAAGCAAGAGTAAAAAGGCAGATAGTTTCAGAAGTTGATAAACGAACACCAAGGAAAGCAGTTTACTTTAAAAATTGGCAGGCATTATTCCCAAAATTGATTATCCCTTATGCCATTGAAATAGATATATACTGTATATTGCATACATGTGGCTGTTCAAGCTGTTCAGATCATGGGAAATTGGAAATACATTAGCAACTCTGTAATCAGATTAATCTTGATTATACTTCCTAATACACACACCGATCATTCATATTGCTGGACAAATCACAACATTCCATTTTACGATGGTCCATGTCACCATAGGGCAGCATGAGAAATGTACAGCTGCAGTCTGGAGTCCAATCCACCTGTGAGCTTTACTATAACAATAAACCACCTAAACCACTGGTTTCATCTCAAGCATGGATGGATCTTCATTAAGAGTGTCAATTGCCACCGTCAGTTTGCTGATACGCCAAAACATAAATTATCAATTCGATATGAAGAACTACAGCAAAATCGATGATGTTATTATGGGACACGTGTACACATTTTGGGAATAACATCAGTTTCCAGCTGTGTAGAATATACACCAATCAACCACAACATTAGAACCACCAACTGGTGTTAATGTTTTGGTTCTGTGTGTGTCAGCGTTTAGAACCTCGATTTCAGGTTTGCTGACGCATTTCATATTAAGAGTAAAGACCTTAGAAAGCAATGCTTTCTGTATGACCTTAGAAAGCAATGCTTAGAAGGCAATGCTTTCTAATGTCATACAGAATTCAATTTGAATTCTTGTATCTCAAAACGAAAAATCAAATCACCACTCGTTTTCTCGTTTTTCAATATTCGTTTCTGAGATGAAATTCAAAGTACCGAAACATACACAAACCCGAACCCATCGCTTGATTCATCACAGGCAATTGTGTTTGCTGGAGCTAAAGTGATTTCCTCAATTTGCTGATTGGTGATGTTTGTTGCCATTTTAACAGCCCTGTACTTGACGGTCTATGCAGAGAGAGGCATATCTCTAAATTTTTGAACAATCTTACATTTGTTTTTGAATGATATTCATTGCCGATTACTAATATTTTAATAAATGATTATTTAATGTAACTCTCAATCTGTGAAAGGATTTTCACTATCACTATTCACTACTATCTCCTGAGGTGCCACATACCTGTGATTGAGTTTGGTGACCACTTCTTGAAACTGTTTGCTCTGCTCAGCTAGGCGCAGCAGTTATGAAGGTGTTCCTTTTCGCTCCTCTCCAGCTTCGTACCTTTCAGCAAATTGCCACGTGCGTGGTGTGGAAATGTCTTTCAACATTACATTTTTCGTTGTTTGATCACTTGTCGCCATGTATCAAGCATACCGGTAAACCAGTAACGTTTGAAGAGAAAGCAAAGTAATCTGTCCACCCAGCGTTAAACTCCCTATTTTTTTCAGTGACTTTCCCCCTTTTTTTGATTTATCCTGGGATAGCTTACCCGGGGACAGACTATCCACCAGCGGGGAAGGGTACTGGGCTGTAGATATAGGATGTGATGCATAATTTAGTTGAAGAAATGTTACCCACTACATCAAAAAGGCTGATGTAGTGGTTAGTCTAGTAACTAGACTAGTAACGTTAGTTAGTAGTTAGTCTAGTAACTAGAGTCTAGTTACTAGACTAACCACTTTAATGTAGTTTAGTCATATTATATTATACTAAAACTACAACTGCAAATAAATAGCGAATAGATCAACTAGAGTCTAGTTGATCTATTCGCTATTTATTTGCATGTTTTGAATGCAGTTTTAGTTTTTTTTGACAGGTCTAGAGAGCAACTGAAGAGGGTTCTAAGAGCCGCGGGTTGCCGACCCCCGTCCTAGTGCGGAATATATGAAATATTAGAGTATAATATGATATATACAAGATAGATCTCCTTGAGTAAAGCACAACTCAACTTAACAAAAGATGGACAGGCGCAAAAACGATGTAATCCCATATATGGCTGGAGTTTCTAAAGAGCTTCCTAGGATTTCTCCAAACATCCCGCTTTACTTCAAACATTGAACCCAAACTGAGCCCTGTGGTTAATGTGGTTCAATGCAGTGAGGAAGGTACAGATCTATACATATTGGAGACACAGCAACCACTCCACAAGGATTTGGCCCAACACAGGAGAGCAGGCTAAATATGATAGTCCATCTCAAGCTCAAGGATAATGGACACTCGTTTGAAGAAAACATCACCACATTTTGAAAAGAGAGGATAATGGTTTGAGAGAAGAGTGAAGGAAGCCATCTACATTAAACCAAAACCACTATATTTAATCAGCGGCGGGATCTGCGCTACTTCATCTGCAAAAAATTCAGTCTTAACTTCCCTTCAGGCAGTTTCACTACCATTCATATTGTTGCTGTGGGTGCAAATCTCGTATCTCCTAAACGGTTGATTTTCAGGCAATACAAAAATCGCATACCATATCTTAAAAGCAGGCCTTGTGCCTTTAAATGCTGTCAAGTACCCGTATGGATTGCTTCATTATTGAAGCTTTGCTGAACTCAAGCTCCATCGGGTTTGTGGAAAAATACATACACGCCATAGATTTTGTTTGTGTTTGTGTTTCTAACTAAACTCTCATGTTCTCGCAATCGGCGCTTGGAGGACGGTGAATTGCCACCCAACAGTTGTGCTTGCCAACTGTTGATGAGTAACTGCTATGTGTTCTGAAAAGGTTATGAATTGCTGTGAAATCTGTCAATCATGCTGTACCTGCAGTCACTTCCTCTCCCCAGCTCTCACTAGCCCTGCTAGCATGGCTCACTGACTGTATTTGAATATAGTTTCTATGTGAGGAGAGGGATAGCAGTATTTCACCAAAATTATCTGGCAACGAATATTAGAGGAAGTGGATATTGAACAAGTGAGCATTCCAGAAACAGATGGATTTGTTTTTACAATTTATGAATCAGGGAGGTGTTAGAAGGGATGACACAAACACAAGATAGGAGACCGCTAGCACCGTGCTATTAATGCTATTAAACAGTGGTTCAAAAACTATGGTACGTGTACCACTTGTGGTATGCGGGCTCCCTCTGGTGGTACGCGGAGAAATCTTTGATATTGCCTACATTTACTAAATTAAAAAAGATTAGTTTAAAAACGTATAGTACTATCAAAATACTATGAGGAATGAAATGAAAATATTGTAACCATGAAATAAATGAAATGGGTTTTAAAATAAGTTTAGCTTTTTAAACAGCTTTTAAGTTTTTTTGTTTAGACGTCCATCAGACTGCTACATAGTCGACACGAGTGGCTATATAACAATGCAATCGGGGCTTCAAACGGTAAACCTTTTAGAAAGAGAAGTTGGGATCAGGAGGAGAATATTATTGGCGCCGTTTTAGAAACTGGAGTGGAAGACAGTGAACACAGCAGCATCACTGAATCAACAATATCGACCGGCAGCAAATAGCAAAAAACAGTAAGTAGATATGACTCTAGTTACATCACATTTGAAATGTGCGTTTACAGGGACTTACAGTTGTTATTGTTAATGTTCTCACCTGCTCTGTGTGCGTATGTATGTGGGTGGGGGCTGCCCCTTGCATTATAATTATGCGAAAGACTTTAAGCGCCAGTTCTAGTGCTACTCCTTCGATCTTTGTGTGGTTGTGTATGACTAGCCAACAATAAATAATATTGTTATTGGGAAAATATTTCCTCCTGTTTGAACTACTTTTAGCTCAATAGCTTTACCTACTTATAATAATGTTTTTTTACATTCTTCATATTGGTTGTATTTGGAGAGCCGGATATATTCTGAGGTGGTACACAGTGTTAAGAGTTTGAGTTGTACTGCTATAGAAGGGTTTCTCGATTCCAGGATCATGGAAACATAGTTGACATTTTTGTCGATATTTGATCAATCAAGGTGCACATTTCTGGAAAAAGCCCGTTACACACAAGCCCAGAGATGTTGATGGGCAAGAACGTTTTGAGGAGTTGACTGTGATGGGAGTGAACGTCTAGCATCAGGAAATAAATCGGTAGACGCAATGATGAAATCCGTTCTTCTCACCCTCTCTGTTTCAATTGCTTCAGGAGAAAGTAATTAAACTTCCAAAAAATTCCACAGTACAATGATACAAGACAGGCTTACTGGACCGACAACGATCTTAATAGAGCATTAACTGGCATAGAAAATTGATGTTAAAACTTTCCAATACTTTTTTCAGCAGTACTTCTGCTACAGAGAAGAGCTGATCACAGAAACTCCGGTTGTGTCCACAATATCCAAGTGGTGCGCACTGCACAAACACTTGCCCATTTTGCCTTAGTGTGCAATTTTTTTCAATTCAGGGCTCTTCTGTTTGGGGTTTCTCTAGCCCCAGGAATATTTACAAGTTGAATGGATCTATTACAAGTCATCCAAATACGGCACAAGAAAGCCCTAAGTTTGGACGAATGGTTGATTGTTTGTCCAAATCGGGAGCAGGCTGTGAGAGCTGATCTCCACAGCCATGTGAACAGGCTCAAAAACGACAAAAACCTTTTTCTTTTATTGGTGCTTTTATCTGCTTCTACCTTGTAGCATTTTGAGATTTGATCCAAATATAAAGTGTGTTATAAATAAAATGTATTATTATATTATAAGGAGTTAATCTAGTCTTGAGGTGACGAAGGCAGTGATGACTCTCTTATTTTCCCAATTCAACCGCCGGCCCGCTGCTGACACACATCCGGCACTACCAGGGAAGGAAGACTCCATTCAGCTGGACCAACATCATGTCAGGTCCACCCTACGTAGTCAACGCGAGGAAAGCAGCTGGTCCAGACAGAGTCATGGACAGTATCTTCAAGGCGTGTCCAGACCAGCTAGCAGAAGTTTTCACCATCAGCTTTAACCTCTCGCTACTGCAGTCTGCAGTCCCCACCTGCCTGAAATCAGCCACCATCGTCCCAGTCCGAAAGAAAGGTACAGTGAGCTGCCTTAATGACTATCGCACAGTTGCTCTCACCCTATAATAGCCAAATGTTTTGAGAGACTCATCCTCTCTCAAATAAAATCTGAGATCACTGCTGACCTGGACCAACACCAGTTTGCTTACCGAGATAACAGGTTGACAGAGGATGCGGTCAACACAGCTCTCCACACAGCCCTCCTCACCTGGATCAGGTTAACACCTATGTGAGAGAGCTGTTTGTGGTTTTCAGTTCAGCCTTTAACACGGTTATCCCCCACACACTAGTCCACAAACTGCGCAACCAATTTAACAAGCTTAACTGATGTTTGGAGAACATCGCAAAGCTCTGGCTCCAGACACCTGCTAGCGAGTAGTTCCCTGTGGACTATGCAGTGCAAAAATTTCACATAGGGAGCTACTTCCAACACGTAGGCTTTTAAGCCTTTTTTGCCCCGTGCATAGGTCCAGCTCTATCTGTGCATACAGATACAGCTTTCCCACCTTAGTCCCTCTTTTTGCATGTTACTGTCAAGCTTGTTGAAAATGTTTCCATTCGGTGCATGTTCCCTCCATTGACGACTAAAACAACATATCCTTGTGCATTTTTCCTTCGTAGCTGTACCTTACAAGGGCCACATCTGTGCACTCATCAATTTTCAGAATTTTACTTTTCTTCACTCTGTCAATAAGCGGATCTTTAATACCATTTGCACTGTCCTGAATGCGGCATCCTACAGTGTCATTTGAAAAGGGAATGGTTAAAGAGTGTTAGATATTTTTTCCCCATGCATTGCTACTGTGGCTGGACGGATGAGGCTTTCAGCAATCGTGTGGGCATTCTCGACTGAGCCACCAGATATGCCACTAAATATGAAGCTGCTAGGACCTTAGCAGGGATAGCATAGCGTGAAGCAGATTCACTCACCACTCTTTTTTGGCTTCTTGATTCTTGCTCCCTACGTTGAAAAAACTGTACCTGCTTATCGATGTAGGTGCTGTGTTTTATAGCTCAAGTGTGATAGAACTTCAGAGCAAATGACACACTGAGGGTATTCAATATTGATTTTGGACGTGCATGTTAATCGGTAATTCAAAAAGTCGGACTGATATTTACGAAGCTAAGAAGCTCCGAATATTTGCCGGCCCCGGCCTCGGCCCTGGCGCCTTGCGCTTCTCAGGTGATGCTACTGTCAGACTTTCAGGTGACTCACCTTGAGACAGCTCCTGCTAACCTAGGTCTAGAGCTGGAACACTTATTTTGTGAAGCCATCGCTCCATTTTTCATTCATTCGACAGCTAGCAAAACTGCTGCAGCTGCTGTCTAAGCATCATCAGCGCCAAAATACGTGTCTGTTTCTTTATTTCTGCTATGTGTGTCTGGACAGAATCTCATGGGCGCACAATGCGACTCAAACAAACTCAGTTGATAAGATGAATTCTCGGCAAATAATGAAACAGAAAACAAGTAAAGCCAGTCCCTATTTAAAATCGTGTAATTTAATATTTATTATGTAAATTTATATTTTTTCCACAATCATCCTGCGACCCCCTGAACTCACCCCCCGGTTGAGAAAGGCTACTAAGGCATTAAATGCCACTATACCAGGATGTATGACCACATCATGGGCTGCCTTGAGGGGGATTCCTCTGTAAGATATTGCGCTACTGCTACCTAGTCCTCATCATGTACCAACTCATCAATGGGATCAACCCTTAAATTGGTTAGAATTCCTTGTGACCATTATGGTCATCCAGTGCTTAAAGCACCGCCTTTGGCAGTGAATAAGGATGAAATAGAACGAGAGTTACGTATCTAACTACAGTTCTATCAATCCTGGATGACCAACATAGTTTTCAGTCACTCAGAAACCACATTTACTCGTGAGAAGATTCTGCAGGAACAGATTACCTATTGACAGGTACCTATTGAATATGAAGACCGTCTCAGGTCATCCA
Organism: Lophius americanus; assembly: GCA_037951165.1. Lineage (NCBI taxonomy): Eukaryota > Metazoa > Chordata > Actinopteri > Lophiiformes > Lophiidae > Lophius > Lophius americanus. The sequence continues at coordinate 3,527,591 of JBBDHG010000051.1, forward strand.
GGGGTCAAGGGTGACTTTGTTGATATAATAACTCGACCTGCATTTGGGCGAGATGAAAGCAGCCATTGCTTAAAGCAATGCCTCTGGCAGTAAACCAGGATTTATAGAATGTTTTATAGTGATATACGTGACTCTTTTATTCACATACTGCATAGGAAAAGTGTATGCAAGGAGCGCTCATGGGCACTGAGGACAGCGAGCATCTTTATACCTGAGTACAGACATGGGTGTACGAAAAATGATTCATTACAAGGATGAAATGTGAAGAAAGAAAAAATACAAAAAAAAACAAGTAGCACAGAGTCACCAGGAGATGTCTGGTGATCCCACAATCAGCTTGCCCCTCCACCATCTCATACACCAAAGGACAGGAGGACAAGAATTCAGTGACTTTCCATCATCTTGACTCCAGTGTATAAGACAGTATGGCGACTAACCGATTGTGGGGAACAGCAGCAAAAATGATTACAACACTGACTAACAAATACTGATCTAGTAGTACTACTACTAATACATACTTTTAAGAATATTATCAGTTTAGCTGCAATTATGATGTTGCTTCCCATATTTGCGGCTCAATGTGAGAGAGGATTCTCTGTTCATAATGATAACAATGATATGGTGGGGGTGGGAGACAGACTCAGAACCTGAATAAGCAGGGCACAACTAATAGTAGATAGATGAATAAAAATTTGAAAAGAAGATTGTACATTTATGTTTTTCTGTAAAAAGTGTAATTTTAGCATATTGGACATGGCAGATATTGTATAAAGAATATATTATGCACACATGGAACGCAGAACAAATGATTGTATTGTTTGGGAACTGACCTAACTGGCACGACACCACAGTACAGAAGGGAAAGAAAATGTCAGGCAGACATTCAGCATTGTTCTCTGACATCGATATATTTTGGCTGCTGAAAATTTAATTTAATTTACCTAAATACTTTGGGTTTCGGAGCCAATGGTTAGTTGTTGTTTTTTGTTCGGAGCTTTGCAAGTTTAAGATTTATTGCGCTTCTGATGAGCAAGCTTTTGATACTTGAATCAGCTGATAGACTGCTGCAGTCACAGGGAATTTATCTCCTGTCTGCAGCCCTACATTTTAAGTCTAGCATAGAATGTGTGGAGCTTGTCCACAGTGACAAATAGCTCAGAGAGCAATGTGATTACTTCAAATCAAGCATAATTAAAAGTAGCATACACAGTGACAATGAGCAGACGGGAGGAGTTTGTCTTCTCAAAGTTTTTCATAAACAAATGTTCATCGGATGAGACAGCTTTTGAAATCTTTAATAGACAGCATTTTCCTTTAACAATCTCCCCTTCCAACCTTGACTTCTTGGCTTAGCTGAACATCATGGGCTGTAGTGGTCGGCTCTATGAAATGCTGCTGAGTCTTCGACGCAGCAAAGACAGAGGCTTGATGTCTGTGTCCTCTGTATCGCTTTCACATTGTCTCTGGAGAAAAAGCACACAGTGAAAAAACTTAAAACCTTATCTGCATTAAACCTGATCCAACTTTTGACTCCCATACATAGATATCTTGTAAAAATTGCATTATGCAATTTCAGACCACAAAGTTCTGGTTTATCAAAGAGAAGTACTGCCCAATGGTGAATTAGGCAGTACTTCTCTTGAATTAATAATTTTAACATCCTTCTTTCATGAATTGGTATTGAGTTTGGTACCGAACAGTCCTTTCGACAGGGAATCAATCAAATTAGATTGGTTTGCCTATTCTGAGTAAATTGTGGCCAATTCTTCAGGGGTCTTTCAATCTTTCTTAGCCTGGCCTCTGACAATGGACTAATTTTCCCCACCAACATCCCAGTGGTATTGCGCCCAACAAAACAGCACAATCACATGGATCCACAAATCCCTCCACTATATTAATGGATGGTGATTCTGAAGGACATTGTGCCGTCAAGGTGAAGAGCTCAGAATGCATTTTTCAACTGGCTTGTGGTGCCAGCTAGGTCATTGCCAAACAATACTTTTTAAGTTTAGTTTTTTTTTCTCTTTCCATTTGGTATATCGACAAATGATTCAAAAATAATGCATGTTAAAACCAACGTTTTGTCATAATAATAATAATAATGATACATTTAATTTATAACGCACTTTGCATTCGGATCAAATCTCCAAATGCTAAAAGGTAAAAGCAGATAAAAGCATCAATGAAAAAAATATAATAATAATTATATAAAAATATGACCAAAAAGCAGCAATGTTAATTTAAAGTTATAAGTTCTGCTAAAAAGGAAAGTTTCAAGTCCTTATTTAAATGTCAGTTAAATGTCAGTCCATATTCAGTTGAATACTCAAGAGGAATTCAAAGAAATGAATAAAATTTCAAAAATGAAAAAATTTCAGTGCAGATCATTACCAACTTCATATAACATTAAAACGTGTCTCAATGCCCCCTTGCCCTAGATAATTTCACAATTAAAACTCATATCTTCAATAGATATTCTGCTTTCATATTGAGTATGTTAGTTGCTTGAAAAAAGCATTCTCACCTGTGGTGGATCTGGATCTGAGCTTCCTTTCAGCAATTTCAAATGGACAAGCCGGTTGCATATCCGCACCATAGTGTAGGACATCTAGAGGAGGTCAGGGAGGTAAAGAAACAATGTTTCAGAAATGGTGCATACCAACCACAGCCTAGCATAGCGGATATTGTTTGGATACCTAGTATGATAAATTACCAGCAGAGTCACCTTAAAAATAATCTTTGGATGTAGAAACAAAATCAAATGGGAAAATACACAACTATGTGTTATGGTTAATATATGTGTAACATTTGGTGAAACTAGAATGCAGAGTAAAACGAGATACTCTAGTATAAACTATGTGTGGAGTGGAATAGATTTGGAACCAGACCCTTTTTCCTTTATTTTTTTATTGTTGCGTGTAATTATTTTCTTCAAGAAAAACTCTGTTTTTTTTGACATAATTCCACATTTAATTTCATACTTAACTTCATATTTAATTAAGATTTCAATCACGGGAATTAATTGTAATCAAGCAGGGGATTTGAAATTTGAATTTGACCACAGCATATACTTAGTGCATTACTGGTCGTTCTTGTATGCTGCTGTTACTGCGGTTGCTCTTGGGATTAATAAAGTTTTGTCTCCTTTTTCGTCTTTCCACTGTTGTTCTCAGAGGTCAACACAACGGATCAACTGTTTCCATCTGGCCCTGAACTTTGCATCTTCCTCTGTTGCACCAACAAACTTGCATGTCCTCTCTCACCACATCCAGAAACTTCTATAGTTTTTCCCCTTTTGTCTCCAACCTGGCAGCTCAATCTCTGGAATCCTTTTAGCAATAGATCCACTATCCCTCCTTTTCACGTGTCCAAACCATGTCAATCTAGCCTCTCTTAGTTTGTCTGCAAGGCGTTTTAGGTGGGCTGTCGCTATGAAAAGGATGTGCTCCTTTCTAATCCTGTCCATCCTCATTCTGCCCATCATTCAAAAAGTTAAACTTAACATCTTCAACTCTGCTACCTCCAGCTCTGACCCCTGTCTTTTGGTCAGTGCCACTATCTCAAAGCCACACAGAAGAGCTGGTCTCACTACCATCTTGTAAACCTTTCCCTTCACTCTTTTTTTTGTCTTTTGTTTCTAGTTTCACAACGTCATTCGCAAGCATCATTGACACTTCTGCCTGACCTCATCTGTCAGCCTGTCCATCTCCATAGCAAACAAGATGTGGCTCAGAGCCGATCCTTGATGCAGTCCCACATCCACTTTGAACCCATCCATGACTTCTACTACACACCTAACCGATGTCTTGCTACCCTCATACATATCCTGTACACCTCTAACGTACTTCTCCGTCACTCCAGACTTCCATACTCCAGACTTCCTCACATACCACAGGCAGGCAACCTCAGCCCTCTGTTGTACACTTTCTATAAATCCACAAAGATACAAAGCATCTCTTTCTGACTTTCTCTGTACTTCTCAATCAGCACTCTCAAAGCAAAAACTGCATATGTAGTGCTCTTTCTCGGCATAAAACATACTGCTGCACACAAATTATCAAGCCATGTTCTTGAAAATCAGCCCCAGTAAACTTTTCCTCTATTCCTCAGGCTTCCTCTTACTCTCCAAGATAGTATTCAAGAATCTATTTAAATATTATCAGAGTATATTGTACTCATTCTAATTTACACGGTTTTCATACTTACTATTTTATTCCATTTATTTATTTATCGACATGTGTCCACATTTTTCCTCATATCTGTGAAGTTTCTGCTAACTTGAAGAACCACTGGAGACACCTAATATTACTATACAGCTTTGCAATGAAAATTAAAGGCACTGAATTCACTACACCGTAGATGTGTTCATGCTCAGCTGGTTGCAGTTATTGCTGCTATTAGTGAGTGACAGGATGTTTGTTGCTGACAGGTCTGAACAGGCTCTATGAGGCATACCAACACCCTATTATTGTCCCCGCTTTGATTCTGACATGTCTTGTTGTATGTTGTTCCAGATTGTTCCCTCTCCTCGGGAAGGATGAGGTTATCGAATAAATGCCCAAAATTAGTGGAAATATGCATCGTACAAATCCACCTTCCACTTTCTTCTGGCGTTGAACTTCTTAAAGTTCTTCATATTGATGGATGATCGATTCCTTTTGGTCACTTCTTTGCGTGTGATGGGCTGAAACAGACAACATTAGTACTCACACAAGTTAAATGCAGCAGGCTAAATAACTAAGAGATGTATGAGCCTTAAAATGTCTTCTAGCAACCTTTATCCATGGATGAAGCAGACACTCCTCAGCTGTCATTCTTTCACTGTGAAATAAATCATATAGAAGAAATAGATTTTAGAGGGAACGGGTATTAACCTCCACTTGTTACTACAAACAGGACAAAAGAACACAGGGTCAGTGTGATCTTGTGATACTCACATGGAAGATAACTTTAATGTCAAGATAACATTCATTTCATGACTACATAAAGCAGATACATGTTCAAAAACGTATCTACATTGTGCAGAACAAACCAAACAGAAGGAATTACATTATTTGATAATCTTTCCTTTTACAAAGTGTTTAGATGGTATCCTAAATATTTTATCTAAACCTTTTTACAAATACGTTGGGCAAGGGGTAACAAAAGTTATTGCAACCCCTGTGTGGACATTCCACAGAATAACAGGTTGGTACATGTCAGGTAACATGTGACATTACCATCACTGTGAATCACAACAGTAAATGGAGGAGGGGTGATGTTCATCAAAACTAGTGCCTAATTTGAAACCAGTACTGAGCTTTTCCACCGCAGAAAAATTGGCCTTGCACCCTGAAAACATATGCTTACTGCAAACCAAAAGCAAGCTGGGCCAGATGCAGGAGCAATTGACATTAAGGGACCCAGGGATGTGGTTATCGCAGCAAACCAAATCTTTGTGTCTACCATGTTCAAGAAGGACACGGCTCTCCTTCGTTACATTTTTTTCCAATTCTGCTTGTAAACACTACCAGCAGAATTAAAAAAATAATTTCACGATGAAAGGTTTCAACATGGACATGAACTAATACAGCATAGGTTGTGGAGGTGAAAACCATATGAGCCTGTAAAGATATGGCATTACGCTCCAATGGAGGTCAGCTCAATCACAGATCTGTCTGCTATAGTGGTTCTGTAAATAATCTTGTAAAAAGATAAATAAATTCATGATGACTGATTGGCAGAGTTAATATGTGATGGACAGTTCAGTTGCGATTGCGTAGTTGTGAAATTAGTGATCGTTTTATAAAAGCTCAAATTCTTGTTTAAAATAGCACCAGTTGCAGTACCAGACTGAAATTTTTTCAGTGCCAGATACAAAATTTTCTTCTTGTAGGACGCCTTTTCTACACAGTTGCGCAGGGCCCCCGGCTTTACTGTCAATAAAATTGGGACCATGAGCCACACAACGTGCATCCGAGAAACTTAAAGAGCCCCTCGTCGACTCTGATAAAGAGAGAGAGCGTGTGAGCGAGACAGACCTAGAGACAGGGAGCACCAGTGAAAAGTACAGACCGATGCAAAGCTTCACCTGCAGGTATGTTAAAATAAAAGTCTAAAATTCTAATTATTTGAATAATTCCCATCAGGTTCATCATAGCAGAGGAGGAGAGTCTCTGTCTCAGCTTGTTTTGGACATTCATTTATTTTCTCTAACCGCTCATACTGGAGATTCAATGAAGCTGATTTTCAGTGACCGTCTCTATTATCATTCATTGATGTCTGTTAACACTATTTTCACTCTGTATTCGGGTCTGATGATCATCAGCATCAAATTGACCTGATGTTGGTCATATAAATTGGAATTTATGGTCAAATAACAATTTGGATTTGCCTTTAATTGGGTGTTTTTTATTTTAATATCATTTGATGTACTCCAGAAAGTGCACCGGATTGATCATTTAACTTTAAAGAGTAAGAAATTTTCTACCAGGGGAGTTTGCCCCCAGACCCCCCCTAGAAGGTTTGTGGTACACCCCAACAGTTTCTCCAAATTTTTTGGGAAACACTGCTTCCTTAAAAGACCAAATAGACTTTGAGGTTATCCAGATTAAGATGTGGATAAAGGTAACTTAATTCAGTTTAACTTTTTATGAGCATATTCTGGAAAGTTTATAAAATATTTTTAGAAAATGCGATGACATCAAGTTTTAGTTGTATAAGTGTTATCACTTTCTTCATAATTGTCATATTTGGTCTTCATTTCTCCAGCGTTTCTTAACCTGTAGCATCTTTCTATTCCTTTCATAATAACATCCATGATTCCAACATGTTTAAAATGTTAACTAGACATAGAACTGTGATGTCACAATCCTCCGTTTTCTATTGCTTACTAAAGATTTGTGTTAGATGTGTTTGATTTCTGTTATCAGGAAGATATAGAGTGTTTATGCAAATAGATACCAATTAGCGATAACATCATAAACAATTGCTTTATGTTGTGTGGATCCACCTTTTGGTGAGAAAGCAGCTCGGACCTGACAAGGCTTGTACTCCACAAAACCAAATTAATGAGAGAAAAAAATTAAAACGCTAAATAATAAACGTATGGTAAGTTGCATCCGCATGTTAGTAAACCGATTGAACGTTTTAATTAACTGGTCAGTGTGTTCGCACCATCCAGCCGTTCAACATTGTCAGAGCTGAGCTATACCTGTCGGATTTTCGTGCACCTTACCATTTTTCTACGGTGCAGCTGCTCCTGACTGCAGCAACAGATACTTTAACTATTTAGCAGCGACGATCTACTTTAACTGTTTCATTGTGGCTGAATAAAGAAACGACTAAATCGGCCAAGACATTTACCTAGTTTCATAATTAAAAATCGATGGATTTTTAGATGTTACTTGTAAAATACAGTTGTATTGCTGTTATTGATACCTATGAATAAAAACGTTCCATTGGAAATGATTTAGTAAAACTGTTAATATAGAGGGAGACCTTAAAAATGTGTTATGCTGATCTATTTTAACTTTGTCTGTAATTTGAGTATTTTTCTATTCTCTTGGTTTGTTCAGAATTCTATAAAATGTGTAAATAAGATAAGAATAAATAGCTCTTCCTCGTACCTTGGATTAAATATTGTCAATTTGCAGTTCAGCCATCGATGTGGTCTCCAATTTTAATCTTGCCCCCATCTGTGATTGAGTTTGAAACCCCTGCCACAAATGTTCAATTAGATTGAGATTTGGGGAATTTGGAAGCCAAGTCAATACCTTGAACTCTTTCTTCTCCTCAAACCATCCCAGATTCATTTTTTGCAGTGTTACAGGGCTATTTATTCCGCAAAAGGATTCAATTTTAGCTTGACCATTTTTCCTGCTTCAATACAACAACTTCAGGACAAACTGTTGTGACGTATTGCCTAATATATCCCACCATGGTAACAGGATAATAATTGTTATTCACTGGTTAGAATGTTCTGATCAATGTATTTAAAAGTGTTATGAACAGTGTTTGTCACTTTAATATCATTGTATTGTGGTACTTGAGCTTAATTCCCCCTGCATGTCTCATCCTGTGAGTCATCCTGGAATTATACATGTATAAAAGTGTATGAGATATAAAACCATGAAGTCCTCCATTATCTGCACTTAAAGATGCACTTAAATTGTGTTATTAGGTACGCTACTCTAAAATGATCACACAGATAAACATAATATAAAAAACTCTGTACTGATAAGAATTCAACCTCCTATATTTGACTGTTGTCATGATGAATCTGTAAGACGGTCTAGTATGTCACATGATATACATAATAAGTCCTGACTTGCACTACTCACGTGGGGTTTTTCACCAGGAGCTTCTCTATAAAATCTTTGGACATGGAGCTGGACATGCTGAAAAGTTTGGCATTGAACTCATAGTTCACGGAAATTACTTCCCTCAGCGTCTGTTCACTGGTCTCACCATGAAATGGAAAACGCCCGCTCAGTCTAAGGACAGAGCATACATGTTAGACCTTGTTCCGCATCATCTTCACAATTACCTTTGACCCCTTAGAAGAAAGCAAATAAGAAGATATCACTGTAAGAAATAACAGTGTAAGGAACAGACATCTAAATCAAAGCCGTATCTGCTTTGATATTATGATTATTTCAAATATGAAACAGATATTACGAAATATCTTAATATATTGTTAGCAATATTTGTTCTTACCAGGATGTTTTTAATGGTAGAGATTTTACCTTGTTTCAGGCTTTTTTTTCCTCCTTAATAATTGAAGTAGATTAAATAACTTGTTATTTCCTGTTTCTGATTAATGTAATAAGTACTAATATTCTTATATAGAGAATTGTTTATTATTCATATCTTCATTATTACCGGAGATTGGCCGATTATTTATGTAAGCTATTTTTTTATGCACAGTGTTGTTTTATAACCACAAAGGCTTATGCTAAAAATGTTTCTATGTACTGTAGAAATCATTGGTATCTAGACATCCATTATTGTGATCACAATAAAAAGAGTGGGTAGCAAAATCCCAATAAGAAGGTTGTGGGATCAAGCACCCCTTACTCGCAACTTATACTCTTCACCTCTTTTCATCTCGGTAACTGTAGGTTGTGTTTATTTGATCATTTAACAATATCTCTTTCAAATAATCATCTTATCACTTAATTCCTTTGAAAACAAGATACTTTTTCTTATTTTAAGTAATCTTACAATGTACTTTCACCTGTAAATCCACGAGATTTTATTATTAATACCAAAAATAAATTTATTTATCACTAATATTAAGTTAATTAGAGGTGCACCAATCGATCAGCACCGGTAGGCCTGGTTTGATGAATTTGGTAATTGGCCAAGCAGCCACACTAGAGGCCAGTTGCACGCATGCGCAGTACTTGCACACTAAGCATGAGATGCCATGCACTGTTCCAAAGAAATTCACAAGTAAACCAGAAAACACAGAGCTCGCAATTTGTAACACCAGTAAGGACAAAATTAGCTGCGGAGTAACAACCCTGAAAACATTCGGCATGATGAACTTAATCACATACTTCAAATTTAATCACCCCATGGAACAGTCATTTTAAATGAGCTAACATTAGCAGAAAAGCTAAAGCTTGAGGAAGCTCAGAGCCAGCCACAAGCCATGAAGTCCTTGAACAAAGCCATCAAATAACATATAATTGGCTGATCAAGACCAACAATGTTTGATTTTCACTTCAAATCTCATACAATTGGTTTAAGAAACGCACAAAGGGTACATTAATTTCGACAAGTCAGAATATATACACAATGCTGACCACCCTTACTTCCACAGCAATATTTCAAAAGAAGTGCTCTTAATATACAGTACTCATGATTCTAAAACTTCGGAATTGGTCAAAATCGATATTGGCCATTCATACTTTATAAAAATTGGTGATAAGCCAAAAAAAAATTGCAATTGGCGCACCTCTAAAGTTAATAATGTAGATACAAGACAAATATCTACTAACCTGTTGTCTTACAAAGGTGGGGTTGACTTAATTTTATCATACAGGCATTCTGTTAATGTGTACAACACCATGATCTGAAACACTCACATAACACCATAGTTCAGACTTACAAGACATAGGTGATGACTCCGACACTCCTGCAGTACAAACAGAGAGAAGCCATTAGTTCTCGAGGATAAAACCTCTTCACTGCCGTTGCTTAGTGTAATTCACAATGTGGCAATCCCCTCACACTGTTTTATTCAGCAGAAGGGATCCTGGCAGCTGATATCCTTTTAGTGCACTCAGAACAGGAATCAACATGTCACCAACACAGGAATTGTTATCGACAATGCTCACCACATGTCTGTTGCTGTGCTCAGAGGTTCACTGTTTATCACCTCAGGGGCTAAGAGAAGGAGAGAGTGAGAGAGAGACAGAGGCAGAAAAACAAATAGAGAGACGGTTGCTTTCTCATGGTTGAAGACCTTAAACTAACCTTTAACCCGTTCTAATACAGGGATAGAAAGCGTCTCACAGGCTACACCCAACCCACTTAAGCTTCTCCTCTGACCAACTGGGAATTATTAATAATTGCAAATCATTCCTCAGCTAAGAAGCCCCGTCTGTTCTGAGCGTAAGTGCGATGTAGCTTCTTAACCCCTGACAACACCCATCCTACGGACTCAATTTACTCTCATTCCTCTCTATGCCACTAGAGCAGCAGCAGCTAACTGATGAGACCACTGGAGAAAATCTGGAATCACAGAATACCTATGATCAGATCTTGTTCAGTATCAAGTTTGGATTCTCTCATCTCTTTTTACACTGAATGATATAGATGAGTAAATTATCTTAGATGTAAAAAACAGGAAAATGATTAAACTATAAGAAAATAAATTTTACTCTGTGTGATAGAAGATGTTTTTATTTTCCAATTTTACACATCCTTATCCTCTCAGAAACACCATGGCACTTTTAGACATTCTCAAAAAACAGACCATAGACCTAATAATCAATAGTGGTGATTATTTTTGTTTCTTCTTTGACATGAATGCATGCAAACAACTAATATATTTATCCTCACCAATATACTGGGGTGTGCCACTCGTGCATCTGTACTCCTCCCCTGGATGAAAACGGTGGGCTAAACCAAAGTCGATGAGTTTGACGGTAGGGTGTGGCAACATCTTGTCGGACAGCATGATGTTTTCTGGCTGAATCCGACAGTAGCACTGTTATGATGGAATAATGTCTGAAGTAAATAATATACATGGTGTATGTTGCCTGACCTTCAAGTCAAAGTGGACAATGTTCCTGCTGTGCATGAACCCCAATGCCCCCAGGATCTGCTCCATGAACATAATGGCCTCACTCTCCTGCAGGTTCTCCTTTGCAGCAATGTAGTCAAAAAACTCTCCTCCACCGACCCTGATGAGTCAGACAAGAGCATTGTGTGGTGTCAAGTGCTGGTCTTAGTTTTGTACCTGTCCACACCTTGTTCAAGGACCCTTACAGATTGTTGCTCCATAGTTTTTTGATGGTGGCAAGCAGACTACGGTAACTCACTACTGTTAGTTAAGTAGTGTGATTGTCTGTGGGGGGGAAAAACACCTCCTGAGCATCTCTTTAAACCAATATTTTCTTATTTCGGATTTATTTTAAGAACAGAATCTACGAACACTCAAAAACACACTCAAGCAGATTTTGAGACTGTTTGCGAAAAACAATTGGTTAATTGTGTTTGTGTTTTTTTTCAATTATACTGTTTGTAAAATAATGAAAATTATTATTTATTATAAACGATTACGGTATATAAAAATAAATAAACACTACACAACGGACTTGGTGTTCAACTTCGAAAGCAAATAATACGTTATTTGTAATTAAAAGATTTAAAATAGACTGAAACCGCTTACAATTAATCAAAATAAAAAGGTATCAGTGTGTATATTCAATTTTTTTGAAATTTTCATTAATTTTTCAAGTATATTAGAGTTTGTGACCAGTGTTGATGCTGTCTGCAATAGAGTGGGACATCAAACATGATATCAGACGTGCATTCAAGACGTGGTCTTGAATGGTGCATGCTGCAGGAATGCACCTGGTTACGACTCAGAGGGTGGCGGACACTGTTTCTCTGTTATAATTTGGCTCGTGATGTGTTGGTCCCTATGCGGCCTTCTCCAGATTCAGCGTTCACTGTAATAACATCCCATTTTCTTGTGTTAATTTACATGCCCTATTGACACTACTAAATAATACAGACCGTTTGCGGTCAACCTCCAGCAGCAATATCTCCTCTTCAGAACTGCTAGTATTAGTTTTTAAATTCTGTGTCTGTTGCTCCACTATCTTTACACTTTCTCTTAGGCATTTTCTTAATTTTTCTTCTCCGTGGTAGTCATGAGTGTTGCAAATGACAACTGTAGTTTAATGCCCTATTTTGGGCATTGGCAGGACATTTACTTATGCTAATTAGGATCACAGGCACAAGCTTCCAGCTTACATTCCAAATGGGATTCACCAAGTTAAGAACCCAGGCGGGAAAAATTTGGCGTTTTAGGAAGGGTTCTCTGACGTAGGTTTCCTCTTGGGAGTCTTCTTAAGAAAAAATGTAAGAAATTACTTAGGAAGCTGTAGGTGAATGAGGGCCATTGTTCACATATATTGGCCGTCTCTGGAAGCTAGTAATAATGTCATTATGACAGTAACAAAGGGCCCATTATCTCCAAGAACAACTTATCCATATCGCTAATTAATAACATAAAGATGCCATAAAGATGTTGTCACCTCACTTTAAGTTCTACAGTGTTATTAAAATGTGATCATCCTAATTTAACTCAAAAACAGATCGCAGTGATTCTTGCCTAGTTCACCTCGGACATTGACTGCCCATGTGGTTTTTCCACACACGTCTCAAATCGCTCGGGTTCAGATCCTTTTCATGCTCCTTGAAGGTCTATCAAGTTTCACCATGTCAGATTAGGCAATCTGGGTGCAATTATGTCTCACTTTGCTTTGGTCGGAGAACTGACAATACTTTGACGAGAACCAATTAGTTATGTCAAGATAAGTATCAAACGTCTGTCTTCTTTATCCTTGCTCCACCTTGCACACTGTAGTGACACTGTGTTAATTACTTTCTGGCACATTATGTTCACTCCAACATTCTATTGGTCAACTTTGGAAAAGATTGGGTGAAGGGAATTTGTCAACAATGACAAGTATACGTTGCGCATGTCCTATGTAGTTCATTTGTTAAAAAAGCAGCAGCAGTTAGCCAGCTTAGTCTATTGTTGCGGAGTGTAAACTGTTCACATGGTTTGTTTGTTGTTGTTTTTAGTGCCAGACTTTAAGTGGACATGCAAATGCAGAAATTTGGCTTTAAACCATGACCATGTTATTGGGCAACCAGGTCTGCCCCATTTTGAAGTATCCCACAGCCAGGGAATGTCTCATTTTCCAAATAATAATGGTGTAAAGTACGACAATATTATGATAGAAGCTCAACTGTGATGAGATCAAAGATATACAAGATAAAAAAATGTAAGTTCCCTTACCACAGTTAACGACTGTGTTATATTCATAAAAATATATTACCGTTAAGTGCTATTCGGTTTACAGAAGTGCAATTTGATGGCAAAGTGACTACTACTGTTGGAACATGTGAACTACACAGGACATGTGAGAAAATCCAAGGACTGTTGCGAAAAGATCGTGTCACTTGATTTATTTTTATATTCTAATTATTTAGTACATTTTCTTGCACCTGTAAGACCTACTGTAGGTGTCTCTGAAGCAAGATGTGTTAGAAACATGTTGAAAGTTACATAAGCATATACTGTATTTGCAAATCATAAGATATTAGCACGATGTTTGTTGTGTTGGCACATTTTTTAAAGTTTTGTATTTTTACAACACAAGGCTTCAGTTTGTTAATCGCATTTTGCAAATCGTACTGTTTATTTGTGAATCGTGAATATTTGTAAAACATGTTTTGATTGTTTGCAAACCTCTGGCAGTAAGGTACATTACATCATCACAATAATGTAGATTTGTAACATTTATGTGCTTTCAAATTGCATTGCCAGGATTTACTCACACGTTTTAATGTTAGGAGTAACTTTAGTGTGTTTTCTGCTGTAGCACCAATCATTTGATGAAATATCAAATGCACACATCCTACTGCTGTAACTAAATTAACTAAATTGTATCCAACAGCTCACAAAGACCTCCATATATCTATTACTAAATTAGTGATAATGTAGTGAAAAAAATAAAAAATTTCATTTAATAATTGCAAATTATGGATGGGATGCTTTTTACATTACTATTTTTTTCTATCACGCCTATAGACATTTTTTCGTGTCTTGAATCATGCTAACATATGCCTCAATGTTTGTGGCCTCAATGCAGTACTTCTCAGTTTCATGTATTTTGTATGTATTCGTTAGCTCTCAGAAAATGTACACAAACGCATACAAGATGAACTCAGACAACAGGAAGATGGCTCAGTATCCATATTTGTCATTTAAGGGGAGCATAAATGGGCTTGCAAACATGATTCCCTTGAAACACACTAAAATAACACTAACAAACACACTTTTAAACCACACACATAATATAGTTGACTCACAGCTCCAATATGAGCACCACCTCAGCTCTGCTCTCAAATACGTCTTTGAGCATCACGATGTTTGGATGTTGAAGAGCTAGGAGGATCTCCACCTCTTGTTGAACACGGCTCCTGTTTACGCCCAGACGACTGCACGCATTCCTCATAATCTTCAGGAATTTACCTGCCCAGATGGTACTAGTCTTTCGCTCACAAACCTGTCGGACCTGGCCAAAGTGCCCCCTGGAGGGAACGAGAAGACATTTACTGTTTGTACAAATCACAAATGTTATATGTTTAGGTTTTTTTTTGCTTAAGCTGAAACTGAACTACAAGGGCGAAAGTTAGCCTTAAGTACAATTTGTTTGAAATTAAGGAAATTATGTAATTGACCTAAATCTCTTTCCTCAGACATCCCATAAGTACAGGTGCGCCAATTGCAATTTTTTCTGTTTTTCTGCCACTGGTAGTGGCAGAAAAACAGCATATCATAATCGAAGGAGATGGGAGAGACCCCCGGAATAACAGAAAAATGTCTTGTTGTGCCGTTCGATGTCAAAATAAAAATGGAAAAAAATTACCTTCATTTTATGGAACACCATCGCAAACAATTAAACTGACAGATTGAAATGATGAAACCATCCGGTTTCTCGGCTCCTAAAACTCATTCCATATCAAGTAAGATTTTCTAGATTGCTGATCACACACAAAGGCAAAATCAATGATGAACCACTAAGCTGCCATTCTCAGCAGGCTATTTCATACCAGTGACCAATATTCGCAACATTAGCGTGTAAGTTATGAAGCTAGTATTTAAAGATAATTGCTCGTAGACAACTGACATCACTCAGTATGTATGCAAGAATTTAATGAATAAATGGGGCACACTGCTATAAAAGGCCCTATGACTTTTACTTGCATAAAGAATGAGTAAAACTTAGCCTAAACCTCGTAATCACATAATATCATAATTTCACCCAGGGATCCGACATTTGTGATAATGCAGAGTTATGCATTATCACATAGTAGTAGTTTGACACTAAATTATTGTCCATTAATCTGCTTTGCCTGATTTAATAGTAAATTGTTACATGTTTGGTCATTGCATTATTATGTGTGTTCTTCCTGATCATGTTAATTCTTTGAGTTTGGTGTGTGTATTATGACCCTTTCAAAGACATGGGAGTTGGACCCCATTCCTCAGTTAGTTATTTCACCTGAAGTATTCAGTTGAGCCCACAGGTCCAACATTTATCCACCTCTGTATTTTTAAACTCATCACATATACTATCTATTTCATCTATCTCTCCTAGATGAAGAAATTGCCATGATGCCTCCAGCCACTACAACCTACAACCAGCTCAAAGTCAAGCAGCAGCAACCTCTGACAGCGTTATCAACTTGCACACAAAATGCAACACACTCGAAAGTCACTTGCCAGCAGACTTTCTTCCAAATACATCAGAAACAAAGCTCAACATTTCCTTTTCTTTACTGCTCTCACCGCCATCCTCTTTGAGTGGCCCATAACAACACTCACAAGTCTGTGTGGAGGTGTTGCATGGAACTTTTAGCTAATTAGTTAGTTCCGTTTAATGTAATGGATACTGTCATGCCCAATATTTGAAGAATCTGGCTCCCTGTAATCACAAAGAAATTAAAACCAATCGTCAGATAAAAACTAGGAAGGCTATTCTCAGGAAAATGTCAAAATGTTTTTGTTTTGTTATCCTCAGCTTATCCGGGTCTGGGTCGCAGGGGTAGCAGTTTCAGCAGGGAAGCTCAGACTTTCCTCTCCCCAGCCACATCCACCATCTCCTCTAGGAGGATTCTGAGGCGTTTCCACGCCAGCCGAGAGATGTAATATCTCCAGCGTGTCCTGTGTCTTGCCCGGGGTCTCCTCCCAGATGGACATGCCCGGGGGGCATTTCGGGCATGTCGGAGGCGTCCGGGGGGAATCCTGACTTGATGCCCAAACCACCTCAACTGACTCCTCTCGATGCGGCGGAGCAGCGGCTCTACTGTGAGCCTCTCCCGAATGTCTGAGCTCCTCACCCCATCTCTAAGGCTGAGCCCAGCCACCCTGTGGAAAAAAATCATTTCAGCCGCTTGTATCCGCGATCTCATTCTTTCGGTCATGACCCACAGTTCATGACCGTAGGTGAGGGTCGGAACATAGATTGACTGGTAAATCGAGAGCTTTGCCTTTCAACTCAGCTCTCTCTTCACCACAACGGATCGATATAGCGTCAGCATCAATGCAGACGCCGCCCGATCCGTCTGTCCATCTCTTTTCCCTCACTCGTGAACAAGACCGCGAGATACTTGAACTCCTCCCCAACCAGGAGTGAGCACTCTACCATTTTCCGGTAAAATAAAAATTTAGAACAGAATCGGTAACAGGGCAGCCCCAGCGGAGTCCAACCGCAACTGGAAACAAATCTGACTTACTGCCGGCAATGTGAACCAGACCTTGACTCCGCCAGTACAGAGATTGGACGGCCCTTAGCAGTGCCATCCACTCGATACTCTCGGAGCACCCCCCAAGGGAACGCCGAGGAACACCGTTGTAAGCCTTCTCCAGATCCACAAAGCACATGTGGACCGGTTGGGCAAATTCCATGTCCCCTCCAGCACCCTCGAGAGGGTATAGAGCTGGTACAGTGTTCCACGACCAGGACGAAAATCGCATTGTTCTTCCTGAATCCAAGTTTGGACTATCGACCGGACTCTCCTCCCCAGTACCCTGGCGTAGACCTAGGGAGGCTGAGGAGTGTGATCCCCTGATAATTGGGACACATCCTCTGGTCCCCCTTCTTGAAAAGGGGAACCACCACCCCAGTCTGCCACTCCAGAGGTACTGCCCTCGATGTCCACGCAATGTTGCAGAGGTGTGTGAGCCATGACAGCCCTACAACATCCAGAGCTTTCAGATACTCAGGGCGGATCTCATCCACGCCCGGGGCGCTGCCACCGCGGAGTTGTTTAACGGCTGCAGCGACCTCAGCCCCAGTGATGAGCGGACCCACCTCCAAGTCATCCAGCTCTGGTTCCTCCTGGGAATACGTGTTGGTGGGATTGAGGAGATCCCCAATGTTCCTTCCACCGCCCGATAACTTTCTCAGTTGAGGTCAGCAAGTCCCCATCCAGCCTGTAGACAGAGTGGACGAATGACCGCTTTCCCCCCCCCTGAGACGCCGGACGGTTTGCCAGAATTTCTTCGGGGCCGAAAGTCTTCTTCCATGGTCTCACCAAACTTTTCCCACGATCGGGTTTTTGCCTCTGTGACTGCCACAGCCACATATCGCTTAGCCTGTCGGTAGCTGTCAGCTGCTGCAGGAGTCCCACAAGCCAGCCATGCTCTGTAGGACTCCTTCTTCAGCCTTACGGCATCCCTAACCTCTGTTGTCCACCAGCAGGTTAGGGGACTAGCGCCAGTTTCCATGTTCTCCGCCACCCCCGGAACGCGGTTGAAGCTCTGCCGGAGGTGAGCATTGAAGACCATCGTGACAGGGTCCTCGGCCAGACGTTCCCAGCAGTACCTCACTATTCGTTTGGGCCCCCGCCATCTGATCCAACTCACCACCAGGTAGTGGTCGGTTGACAGCTCAGCTCCTCTCTTCATCCTAGTGTCCAAAACCTGCGGCCGCGGATCAGCTGATACAACTACAAAGTCGATCATCGATCTGCGACCTAGGGTGTCCTGGTGCCAAGTGCACTGGTGGACACCCTTATGTTTGAACATGGTGTTCGTTATGGACAAACTGTGACTCACTAGGGTTCAGATCAGGCAGGCCGTTCCTCCCAATCACGCCACTCCAGGTCTCGCCGTCATTGCCCACGTGTGCATTGAAGTCTCCCAGTAGGACAATGGAATCCCCAGTTGGGGCGCTGTCAAAATGTTTTAAAACTAAATATAGTTGATGTCAGCGGGTCAGGCAGGCCGTTCCTCCCAATCACGCCACTCTAGGTCTCGCTGTCATTGCCCACGTGTGCATTGAAGTCTCCCAGTAGGACAATGGAATCCTTAGTTGGGGCGCTGTCAAAATGTTTTAAAACTAAATATAGTTGATGTCAGCGACTGTGCAGGAACTTTATCTAGAGATTTAATTTAACAGTGGTGCTATAAACATCACAATGCAGTTAAATATTTAACTTCTGTAACACCAGCAGGAGTTATTTCTTTTTGTCACCATGCTGAGGTGTCCATGTTTCTGACAAATAAATAACATCAAAGCCAGGATTCTTTGATCAACAGGAGCCAAAAGATTCAAATGAATCGTGCATTAATATTTAAGAGGACATTTCAATTTCTAACATTAGCTATTCATGTTTCATGATGCATTTCAGGCATTTTAACTTATTGTTTATACTTGTGTTTAGTCTCAATATCACATTGCTATGTATGTAATAGTGTAATGAACTTTGACTTTAACAGTAATTGTAAATGATGGATAAAGGTTCTCAAGATGTCTTCATTTGACACCAACAGTTCATTTGATGACTTAATACACAGTTTTTGAATAGAAAAAAAAAGAATTTAAGATGTATAAAAATCACTTTCAGTTTTTCCCTGACATTGAAATATACTAATTTTTTATTAAATATATAAAGGTATTCTCTAATATTAAGTATTTTAATATACTTTAGATAATATAAAATATATAATATACATATTACGTATATAGCTCTTAGACTTGTTTATGACAACGTCCTATACAGCTGGGTTTTACGGCCTTGCTGTTGGCCGGTCAGTACGTTGCTCCGTAATCTACATGTCATGTGACAAATCTCGGTATTTAACGTCCTGGACATGATCGCCAAGTAAGAAATTGTATGCACCAAGAGATTTTTATGCCTTTGGGGTTTTTTTATTTAAATGATAACATGATGACAAGGTACGAAGATATCCGGCCACTGTTGGCCATTTCATTACATCCTTGACCGACTGACCATAGAGTGAGAATGGGTCGGTAAAACAAAACAAATTAAAGATGAAAAAGCTTCATTAAGTGTGATTCTTGAGTTGAGCTGGAGCAGAGAGAACACAGGAGCAAAGTATATCATTTTAGAAACACTTAATAACTGCCTGTGGATATCAAGGCTTGATGAGTCATGAATACCTTCCCAAAACTTCTCCGATCTCATAGAAGTCTGTCACATTCTCAGGCTTGAAGACCGCCATGCTCATTTTTTTCAGGTCAATCCTACTGGCTGTATGAGTCCCTTCCTATTAAGCGGTCCTCTTTGACTGGTCCTCCAGATCTAGCATGCCCCAAAACTGGAATAAATGAGCGAAGGACGGATGTTAGAATGAACATATTACATAAAGTTTGGTTCTTAACAATTTTAGACTTAGACAAAACAAATCTACGTGTTATTCTCTTAATGGAAACAAAGTGTGCATTTAAAGATTTTAGAGATGGAGAAAATGAGAAAATAAGACCGTGGCAGTGGGGTTTGGTTAAAGTTGTGGCAGGAGAAAGATTATGAAAGTGGCTCAGTGAATGATGCCAGGATAGGAGAGTCTCAGGTGGACAAAACAATGGAGGGAGCATCCTGCTCAAAGACAAAGACCAAAAAGGGGGTGAGGCTGTTCTTGGGGCTGGCAAGTTATTATGTTAATTCATTTTGTGCTTTGCCAATGACCATGCACACTCTATTGGCTTTACCGCAAAAAAAAAAACAGTGGCAGGAAAGAGATGTTGAAAGTAGCTCAAGTGTTTTGAATTGAGCTACATCTTACCTACAGTAGTGTTGTTTATTGTGAGTGTAAAAATATTGTTGCCTAAAACTTCATCATGCTTTGTGTCAGTAGAAAACCCACAGTGGTAGTGCAATTCAGCTACCATACAGTAAACAGCGGACAAAGAAGACAGTGGTGCATCCAAAACACACGTTTCATTTACTCTGCATACTCAGCCACCTAGTAGTTGTTTGCCTCTTCTTTCGGAGACCCTCTCAGGGATTGAACAAATGTAGAGAATCTGGTCGTTTCCACATGTGATAGTTCGGGGGACTAAGTTGGGCGTGAAATTGCAACATTGTCGCACTTTAATGTGGTTTCGAAATGTCTGTGTTTCGTGAGATGCATTCACACAGGTAAGTCAAGTCTGTATTTTATTTGAATGTATTTACCTCCCCGGATATGATGTCAAGGCTCTGTTTAACAGCCGCTGCTGCAACCAGGTCATCCGTCAGGGCCTTTCTGAAGGGCGTCAGAATGTTGTATGAATGGGGCGGGCAGGTGGAGTTCACCAGCGACGCAGACTCTGCCTGAGGAAACAATGAATATGTATTCCTTCCCCAAAATACTGGGATGTCGATTCACACAGGACTAAAATGATCACTTGATCTCTTAATATGGTAGGTTATTTTCATTGGAATATTTAATTAACGACTTTCTTTCACCTGCGTAAAAAAAGCTAAAATTAGGAACTTCATGTCTCAGAAGGATGCTGAGAAATTAGTCAACGCATTTGTTACCTACAGACTAGATCACTGTAATTCCCTATTATCAGGATGCTGCAATAATTCTGTAAAAAGCCTGCAGTTAAACCAAAATTCTGCAGCACTAGAACTGACAGGAACAAGAAGAAGAGAGCTTCTCTACATTAGATGCCTTTAAAATTCGCAATAAAATTCCTCATTACTTATAAAACTCTCAGCAACTTTATAAGTAAGGATAATCATATATCAAAGACATCATAGTCCCATTTAATTCTAATAGAACACCTCGGTTTCAGGACGCAGGCCTACTTGCAGTTACCACAATTTCTAAGAGTAGAACGGGAGGCAGAACCCTCAAGTTATCAAGCTCTTATCATTTTGAACCTTGGCTCAAGTCGCACCTGAACCGTCCCTAAGTTATACTGCCATAGGCCTAAACTACTGGGGGACTCCCATGATGCACTGCATTCTCTCTCCATGTATTGACATCACATCACTACATGTTCCTTTTTCCCATAGCTTATATTTAGGCTCAGGCTTGGCAGGCCAGGTCGAGTTAAGACATAAAAAAAAACAGTAGCCCTGCCGGGTACGATAACTAATCTTTATGACTAGGGTAGGGTTCTCACAAATATTTCGAAATTAGGTACATTTTACATACGGGCTTGGTCATATGAGGTTTGATCACATCGCCAATTAGACATGATGCTGTCAAAATATCCTAGTGAAAACCCAGTGTATCAATACTTTTACTGTGTTTTGACAAATTGAGGATCATACTTATTATTCAGCACAAGAAATACAACATAGCGCCATGGCTCGCCGTCAAATCAAACATGAATATTCTACGCTTTCCGGAATTGTAGGCTAAGAGAAGTAAAAGAAATCCTTTATTGATCACATACAGCTATACACAGTACAACATAGTGAAAGTATTTCTCTGCATTTGACGCATCGATGAGGGAGTAGTGAGCAGCCCCTTTAAAGCAGCCGGGGAGCAGTGGTTACAGGGTCTTTCTCAAGGACCCTGCGACAAGTACTGCCTGGTGGGATTCGAATAGGGAGACGGCCGCTTTACTTTCTGAACTACAGCCGCCCCAAGAGACCACAATATCTCCATCCAGGGAGCGATAACCCAAAAACCGGCGGCTGTCCTTGTGCCTTGGAGTTGATTTCAGAGAGTGAACTGGACCGACCTCGACAGAACAACAGCTTGTTCCCCGGTCACATTTTTCTATGGGGTTTGTGACTCAAATGCCTCCAGGTAGGCTTGGGAAAAATTCCAAAAGAGGAGTAGCAAGACAGAGCACGCAGCAAAAGCTTGAATGGAGACCATGGAGAGTGATTTCAATTCTTAGCAATTCTCGATTCGTATTGTAGCCAGAATTGCCCGGACCAAATGGATTGTCAGACTATTATAATAAAATATTATTATGTAATATTATATATGGGCGTAGCAGAATAGAGGAGTAGCACAACATAAAACTATGATGTTTTACTAGACCATTATATTTTAAACCTCTAGCCTACTAGGAGGGTACCAGAATATTATAATAGAATATTATAATACAAGAATGCCAGATTATAATGCATAAAACAACAATACAATACTACAACAGTACCAGAATAGAGTACAGAAAATTATATTAGAATATAATATATACCGTAAATGCACTCGACCTAGAAAGTTATAGGTCGGTTAAATGTAATCTGTTAAAAGATTATTGCAGGCTTTCCCAAACTAAAGCGTGGGACAGTTGAGTTGGGTTGGCTTCCTAGCGCAAATAGGCTACATGGAGTCGTTTGTTTCCAGCATAATGCAGTGGAATACCAGTTGTGAGGTGCATAATGAGGGGAATAGAAAAACACTGCAGTTTATAACAACCGAGGAAAAATATCTGAAACTGTTCAAAATTATTTGATAAAAATGGTCACTTCCTTAAGTCATACCAAGAGTCCCACCGGAAAGAGAAACGCTGGATCTGTAAGTATGCGCGACAGGACCAGCTGCAATGCAGACATCAGATAAAGACAGTTGTCCGAGCGACCGTCAATTACTGACCTTTGACTGCTCCACTGGGCTCGTCCTAATAACCCCGTCAGCTGCCCAGTCCTCTAAGACTCACAGCAGCTCGTATGCGGAAAACCAAGCAGCAAGTGGACGTCACGATCTATTACTATATGTGCGCGATTAACCACCTGGGGTGGCGTTCAATGTGCCTCGGACCAGTTAAGACTCAAGAACCAACCTTTTTGTTTGCTGTTTTCGACGGGACAGATTTTCGGTCGGACTTGGAAATGGTGCAAACTCAACCCATGATGGCGGATCCAAACAGAATAGATGCTATAGCATAAATTACTAAAAAAGATCATGATGATTCTGATGGAAGAGTGGCAGACTTAGAACTGAGGCGTAACACCAAACGGCCATTTTAATCAAACAAAACATCCGGAAAAGGCCCTCATATTAAACAATGTGATTTCTACCCCGGGCTCTGAATGTCTGAATGACTAAATAAAATGAAGCATCGGTAAACAACGAGATAAACTGTGACTCTTATGCCTCACCATTTATTACGTGACATGCATGAATGAGATTTTCACTGTCAGTACAAACTAGTGAAATCATAGCCAAGGGAATGGGCTTCACAGTATCTGCAGGGAGAGAAGACCATGTAGAGCTTAACTACTGGCACTGTGAAAAGACCGTTAAGAGTAGGAAAAGAGAGAGACATCAGTTGCTGGAGAAATAGCACTTATTTTCTTGGGTATTTTTTAACTCTCCCAATGAGGCAGGGAGGTGAGCCTTGTTCCACAGAACGCCCAATTGGGTAACTAATTGTGAATGTTAGCTTTCAATCTTTTGACTTTCAATGTATATAATACTATTGGCCAATGTAGTGTAGCTCCGTCAGCGAGATTTACAGAGGTCTTCCTTACTTACTTAATTCATGTGTCGATAAAGTTGGCTGTTCTTAAACACTTTTGGTTGTTGTGGGATTCATTCCCTTGCCAACGCTTTTTAATTAGTTTAAGGTGTCGGTCTGTCACAACTTCCAACAATTTTTTATTGGACTTGCATGTGGAGTTCAGTATTTCTTACTTTCCTACTTAATTTTTTGAGACAATAGGCAATTTAGATAATAATAATAATAATACATTTAATTTATAAAGCACTTTACATTTGGATCAAATCTCAAAGTGCTACAAGGTAAAAACAGATAAAAGCTTTAATGAAAAATATAATAATAATATCGATATGAAAATATGAGCAAAAAGCTGCAATGTTATTCAAAGGTTATAGGTTGTTTAAAAAAGGACTTAAAACTTTTTTTTTAAAGTTTTGTGGATCTAAACTTTTTTAATTTAGATACACTAATTCTCTTGTATTACAAGTTTTTGGACTCTGGGAATTGGGAGACTGGTCTTCTTTATTCTGCTGCTATGGCAAATGTTGAATATATTCATTTAAAAAAGAAGCAATGATATCAGCTATGCTAATCCACTTTCTTCCACTTCTCCAGGGTTGGGCCGCTGCGGCAGCAGGGTTTCAGGTTGATAATAGAAATAATAGTAATAAGTTTAGCAATAGCTTATGGGAAAATACTTTACAATAATAATAATAATAATTGTAATCATCATCATGGTCATATTGTAACCAGTGGGCATTGAGCAGGTCCACAGCAGCAGATGTACTTACCAACCATATGACCTTGCAGGATGACAAAGCACAAAGACTCCAGGGAGGAAGTCAAGTTAGTAACATACAATAGTCCAGTGACATGCATTAGAGTGAGTTGGATGTATGAAGCGGGACAATGAGAGAGGATAAGAGAAAAGCTCAGTCAATCATGGTAGCTCCCCTAGCAGTCTAAACACATAGCAGCATAGCTAAGAGCTAGCTTATGCCAGCCTTAATTATAAGCTTTATCTTAAAGGAAGGTTTTAAGCTTACTCTTATATGTAGAGAGGGATTCTGCCCCCGAAACCGAGATTGGGAGAGGAGTCTGATAGCTGCTGGCTCCCATTCTACTTATGGAGACGCTAGGGACTACAAGTAACCCTGCATGCTGGGAACGCATTTCTCAGCTTGGACAATATTGAACTATGAGCTCCTTCAGATACGTTGGTCCCTAGATTTTACCAATGAAGGGAAGCTAATAC
Organism: Lophius americanus; assembly: GCA_037951165.1. Lineage (NCBI taxonomy): Eukaryota > Metazoa > Chordata > Actinopteri > Lophiiformes > Lophiidae > Lophius > Lophius americanus. The sequence continues at coordinate 3,552,788 of JBBDHG010000051.1, forward strand.
AGGAGAAATATGTTCTCTTAACCTGTTTCTGGTCAGTACATGTGCAGCAGTTGGAGGGGCTTCAGAGACTTATTGGGACCGCCTGCTAGTAGGGCAAGGTCGTACCATCCAGAGTAGATATTTCATCAGATAAATTGTTTCTAAGGTTCTTGGGTCCCAGCACAATAACATCAGTTTTATCTGAATTTAATAATAAAAAGTTGCAGGTCATACAGGTCTTAATGTCTTTGAGACCCGCTTCTAAATTGGTTAAGTGATTAGTTTCACCTAGTTTCATTGATAGGTACAATTATGTGTCATTTGCACAACAGTGAAAGTTTATGGAGTGTTTTCTGATAATGTTGCCTAAAGGGAGCATACATAATGTGAATAAAATTGGCCCAAGCACAGATCCCTGGGGAACTCCATGAATAACTTTGCTATCCATGGAGGATTCATTGTTAACAAATACAAGCTGAGACCTGTCACATAAATATGACTTACACCAATTTAATGCAGTTTGTTTTGATGCCAATTAAGTTTTTTAAGTCTTTTTTAGTAGAATTTGGTGGTCAATAGTATCAAATTCAGCACTAAGATCCAACAAAACCAGAACAGGGACCAGTCCCTCATCAGATATCATTAAAAGGTCATTTGTAACTTTGACCAGTGCCGTTTCTGTACTATGGTGAACTCTAAAACCAGACTGGAAATCCTCAAACTATTGTCACGCAGAAAATCACAAAAATGTTCGGCTACCACCTTTTCTAGGATTTCAGAGAGGAAGGGAAGGTTAGATATCGGCCTGTAGTTTACCAAAGCCTCTTGATCAAGTGTCGGATTTTTAAGCAGTGGTTTGATTATGGCTATTTTAAAGGATTGTGGTTCGTAGCCTGAATTTAAAGACAGATTGATGTTTTCTAATAGAGAGTTGCTGACTACGGGTAAACTTTCTTTAAGTACTCTAGTTGGGATTGGGTCTAGGAGACAGGTTGTTGTTTTGGATGAGGAAATGACAGAAGTTAATTGTTTTAGATTAATAAAACTGAAGCAGTCTAGATTTGCGCCGGGTCTATTTGAACATAGTCCTGGAGTGTAAACTTGAGCCAATTGCAGGCAGGAGGTTGTGGATCTTGTCCCTAATAGGTATAATTTTGTGATAAAGAAACTCATGGAGTCATCGCTACTAAGGATTCTAGGAATACGGGGCTCAATAGAGGTCTGACTCTAGGTCAGCCTGGCTACAGTGCTGAACAAAAACTGGGGTTGTTTTTATTTTCCTCTACCAGTGCAGAATAATAGTCAGCTCTGGCGGATGCTGATGGCTCTCCTATAAGTTTTAATGCTATCTTACCAGGCTAAGCGTGAGTCAACAAGTTTAGTGTCTCGCCATTTCCTTTCTATTTTACGTGTTGTTTGTTTGAGGTTTCAATGCTGGTTGTCAAACCATGAAGCTTCTCTCCTCTGTTTCAAACTCGTCTTTTTTAGGGGGGGCGATAGAGTTGAGAGTTAATCTCAGTGAGCTTGCAGCCCTTTCGACAAAATAATCAATTTGCACAGGACTAACATTAGAGTAAGATTATTTTTCAAGACATGCAACTTAACTAAGGTATGATGGAATAGCTTCTTTAAATTTTGCTACAGCTTCTTCAGATATATTTCTCGCGTAGAATGATTTTTCTAGTAGCGAGTGATTTAGTATTACAAATTCAAAACTTATCAAACAGTGGTCCGATAGCAGTGGATTCTGTGGATGGACTGTAACTTGTTCAGTGTCAATGTCGTAAGTCAGGACTAAATCCAGGGTGTGATTAAAACAATGATGGGCTCATTAACAGCCTGACTGAAACCAACACAGTGTAATATTGAGTTAAACGCAGCCCCAACACTGTCGATGTCTTTATCTAAGTGAATGTTAGAGTTACCTACAATAATAATTTAATCTTTTTTCAGGACTAAGTTTGATTAAAAAAAAATAAATTTAAAAATCATTTAAAAATTCGTAGTATGGGCCAAGTGCCCAATACACTATGACAAATAAGATTGGCGGTTGATACTTACAGGTTGGATTTGTAAGATTGACTCCAGTTACTCTTGCTGGACTTATGAAAGAAATGTGTCTCAGCATAACATTATGATGATTCTCTTCCCCTTCATCAGATTTAACGAAGTTACTGATCTACATAAGATTATAATCAGTGACAAAGTTTATGACATTAATTATCTCGTTAACTTTGTCATTGCCTGGGACTTATAAGGCAGCAAGTGAAGATTTTGTCCTGAAGTTGATGTTTTTACATTTTTGAAGTGTGTCATTAATTCATTGTTTTTGAGAATGTATCTTTATTCCAGGGTAGCATGGGAGGAACATATCAGGAATATAGCAAATACATTTAAAAATGTGTAAAATATTTTTGATTATTTTGGGAATGACGTAGGGTGCAGATATTGTTCACTCAAAATATATTAATGTGTAGTTTTAATTAGATTGAGGACTGAGTGTGAGAGGAGCATGAGTGTAAAGGGGTCTTCATCAAAAACAGTGCTTGTAGGATAAGGTATTATTCAGGCTCAGGCTCTTAAAAAATATCTCTAGTCTCCACTTCAGGAGTCAGGAGAAAATACTACTGTTTCCAAAGGAAGTAGCTATTAGGGAATAATTATTTGAACCTTAGAGACAAATAACACCCAAAAAAAAAAGTATTACAGCCATGTTGGGAGAAAGAAATCTCCCAACATGGCTGTAATAAAGTCGAGTGGATGGGAATTGTATGGATTTACTCAACAAAAAATGGCAACAATACTGGAAGCATTAGACAAACCGGAATAAAGTGTATAATAAAGTCTCAGAATAAAGTGGGTATGGTAAAATGTAGTGGGGGGTATAGAAGGGAGGAGTTTGCTATTTGTTAAGAAACTATCACAATATCCTCAACAGCACATTCCATACCAAGAGTTAAGATGCTTCTTTCGATTTTCTGGCAAGAAAAGGTATTACGGAGAATTAGAGACTATATGATCATAGTAATATCCAATAGATGGCAGTAATGCAACATCATGGATAATGTAAGGACACTTGGTGACATACATGTTTCCTCTTATGTTGAAAATTGTGTTTAACTTCTGGGTGGTTACATCTTTTGGACAATAAATAGGCAAGTAATTAACTTCTGACCTGAAAACTTATATTTAACTGTCTAGCTAAACCTGAATTTAAACTGTAGCTAACTGTTGAGATTGAATGTGAACTTTTTTGATTTTGTATTGTTTGTAGTTTAATTACTTGGACATGCAATCTCATGCTTAGTATTAACCTTTATACAAAGGACCTAAATCTTTCAAATGAACACAAAATGTCAATCCCACCAAAACCATTATGTAAATGTTAGTTGTTTACCATCCATTCATATTTTAAAACAAGGACCAACAGTCTAACAAAAGTGTACTTTATAGCAAAGTCTCTACTATGGCTATAGGGGACATTCCATACCGTTAGAAGCAACATAACTCAACCCCGGTAGCATATTAGGTATAGCCGCATCTACTATTTATCTATTATTTCTATCTAACTATTTTTAGCTGTTTGTACAAATCAAATCACAAGAAAATTCTAATCAGTTAAATGCAAGAGATAGATGTGGGGCTTATTTTTTATAACTGACGACTGCAGTCTCTAAATCAGTGATTCTCAACTGGTGGGTCCTCAACCCATTGAAAACGGTCTTTTCGCCCACAAAAATTTAATTTAAATGTATTTTAAGCTTTTAGATAAAAACTGCTACTGAAGAAACAGATTTTTTCCATAGTGTAGTGCTGGTTGTCATAGATTCATTGAGTATTATTCTTAGCTAAAGCTACATAATTTGAGTCTCTTTGAAAATACTTCTCGGTCGTTGCACTTAAGTATTTCATGTGTTTTGCTTGAAAACACCAACTGAGTCTGTTAAAAATAGCTGCTACTGAAATGTTCTGATTGTTATGTCAGCCTTATGAGTAATTCTTAAATAAGTCACTGAATAGTTTTAATTAGTTTTTGCAACCTTGTGTCCCTAATGTGCACTTTTTGGTTTAAATTTAAATGCAGCTAATTGAGTGTAAAAGGAATATTTCCCTCTCTAGCATCACCACCTGCTGGTCGTTTTGATTTATCATTAAACTTGTTTTTTTGTGTTGGTATACTGGGATATTCTTTACTATCTCATGTTCAAACTGCACCATCATTTCATTAAATAAACTTGAGAAGTTGAAAATGTTCCTCTATTTGGGTTGCAGCTTGTCATTAAGGATTGATGGTGGGTCCCGAAGCCAGACAAGTTGAGAATCGCTGCTGTAAATGGTTCAAACCTTGAATAGCATCCCGCATGGGCACACAATTGCCATCTATAGCTGTTTGCGAGATCCCAATCAAACAAGAATAGGTAAAATAGCTCATCGCAATAAATATCAAAGACTGTAGAAGTCTTTGCAGGTAGGGTTATTTTTTTTGGTTCACAGGAGGAATTACCTTCCACTGAACTGTATGATCTAAAGTACGATCATCGATGAACCACAATATAGATGACTATTTTTTGAGTTTTCTTCCTTCTCATTCTGGTTTTAATCAGAATTTTCTTCATTCTCCTCTTTAAAACAGTTCACTCTCAAATTCCATTTCTTTAGAAATTTCTGTAACTCTTTCTTTACGTTCTGTAGCTTTCTTTTGGATCTCTTTGTCCCTTTCTTTTTAAATGCTTTGGTTTTTTACCTTGATTTCTCGTGATAATAATAATAATAATAATAATACATTAAATTTATAATGCACTTTAGATTTGGATCAAATCTCAAAGTGCTAAAATACTACTTCTTCCGTCATGATCTCTAAGCTAGCTTAAATCTGTTTTTATACTCAATGCTAAATACTTGTAATGATGTTTCAGTGGTGATTCATTGTAAGCGGTAACAACATTTTTTAAATCCTATATCTACTACCGATCAACCATTTGCTGTTGAACTTTAACAGCAAGTCTGTTGTTTAACATGTATTTATTGTAAAATACCATATAGCTTGGTAAAATAAAATTATAAATAATAATTATTATGAAGTTGAAATACCTTGAATTGTTGGGATATTTGATTTGTGGGTTAATATGTAATAATATATATTTTAATAGAAACGCAAATTCTCGTCGAAGTGTTTTATGTAATTTAATGAATTCTGATTTTGAATGTTTGAACAATATTTTTTTTATGCAACTCTGTTTTCACTATGTAACGTATGGCTTGCAATTATCAAATAATCAATTTGAGATTTTAAATTGGGTTTAAGGCTCAACCAAGAGAATTTATAAAATAGCTGTATTCAAATTTTTGCAAGTAAATTTTAATTGCAGAAATTAGTAAATGTGATATTTGAGATACTTATAACATACCATTTATCATGAAATTAATCCTTGACTGAATTTAGATCACTCCAAATACAATGTTGTCAGTCGAGTGAGAAGCCTTAAACCATTCTAAATGTCAAGACATTTCTTCAAACAAATTTTTGTTTATTAGGTTGTTGTTTTAACTGTAAACGACAATATAGATGACTATTGGTTGAGTATTTTCTTCATTCTCATTCGGGTTTCTCCTCTTTAAAACAGTTCACTCTCAGATTCAATTTCTTTTGAAATTTCTTAAACCCTTTTTCCCCGTCCTGTAGCTTTCTTTTGCATCTCTTTGTCCCTTTCTTTCAGCTGTTTCACTTCTTCATTAAGTGCTATGTTTTTTTTCCTTCATTTATTTCGGCCAAGTTAAACTTGACAGCTTTCTCTATGTTTGTCTTCAGGGTTACCGTGTTTTGCTATTCTATCTCATACTTCATTATGTAGACTTCATTATCTTTTGAAGAGGTCCGATCACAGCTAGTAGTTGAGGCATGTTTGACATAAGTCTCTGCCAAAGTGTTTCATCTCATATTGTATAATTCTTATTGTTTTTTGATGGGCCTGGTGGCTAGGAAGTTAGATAGTTTTATCTGCATGGTGTCTGTATATCTCTATATATTTCAACCCCCACAAAGTGTCCCTCATCAGAGATACATTTAGAAATTAGATGAAGTTTATCTTGTAGTTATTACAACATCATGTTTTTAATTCTTCAATCAACTTTCAGACTCAACTACTTTAGCCATAAGTCCCAAAGGCCTAAATTTACATCAGGGCTCCATGCTCCAAATGCAGCATGTACATGAGGCATGATGCCAGTACTTTAAGTCAGACCAGGGTTGGAATGTATTTTATAAGGGAGCGTTCTTCAACTTATCATAATAAAAAAATGTATCTACAACTTTGAGCTCATTCAAACCTTACTGTCCTTGGGTATGTATGTATTTATGTATGTGAGACAGACACAAAGGAAAGGAAAAACAAGTGGGAAAAGAGGGGCATAATTTTGTCAAGGTATTGTATGTTTCAAATAAAGTTTTTTTTTTTTCAAAGCAGAAAGCCGTTGAACGGAGAAGATATCCGCCATCTTTCTGAGGTCGAAAACAACAGTGGAGTGGTAATCTATTTATTATTCTGTGGTCATCGTGTACTCCTAATTGATAAATGGAAAATGTATGGCATTATGTTTACAGCGGATTAGCTTTTCATACATTCATCTGGCTAGCTAGGTCTGACCCAATTCGTGTTGCAAAGTAGAGAAACACTCAGACAGGAATCCAATTGTAGTGTTATGGCTATTCGAGTGTTCCCTATATCTGTACAATGCCTTAGAGGTTAAATTGATTTTTTTTAGAAACCGTTGTGGTACTGTTTTCTTTCTGTAGCCCTTAACACCATAAAAACGGTCAATGTGTTGGGTCAAAATATTTAACGGGACTTCTGTTTGTCATCTTGGCCATTTCTCTTGGCATCGGCCGAAATGTCATCGGAAGGTAGTTGGGGACACCGTGCTCGTTTTACTATTTTACACAGCTTTTACATTCAAAAGCTAATATGTACGTTTCAAACAAAAAAAAAATCGCCCAATAAATCCTCCGCTTCAAGTTTCCATCGATGTATCCGCAGAATTGCAGTGAAGACTCAAACCTATCCGGTAATAAATTCGATAATAATTTAATAGGCGACAGTAGAAGCAAATATGGTTATGGAGTGACTAAAAAGCGGAGGCAACAACGTGGTGGTCTATGAGGTTAATAAATACCAATACTACATCGTCCATCTATGCCAGATGGGCGATGTAGTATTAACGTACCACAGGCTTAAAATGATCGTACACTTCAAATTTGCCTCCAGATTCCGGTCATAGCTCAGTGTTGCATCCTACTACCAATGTACTGTATATTACTGATTTACTTGTGCAGATCAACAGTTAAAGAATATTGCTGACAGAGAAAAATCTCTCTCTGAGTGGACGCTATCGCAATGTTTACCTGTCAATCAGACATCGTCCTCTTTGAGGGGTCAGACTGATACCTATAATTAATTGCTAGATTCCGTGTGTCTTACACAGTATAAAGATGGACCAATGAAACGGCAAAAGTTATTACCTAAATAGACATAGCTACATACACTGCTCAAAAACATTAAGGGAACACTTAAAACACAGTCCAGATCTCGATGAAAGAAACATTTAAGATGAAAATCTTTATTATTATTATAGGGAAGATGTGCCTGCTATCGCAGTGCCCTCTGTGACCTGTATCTTTAGTGAGTTAGCTGTATACCTGAAGGCCAGACTTATAATTTATTGGTCCCAATTGGGAAATTCACTTGTTGCAGCAAAAATTTGAAATATACATATACCGATAAACAACCATTAAGATAAAAATATAAACCTGAAAACAGCTGCTGGTTTAATCAGTTACAATGAGATTATTTAGCTATAAATGTAGAAATGATGAAATGGCCAGAAGATAGTACATTTTGGGATTTTTGGCAATAATTGAATTATTGGACAAATACGATAATTATCGTATATTTGGCAACACTGTTGAGTAGATCACGACAAGTGGACGCTATATTTTCTACTATATTCTTTTCTTCTTGTTGTGTTGGAGGACATTTGCACATCTCAAATAAATTTTTGCTATACTGCCCCCTTGATTTCTGGTGATACTACTTCCGTCATGATCTGTAAGATAGCTCAAATTCGTTTTTATACTCAATGCTAAATACTTGTATTGATGTGCCAGTGGTGATTAATTGTAAGCTGTAACAACATTTTTTAAATCCTATATTTACTACCGATCAACAGTTTGCTTTTGAACTTTAACAGCAAGTCTGTTGTTTAACATTTATTTATTGTAAAATACCATAAAGCTTGGTAAAATGAAATTATAAATAATAATAATTATGATGTTAAAATCCCTTGTATTGTTGGGCTATTTGCTTTTTGGGTTAATATGTAATAATACATATTTTAATAGGAACGCAAATTCTCGTGGAAGTGTTTTATGTAATTTAATGAATTCTGATTTTGAATGTTTGAACAATATTGTTTTTATGCAACTCTGATTTCACTATGTAACGTATGGCTTGCAATTATCAAATAATCAATTTGAGATTTTAAATTGGGATTAGGGCTCAACCAAGAGAATTTAAGAAATGCTGTATTCAAATTTTTGCAATTAAATTTTAATTGCAAAAATTAGTAAATGTGATATTTGAGGTACTTACAACATACCATTTATCCATGTATAATTTTCGTGTATGCTGTAAATGCTGTGAGACTATACACACGCATACAATTGCAGATAGCTCTTATCCCATTCCCTCTTGCAAACCAGGCCTTATCAAGCAAAGAAAAATGTATGTATGTATGTATGTACACACACATATATAAATGTATATATACATGTATATACATACATGTGTATATGTATATGTGTATATATATATACATATATGCAGCGATGCTCCTCTTGCTCTTTGGAACTAAATCCCTGTATATTGAATATTGGTGTATATTGATACTATATTCAGTATATATTATACTGAATATTGTATAATATATATACTGAATATATATATACACAGTATATATTATACCGAATATTGGTGTTGAATTCGCCTCACATTTGATTTAACCAAGATTTCATGATATTTGTCAGCATCTAAACTGTTTTCTTCTCATTGTATCACTTTCAGATGCCGAGACATTGTTCAGCAGGTGGCTGCAAATCAAGGGACAATCGTGAGACTCGTAATGTTGGGATCACCTTTCACAAGTGAGCAATTGGCAGTTTGTATAATGTTAACTTCTTTTGTATATTATACAGTCCCAGGACTTGCTGTATGTTCCGGTCATGCTCTGGGGGGGTTGCCTCTGATTGGGCCGGCGTCTGCCATTACATGTCCTTCTGTGGGCTGACTCTCCCTTTTTTGGGATTAGCGTGCAGATCGCCACGGGGCATGTGGCCTCAGGCGCTCCATGCTGTGGGGTATCGTGGTGGTTTGGGTCTTTTTATGCCTACAACTGGGGCTTGACCCTCCACTTATAACCTTTTCCAGTGACAATCTTTCCCACACACGCACACACACTCACCACAAAAGTGACTGCGTGCACACGCACAATTAGATAAAAAATGTTAAGCAGTTATGGATATTGATGCAATTGTATGTAAATCATTGATGGTTTTCTTGTTTCTGTTGTTCTTGTTGATATTTTTTATCTTGCTATATTGATGTTGTCTCCCTTGTCCCCCTAACCCCTTTATGTTCTTCTCTCTCCAATTCCTTTCTCCACCACAGTCAGTACACATTTCAGTGGATGGGATATACAGAGTATGTCACAGAGCTGTTTTGGCAGGAAAATGTGGACCTATAAAACAAAGGGCAGTGGTTATAGCTGATTGTAGTATCTCATGTAATTTTAGGACATTATTGTCTTACAAGCTACATGGTAGGTGGTATAGTGTGGTAGTTTTTTCTCTAAACTTTTACGTTTTGGGCTCTTTTAAAAGGTTATAGCATCTGTCGCCCAGCTGTTAATTAGAATTGTGGTCCAACACTGTGTTATACCACTTTTAAAGGCTCAGATAAGACAGTGGTTTCACTTGGAATCTTATATTCTCTATTAGACTCCAGCAGCTCATTGTGTTAATCAGTACAGTTGGTGGAGGAATTATTTTTGAAGTTGACAAGCTGTTGTCGTCGCCAGAAGTAACCTCTAAAATGAAAGAGGGAGAGAGACGTTTCATCCTCATGGATGTAACGTGCGGTTGCATCCTCATGTAGCGACCACTACATGTAAATGGTGTTTTGGTTGTAATGCCCGGCGGTGACACTCACTCTCTGGCAACACCACTCACGTGCCCAATGGCGCACACAATACCGGCATTTAATGATGTAGAGCAGCGGTACTCAAACTTTTTCCACAGTTCACCAGCTCAGAATATATCCGGCTCTTCAAGTACCACTATTATGACCCATGTAAATATACCCACACACACACACGGATTCTCTTAAAGGAGCCATGCACTCTAATGCAAGCATTAGCTTTAGCTCCTCTTTGCTGTCGTTGTTTGTTGGTTTTTCCAATATTATGAGCGTTTATTTCATTTTTACTCTTAGAAGTCAACATTGCCCCCTCTGTATCAGATACCAAAGTAAATAATACATTTATTTAAATTTTTGGTCGTTTTCTTCATCTTTGATCGGAAGCTCTGTCACTAAGCTGCCATTCCCTGAGTGATCAAGAAGTCCCATGTCACTTCCAGTCTTTTAAACTAAAATTGAATACAAAACTGTGATGAAACATTAAAGGGAAAAGAATGCCATTTCTTTCTCTTTTTTTGTCATTTTTCTTTGGCAGATTACCAAAAGGAGAATCTCGGAGGAATCTTTGGATTGCTAACTCCCATCGTGCTGACTCCTGGGTTCCTCAGACAGACTTTGTCTACTTTTGCTCCAGACACTTCACCCCAGAGAATTTTGAACTGGTCGGATGCAGGTCCGTACATTCAACCAGGACATAAAGAGAGCATTGTTACCAATTGTTGAAGTCTCCAATTTTAATATATTGTTAGTTAAAAATATGAGTGTATTGCAAATGGTGTATGTATTGAGGCCTAAAATTGTTTGACTTTTTAACTCACAGTGGGATCAGGAGACTAAAAGAAGATGCATTTCCCACTGTATTTGATTCTTTTACAACGGCCAAATGTAAAAGGAAAGGGACACAAAAGAAACGAGACATTCCTCTCAGGTAAAGAGAACAGACACAGTAGGACTGCATAGTTAATTACTTCAGCATTGATAGCTTTCATTTTAATCTCATTACCTGCACTTATAATATGATTACATTGTATATTTCTTTATTGTTGTCTACACCCATATTAACTGTATTGTACACTGTGTTGTTTTTACTTTTGATGTAAATGCGGACTTATGCGGATGCCTTCTTGACCAAGTCAATCTTGAGAAAGAGATCCTTGATTTCAACCGGATACCTTTCCTGGTTAAATTAAAGTTAAATCAAAACAATAGAAAACAAACATGCACAATAGTGACATCACAGCATCGCTGCACAGGTGACGTTTAGAATGATAAACTTGAAGTCTTAAGTCACAAGCCCCTAGACAGGTTCAAAGTCTCTTATGCCTCATAGGATTGGTGTGTAATGTGCTGCATGAATTGGATCAGTAACAATAGGATTTTTTCTATATGTACACCTTTACTACTACAAACACTATTCTTGTTGATAATTCTCTCAATAATTTTGTCCAAAAATGAAAGACATGTCATGAAACACTTTGACAAACACCAGCCTTCAAGAGAACAGAGAGAGGGAGCATGCTGGGCTTTGAAAAAAAGCGTGGATATGACACAAAGACTCTCTAGGTTATTTCTAATAATCTGTTATATCAATGTATATGAAGAAAGGACTGGATTCTCTGCAGAGTAACAGCTGATCCAAATGTGAAAATGTTTTTTTTTAATGCTGGCAATCTTACCCAGTACACAATTCACAAACTATGGAGCGTCACCAAATTTTTCACATAAATTAACCATGTTAAGGAGTTGTGGCTTTTAATATTTTTAACTTTCTACAAACTTTTTTTTTTGTCTCCTTGGAAACACGATTTTTATGGTAATCTTTTGTTGTGGTCATCTCTTGAGCAAATCTGTCAAACTATACATCCTAGCTTTGCCAGCAGTTTTCCTGCAAAACATCATTGGAATCCTCTTTGAATTTAAATGAATGATACTAATTAGAAAAGTTTTGTGATTGTTAAGGGTATCCATTTGCCAACAAACTGGTAACTTCCCCATTTTAGTGGGCCGTTTGCCAGCACAGATCCTATAGCTTCCAACAGTGTGGTTATGGTTTCATCCGTCTTTCTTTTAAATATCTGCGCATATAAGACAAAAGTAGTTTGAGCCAGCCTCTAACACTGCCAACAACTTCAAAAACTCTCTGAGTATCTCACAAATAATCTGTAGCCGGTCATCTCCTGTGCCTTCACCTTCAGCGTCTCTGTTCAGCCCACTGAGCCCCATTTTTTATAGCCAATGGAACATCAAACGAATGAAAGGAACTCTTGAAACTCAGCCCCCAAATTCCCCCCCCCCAAATCAAAGGAACAAAGGTAGCAATAGCCACATTGCGATGTAACTACTCCAAGTTAAAGAGCTTCAAGATCCTTGCCGTGCTCATCTCGGCCGACCTAACCTGAACCCCACACATCTCCCACAAGGTGCGGAAGGCTTCCTCAGGAAGTTAAGGCACGCTCACCTCCCTCACCAATGGCTGACCAACTTCTACCGGTCAGCGATAGAAAACCTCCTGACCTACTGCTGCACTGTGTGGTGCTCCAGCTGCACATCACAGGACAGGAAGGACCCGCAGCTGAGTGTGTCATTGGGACATCACTACCCCCCCCATAGACATTTACGGACCGACTACAACAGAAGGCCAGCTGTATTGTTAAGGACCCCTCTAACCCTGGACAGTACCTGTTTTCCCCCCTGCCCTCTGGGAAGAGATATAGATCTCTCAGATATAGAAAAAACAGACTGAAGAACCGTTTCTTCCCACAGGCAGTAAAATGCTCAAGCCCACCCACCCACTCACATTAAAGTGCAATAAACCCCCCAACCCAAGAACTAAGTGCCATAACTGATAACTTGAATACCGTACCGTACATAATAAGTCCTTGTAAATATACCTCTTTTGTTTGATTACCTTGTTTTCTATATATTTTATTTATATTCCTTTATTTTGAATAAAGGCTTATTTTTGGTTTTAATTATTGCCTTAACAAGAGCTTCTAAACGGTGTTTCGTTGTTTTTAAAACAAGGACAATAAAGATCTATTTTATTCTATTCTACTTCAAATGGCTTATTATTTTTTATTTTATTTTATTTTGATTGTGTGAAACACTTAAAAGCCGCAAATTTTAGTCACCTCTAGGATTTGCTCAATTATACCTCGGGATACAGTTTCAGGCACATTCGTCCGGTTATTTTTAAGTAATCCTGGACAAAAAACAAACTAAAAAAAGCACTCTGAGAGCAAAGACCTCCGCCAAGGCACAACAGTACCCAGGGTTTAGTAAAAATGTATGCAGATTTCCCCATTAATGTCTAAGTTATTGCCAACCCTTTAAATCTACTTACTACTACAACAAACTATCTGAGCTAATAGCAAACTATTTCTCAAATACTCAGTAGCCTGTCTTCTGCTGCGCTTTCCACTTCAGCATCACTCTTAAGCCCACTGAGCCCCCCCAGCTCCACCCCAAGTGAACATCAAGGGAATAGAAGGAACTCTTGAAACTGAGCCCACGGCTCCACCCCCAAAGAAAGATCACAGGATCAAAAGCACTAAGAGCCACATTGTGACGTCACTAATCCAAACGGTTTATTATATTACTGAATTACAATTTAAATGATGTATAACACATCATGTCGCCAAAATGTTATCACATCTAGGGATATGCAAAATCTAGATATGGGTAAATAGTCATGCAAATCTGACAAAAAAACAAACAAACAAACGACGAACGCACAGGAGTGAAAAGAACTTCCTTGGCAGAGTTGACAAACAGACAAACACACAGGGGGGGAAATATAACCTCCTTGGTGGGTAGAAAAATCACCAGTATGACATATCCTCTATTCCTCTAGTGGATGTCTAGTGCTGGATATTGTTCTGTATGTATAAAATGGGAAACAATACCCTTTTTACTGTTTCCCAATTCCCAGTTATCTTAATTAAATATCCGTAATGCCTATTGGTAAAAGTTACACTTGAATCAAGCTACACAGAATAACTCATACAGGCTTATTTGGAGCGAGAGTATTGTATGCAACCAAAAAAGCCAAAAAACTCACAACCTGTTGCTCCTCTTGCTGGAGGAGGTGGGCCAACTGGAATACAGGGCGTTCCCGTGGATAAGCTTGAGCATGCGAGAAACATGATGTTGCAAGAAAACAGTACCCAGAGCTTCAATGCCAATGTTTGACAACCCTGGACACAGCAGGATATTTTTTCCACTGAGTTAGTTACCAACCTTATGTTATTTTACATGTCTTTCTGCGTAATTGTATGTCAGCTACATCTGCATTCTACTACTATAATGTAATACTCCTGAGATGGATCGATAGAAATAGAATATATATATATATATATATATATATATATATATATATATATATATATATATATATATATTGTATTGAATGTACAGTGCATCCATAAAGTATTCACAGCGCTTCACTTTTTCCACATTTTGTTATGTAACAGCCTTTCCCAAAATGGATTAAATTAATTTTTTTCATCAAAATTTTACACACAATACCCCATTATGACAAAGTGAAAAAAGTTTGTTTGAAAATGTTTGCAAATTTATTATTAATTAAATAAAAAAATTACAAATAAAGAACGAAAATATAACATGTATATAAGTATTCAAAGGCTTTGCTCAATACTTTGTTGAAGCACCTTTTGGACCAATTACAGCCTCAGGTCTTTTTGTGTATGATGCTACAAGCTTGGCACACCTATTTTTGGGAAGTTTCTCCCATTCTTCTTTGCAGGATCTCTCAAACTCCATCTGGTTGGATGGGGAGCGTCCGTGCACAGCCCATTTCAAATCTCTCCAGAGATGTTCAATCGGGTTCAAGTCTGGGCTCTGGCTCAGCCACTCAAGGACATTCACAGAGTTGTCCCGAAGCCACTCCTTTTTTTTTTTTATCTTGGCTGTGTGCTTAGGTTTGTTGTCCTGTAGGAAAATGAACCTTAGCCCCAGTCGGAGGTCCAGGGCGCTTGTGGTTGTCCTTCTGGAAGGTTCTCCTCTCTCAATTGAGAAGCACTGGAGATCTGTCAGAATGACAATCGGGTTCTTGGTCATCTCCCTGACTAGGGCCCTTATCCCCCGATCACTCAGTTTGGCCGGGCGGCCAGCCCTAGGAAGAGTCCTTGTTGTTCCAAACTTCTTCTATTTACGGATGATTGAGGCCACTGTTCTCATTGGGACCTTCAATGCTGCAGAAATTCTTCTGTACCCTTCCCCAGATCTGTGCCTCGATACAATCTTGTCTTGGAGCTCTACAGACAATTCCTTGGACTTCGTGGCTTGCATTGTCAACTGTGGGACCTTATATAGAAAGGTGTGTGCTTTACCAAATCCTGTCCAATCAACTGAATTTACCACAGATTGACTCCAATCAAGTTGTAGAAACATTTCAAGGATGATTAGTGGAAACAGGATGCAACTGAGCTCAATTTTGAGTATCATGGCAAAGGCTGTCAATACTTATGTACTGTACATGTTATATTTTCGTTCTTTATTTTTAATAAATTTGCAAAAATTTCAAAGAAACTTTTTTCGCTTTGTCATAATGGGGTATTTTGTGTAGAATTTTGAGGAAAGAAATTAATATAATCCTCGTTGGAATAATGGTGTAACATTACAAAATGTGTAAAAAGTGAAGCGCTGTGACTACTTTCCCGATGCACTGTCTATATATACTTATGTATAGAGGGTATGTATACTTAAGAAGCTATTGAAATAACTTTCAATAATTGTACTACAAGCAATGTAGTGGTGACTTCAGTATCTACTATCTGAATATATTTGTTTGGAAAAGATTGGGACCTGATGTCTTAGACTTATGTGCCAAGAGGTAATAAATAACAAACACCTTTTTGAATCAATTGCATAATTTAATCATTGCATTTGGTGATCGGTGTATTTCTTAGTAATATTTCAAATATACTTTTAACATAAACATTATTTAATCATTGTATTTGACTACCTGTGTCCTTAATAGCAATAATTCAAATAAATTGTTTAAGATTAATATGAATATTAAATCATTGAATTTATTGACCTGTGTCCTAAAAATATACTCATAATAACTTATTAAATCCTTCCTGTCAGAGAAATTGCACAGATGCCTACAGAGCCAGAGATAGGTGAAAAGGAGTGCAACAGCTTCAGAACCTATCAGTCGATGTTATAATCTCAGCAGACACTGTGGATCATCCTGACATCCAACCAGTGTGTTTGAATCTGTTAAAACTGCACAATGTATTTAACATCTATAAATTAGACTACAAGTCTTTATGTCTCATGGGAATAGAGCAGGATTTTTTATATTCAAAGTGGTAATTTTTTAAACAAATTTGACAGAAGAAAATGCATGGATGTAAAATCCTATATTCCCTATTAACTCAAATTTAAATTTCATGGTTTTCTCTTTGTCGCATAGTCAAACACAAAGCAGTTCATATTAATTTTAGCATATTAACTTTTATTGCTATGAAAACAATTACAGCAACGACAGTTTAAAGTGGGGTTTATAAAAAAAAGAAAATATATTGTTGAACAATCAGGAAGTACTAAGGTAGTAACCTTAGTACTTCCTGATTGTTCAACAATATTATTTTCTTTTTTTTATAAACCCCACTTTAATCACTAGGTTTCCACTGAAACTAGATAACTGAAAAAAATATGGGTATTAACATCAAATGTGTCACAGCAGAGTGTCCAAATACAGTAAACTCTGCTCAGCTGAAGCTTCATAATCTGTCACCAGTGTTTTGCTAAATGGACTTAATTTATATAGCGCTTTTCTAGTCTGCTCGACCATGCAAAGTGCTTTAAAGACAAGCCAGCATTCACCCATTAACACAAACATTCATACAGAGGTTGCCACGGCGCAACCTGCTCATCAGGACTGATAACCTTTCATGCCATCATTCATACACCAATGGAATAGCCATTGGCAGCAACTCATGGTTCAGTATCTTCCTCATGGCGACTTTTACATTTAGACCGCATGGGGCCAGGGATCGCACCAATGACCTTTAGATAACTGGATGACCACTTTACTTCCCTGAACCAAAGTCACTCTGTCTGTATGCCTAGCATACACAGAGAGAACCAGATGGGACTGGAATAAGGAAAGGTAGTTGGCTATTAATCCCTGCTTGTGTAGTTTAGCAGACAGGCCAGGGAGCCTCTCTTGGTGGTATCCAGGTTTCAACAGGGTTATGATCAACTGTGATGTCAAAAGAAAAGGATTATGCCAAATAAATGCTTTGGCTAGATCTGCATTTTGCTAGTATATTATATGATATACACATATACAGTATGTATATATATATATTACAATGAAGTTCCGTTTTGCAGCATTCCTAATAAGTACTGGCAATTGCCAACAGTAGGCATGCACCATCGTAGTACTGTCCATCACAAAGCGGGATTTCTACGCCTTGATTAATAAGTTTGTCTGTTTGCTCTGTTGTGCCAAAAGTTGGTTGACAATTAATATTTGTTGTTCTAACTTATTTCTTATCCTCTGCAGAGATTGCTGCAATGCGTTGCAAATAAACGATACGTATCATACATTTAAGGTGAAATGCACTACTTGGCTCTTTATGCATTTATGCACTTTGCCATTTTTTGTGTTGAAGCTCTGGTGAGGCCATCAAGTAGGAACAGTAATGAACAGGTTTTACAGCAAGAAGGTGTGAAGGCATTCGGCAAAAAAATAAAATAGATAAATAAAAGAACAACTGCGTGCATGCTTGCGCACGTAATAGAAATATTAGTCCATTTCTCCTCCTGGTCTTCATACATTCTTGATATCATTATTAAGTCTATTTTGAATAGCCTAATTAGACCAGTTAACTTTGTGATGTGGTCCTTAAGATACCCAAATATGTGAAAAAATTAAAATTGCACAATATGACCTTTTTAATATAAAAAAAATTCCATCCATGATATTGTTTTGGCCGGAGCTATTCATACTAAAATCATCAAAGTTTATATACATCTAAAACACATACATTTATTGTATCTTGTCATATGTAGAATTAGATTTTACAGAAATTTTATTTTGTGTGTTTTTCATGGAAACATAATGCTTTAGTTAACTTGTAAGGGTGGTCATTTTTTTCAGATAAGATCTAACAAACTTCACAAGCTTCCCCAATCTTAAACATAAATTAACCATAATATGCTGTTGTATATTTTATTATGTTGATTTTCCTACGATTCAATTATTCCAGTTTTCAATGGAAACATGATATTAAGGTGACTCTGAAGGTTGGGATTCTTCTTATTAGTATATATCCAGAACAGTGTTTACTACTCTGTAACAGCATGGAGTGGAGGGGCCTTCCCAGCATTTTGTTGTGCTTCAATCCAAAATATATAACTAGAGATCAGGACCAAAGCCATGGTACCTTCCAATGAAACGTCAAAGCCAACCAGGCTCATAGAACTCTTTTGACCTCAGAAGGTACCACCTTATAAACTGTCTGATCTCAAGTCAACTTTTGTGCTCTGATGAAGGTCCACTAGACCAAAATGTTAGCACGCATTTTGGCACGACTAGGCCAAAATAAATTGATGTAACTGAGTTTATACAGCCTGGACTGGAATTTTGTTTGTGCTCCCTTTTTGGTTCCTCGTCTCTTAGTACTTAGTATTTACTACTCTGCTCACCAATGAGGGATGGAGGATGTCAGGTAGAAATTATGTTGAACTACAGTGTTTGGGCCATATTGTATCTCCAGGCATCTCTTGTTCTTTTTGTTCATGTTCCTTATCAAAATACCCAGTCTCAAGCAGCTATAATAAACTTAAATATGATCCGATTGTCAGTGTGGAAAGAGAAATCCTTACACTATTTTCTTAAGGCTGGGAACATGGTCTGTACTTATTATATATCTTATTAATACAAGAGCTAATAACATTTATGCAGAAGTAACAGCACAACAATAAAAAGTATACACTAAAATAATGCTTTTAATAATAAGGGTTTGTACCTTGATATGTCACAATTTATTTTTTACTTTCTCTTGTTTCTGTAGGATGAATATCTGCTCATACGACCGCCCTCTGCACACAGACAAGGGCAGGACTTCAGACGGATTATCAGAGCAGAGGTCAGTGGCGCTAGTTGTGGAGAAAAATGAAAACATACTTGAATCTTCTCAAAGGCCTTCGGGGCCGGTACAGCCCTCAAAGCAAGAACAAAGCCCACCACAACCACCATCACCAATGCCTCGTCCCCTATCTCCATCCAATTACATGAGACGCCTCCCCCCCCCTCCAGGCTTCTACCTGTCAAAGGAGCACAGCTATGCTCAACTCTGCCCTCTAATGTGGAGAAGACGCTATCATGAGGCGATAGACTGCTTAGAGAAAGCTTTGCGACAGCTACATGCAGCCAGGCGGAGGGAGAACCGCCTGCGGAACACAGTGCTAAGACTGCGAGATAAAAGACTGAAGCAGGTTCTGTTCGTGTCACAAGATGGTTGTAAAAACAATGGGAGTCTGGCACCAGGTGAGGTGAATAGACTCGGCAAAGTAAGCTTTAACCATGAGGAGAATGTGACTGGTGCTGCATCAGAGGTTATAGAAGTGTTTGACAGCAGATTTGTGGATCAGATAGAGTTTGAGGCTCATTTTCTTTCAGACACCAACAATCGGTCGGAGGAGGAGAAGGGATACTGTTTTTTCTGTGGCAGAGGACAGGTGCATGCTGGGAAAAATGCCCTACCTGTATTGCATAAGGACTCCCTAGACATTAAAAGGAGTATCAGTGTGAATGTTGAAACAGGTACTAGTAGTACATCAAAAAATGTCAAAGACAAACAGGTAGTTAGCCTGGAAAGAATACTGTGGAAAGGTGTAAAGAAAAGCGACTCAGATAAAACAGATACCAAAGTCCTTCAAAATCAAAGCCTTCAACATGTGATACCTGCAGGAGAGTCTCTGACTGATACTCATGGACAGAGTCTGCAGTTTTTAGGACGTCAACAGAAACCTTTACCTTCTGACATGTGTGAAAGACAAACTAAAAATGAGCATCAGCTAGACCAGCAGCAGCAGCTCTTTCGGATACAGGACGGTGCTGAGGGACAGCTCATTCTGGTGCCTGTTCCTGTGGAGGATAGATCACGTGGCTTTCTAAAAATGGACGGAGTTACCAACGAGGCACAAACCATACTGGTGTCCGATGGGGATCTGGAGGGAGAAATGAGACACATGGCAGAGAGCAGTACAGGTCTTTCACGAGTTGAAACAGCTTTCCATGGCAAACAGACTAATCAGCGTCCTGTTATCAACACTATATCAGTGGATGTGAGGGAGAAACTTAAAGAACACCTGGAGGGATTTCACCTGCAGCTGAGCACTGAGTTTCTAAACTGAGTAGCCAACAAGCCTTTATTACTACCCCGGACTCAATAACTTATCGATTGATTTGTTTAAATATTTTTAGCAAAAACAATATGGGGCTGTGACTAAGGCCCTGTGTATATTATATGCCTGTTCTCAACCAGCATAGCACAAAAGATCTATGCATTTCTCTTCGGGGGTTTTTTTTTTTAATTTTAATTCCTGTATTCATTGTAGGAATATCAGAAAACCTATCAACACCAATTCAAATTGTAAATTGAGAGCTCCATCCATCAGGTCACACCTGACATTATGGTGAGGGTCAACATGTTTCCAGAGAATTCTTGTGATCAGATCTCACTTCCCTGTTCCATGTGTAAATGAACAGATAATAGTAGGGACAAACATACACAATGTTTGTTATACAAAGGGATACAAAAGAATAACTTGATGTATAACATTTTCAGAGTTGTATTAAGAATCAACTGATCAAGAATTTGTCATAATAATCATGATACATGAACTCACAAAGCCGAGTTAAGGGAATCTGGGGGATTTTTTTTTTTTGCATATTTTTTAACCAATCAGATTTAAAATTTTGCCATGATGGGCAGATCAGGGGGTCAGCTGAACCTAGTCACTGTTACCAATGCGGAAAGTGGTTCTTTCCAATATGTAATAACTAATCCAACTAACTTTTCACTTAACCACCAGTTGAGATGCCGAGATTAGATGCAGAGTCGAGTTGCCGACACACAGTCCTATCAAAGCACTCACAGAGATGTAATCAAACTAGTTGACTTTTCCATGAAACAAAATTTAAAAAAATAAATCAAATATAATGCTCATTCTGATTGTAATATGAGTTACTGCGGCTCTCGTTTGAAAACTGTTGCTCTTAAACCATCCAACTCTAATACAAAATGCTCAATCATTCACTTAACAGATTACCTGCTCATGACATAAAATGAAGGTGGAGCATCATACCCGCCGCAGCGGGCAGGTGATAATCAAATAGATATTAAATCTTTAGTAAGAATGTAGTTTTAGATATTTTAGATATTTGTCATTTTTGCAAAGCAGTTAATGTAATTCTTATTAAAAGTGGTACAACACCGAGCCAACAACACCACAGGGGTCCAGGTACAATGAACAGGCCCGCTGCAAAGGAAGTACCCCAAACCAGCGCAGCCCACAGGGGGGACATGAGGCAAGAGAAGCCACAAGGCAGAAAGGCTGAAAGTACCTTAGGACCAAGTCAACGACAGCGTTGATTAGAACAGGGTTCTAATTGTGAGTTTGAAATCTTAAGTGTATTCTACCAAGCGATCATAGCAGAAGATATCAGAGGCTTTTTTACACTGTTTAGGCTCTTAATGGATGTAATTAAAATGTGTTTTTCATAGTGTTAACCCCACTTTCTATGATTTAAAATACTGTTTATAAGGTTCATTAAAAGAAGGAAAATTTGATTTTTTTGATTCAGTTTGATTTTTCAAATGAACAGACAGTTAAATCCAACTTGATTCTAAAAGTATGTGTTTGATGATAGGAAAACGTAAAAATAAAAGCACCATCAATGTAGCTCTAAATTAAACTAAAGCACATGGCTTCAAGTTCTTGGTTCAAATTAATTAAAAGATTGGCCAACTCCATTTTCTCCCAACTTATTGTGGAGATTTTCAAACAACATAATAACAAACAGGCCATTGAAATAGAGAGGCAGCACACTACTTACAACAATACATTCAGGGAAAATACTAAAATCAATGTTGTGTCGATTCATTTCGCCTAATTCATACGTGTGACCACTGTGATTGCCCATCTGACCAAATTATAGTTCATGACCAATACTTTTGAATATTGTGTAGTTCTTTTGTTTGCCACCATGACAGCTCTGGCTCTGCACTGAAATCCAAACTTGCACTCAACCAAAATAACGGTTTGAAAAAACTTTTGAAGATAATCTCCGCCTAGTTTTGGAAACATAAAACTGACCTTCCCCCAAATCAATCCAGTTCTTCCTTGCACAGAGGTCCGTATGGGTATGCAATTTGAAAATGATCCATTTAAAAAGTTTTTGAGTTAGAGTAAGGATCTGCGACAGCTTGACGATACCATTATATCACTGACTTTGGGGTTGTAAGTAAGATCATGCTAATCACATGTTCAAATAAAAAAAGGTACCAAAAAACACAAAGTCGCACACTTAAAAAGTGTTTCTAACAAATTAATTTTCTTAAACACTACATTTTAAAAACAGAGACAGAATATTTTTACAGGTTCCTCCTGCCTCATGCCCCCAGAGGAGTGACTGTGCGCTCTGGCGGTGCTGGTCGGGGGGCTTCCTTTGCTCTGGACTTCAAATAATCAATCAAAACTTCAAATAATCAATACATTTGCACTCAAAAAAGCTTCAGCTATGAACAGATTCCCCGTTGAATTTTATCCAAATTTTTGGAGAGAGAGATTTTAAGATACACATTTTTCTTTAGTTGGCACATTAAATTCAAATAAGTAATTCTGAGATAGAGAAGAGAAGATAAATCCACTTCTTTTAGAATGAGTTTTCTTTGCCAAATGAAATAGATCTCAGTCAATCAAGAAAATGTAATACGTAGAGCAGGATGACAAATTTAAAAGTTTTCCAATAAAAACGAATTGCTAACTTACTTATTTAATGTAATTAGATCAAACTAGTCACAGTTCTGTTCTTAATGTGTGAAGAGAAGACAAATTTAAGAGCCTTGGTGAAAAGTTCTAATTCTAGTTTCAAGTAGTAAGTTACTCCAGAAAAGTACCAGGAAAATAATTATATTAAAGACAAAATCACTTGAAACAAGGGGAAGGATTAAATATTCAAACTGTCTGCTAAGAAAAAATATCTTATGAGACCTTAAAACAAGAAATTATAAATTAGATGTTTATTTTGATGAATGATGAACGTAGGACTGGAGATACAAAATACTGGGTATTTTATTGGCAGGGAGGGGCAAACAAAGCTATACTATCAAGTGGCATTGTGGGAAATGTAGGATCCAGTGTTTTGGTGATGTGACTCATGCCAGCTGGACTTCAGATCTACTCCACAGATTTCTATAATCAGACTATTGTGTGTCCCACCCACGCCAGACTTTATAGAAGTGAAATCTGAATTTCCCTACGAAATGTTGTCTTTTGTATGTAAGGGACATGAAATAGACCCCCTAGAACTATTTTCCCAAAAATAATTTTTTGAAAGGATGCTTAATATATTTCCCAGTAATTTGAAGTCACTTATACGAAGGCAGTGAGTCCAGAGTAAAATGTGGAGATGCATGTGCTCGTTGCAGTTCCACGGGATAAAAAAGTGGACAAAGTTGTTGCCTCATACTGAAACAATTCACTGTGGCTTATTTGACTGGGTGTGGCATTGACTCCCCAGTCAAACATTCAACGACCTGCAGGAGAAGGAGGGTTAGTGTTTAATCTTCATGTAAATTGTTGAAATCATATATTCTAACACATCCTTCATACTGCGGACCTCCTCTCTAGCCTGTCTCACTCCAGAGGAAGAAGTCCTTTTGGTTTTCAGGTTCTGCAGCCTGCTGGAATTCTTTTTCAGCAATTTCTTAAGATAAATTCCTGTGGTTCAGCTTTCCCCTCACTCCTACACCCGCCCCCCTGACTGCCATAAAACCAGATAGAAAGAATGTGGCTGTGCCTGTTTTCCTCCTCCTCTGTCTCTCCCTCAATTTTTAATTGAAAAAAAGTCCTCTGAGACTATAACTTGAAGGATTATCCCACAGTCTAACATGAAGTCCGGAGATATTCGGATATGAAGCTGCAGTATCAGATGTGTCAAGTCCACAGTCGGTAATGAGGAGGTTAACAGTGACTGTCTGGAATTAGAACACCAGCCTCAACATGCAGGCAGCTCTTGCACAAAACAACTGTGTCCAACTTTTATACTACTAAAGGTTTCCAGATGTGGACTCAGTTGTCTGTTGGAAATGAGCTCCATCTCAGAGGGATAACCAAACATATCATTGTATACAGTGCTGGAAATGAACATGCTTTCTCTCTTTAGTGGAGGCATTGTAGACATAAGATAATGTCATTTTTAAATAATATTGGTGATTATTCTCCAGAATCACATCTTATAGTAGCTAATATTATTTAATAAAATAATAAGCCATTACTACTAAACCTACAACTATATAGGCTGTAGGCTGTATTTTTTTTTCTTTGGAAACTTATAAAAAAATTTCCGGGTTAAGATCAATACTGTTACCAGTAAGTCTGATAGGTGGCTGGAGCAGGGCTTGGGAGGCAGGGAGTCTGGTGATTTCAACCCTCCCGGCAATCGGGATAAAACCGGCCTTTAATCTTTACCACTGTTTAGCCCAGATTAGCTGGTATGGGCATTTGGTTACTAATCTTATTTTGCAAAAAAGGAATTCCCTCACACTGACTAGCAAAATAATATTTATTGCAACATTTCCATGCTAGACCTTCATCAGGAAAATTATCTTCTTAAATAGGGAGTGGCTGCATATCTGCCACCAATAACATCTTACCAGTGGCCTAGAAAGGATACAGGTAGACAATAACAGTAATAACAAACACATATATATATATATATATATAATTTAACCTGTGTTATCAATCTGTTCTCATTATATTCAGCAGTGTTTGAGAGAGTTCCTTTAAAAGTTTTAGATTCTCCTGAAAGAGCCACTGACAAACAATAGCTTTACACATCTATTTTTCGTCAGTGTGTAGGACAGGGACTTGTACTTGGAGAGAAATTATTTTACACATTGCTTCCTAAATTATTAGAATCAAATACCTTGCACGAAGCAACAGTAGAAAATTTCATTCATTTTCATTAACTGCTTATCCTTCAAAGTGCTCTACGGCGTCAGCTCAACACACATCAATACATTTGTGCTGAAGTGACTCTACTCTTACAGCCCAGACAAGTCACCTGTTCATCAGGGCAAACAACATTTCACACGTACATGGTGGATTCAAACCCTACTGCTGTGGGTCCTCAGTGCTAACTAGCGCAACGTGCCCTGTCATGTCTCAGCGTACGTGTTATGTGTATGCTCTGTTGGGAATATTTTCTTGCACATTTTAGTCCTCTGCATTGAAATTTATTGGGGGGATGAGCAGCCTCTGATGTATAGTCTTTCAAGAAAACTGCACAAATGTACCTTTAAATTACTGAGAAAAATGATAAAGAATGTTTTTAATATTGGTATTAATCCTCCCACAACAAACTACATGATAAATGATAGTCAATCACTTTAATTTTATGATATAACCGGTTGAATACTAACCAGATTTCTCTAAACTTTGAAAAGGTCTTGGTGTCTGTCCCAACACTTGACTTCAGTAGCCCATTTTGTTAACCAGAAAAAGGCGTGGAGGTATTTTTTCTGAAAATGACACACAGTTCTTGTCACCAAACAGTGCTGAGGTACAGGAACTCTTACCTTCCACTGAGAGAGAGAGAGCGAGAGAAAGCAGACTAATGCACAGTAACATTTCTCTATAAACAAGAGTATTATACCATTTATATTTTAACATACAGGCAAAATGCAAATACTGTAGTTCGTTATGTTATTCATAGTTGATAATTGTTCTGCACTTCAACCTATCGACAGGAGATACATAAGCCATTTTACTCTTGGTGCCAGTTTCAATCTCGGACAAATGGCTGGAATGCACTGGGAAAGTTATCCAGCATAAAACCTGTGTCACATTAACAATGTTGCTGACATCTGCTGTGGTGACCCCTAAACGACAGCAACCATAGGAATAAGTTGTTCTGCAATTTCTGTATTGAATTTTTTTTGAACAAAAGCAATTGAAGTCATCAACTTCTTTAAAGTAATTGCATTGTCCACTGGTTTAATCTGTTACTTACTATTTCGCCATATTTGATACATACCATGGTGCTGTATAACCCAAACCCTTAAACCTAACTAGGAATATTAAAATACAAATTAACACTGAATCCCTCTAAATGTAATCAATGATCAATTCTTTCAAGGTTAACTTTGATGATTGTATTAACATCTCCTGTCGTTCCTGGAAAACACCAACTGCCTGGTCTCTCGTTCAAGCCTTGGATCTCTTTCCGCCACTGTCCCTGTCAATACTCAACTCTTTGATCCAAAAGCTAAATTACTGCTCTGAACCATTCAGCATCACTAATCTCCACTCTGCTCTGCCAAATAATTCTCCTGACCTCCACTCAATCATACAACAAGATTCAGCCAGATTCTAACGGTTATATTCACTGTTGGAAAACATCATTTAATTTGTTCAAACCATTGCCTTTGTCAGTATCTTGCTTTTGGGTCCAATTAGCTTTAACACAGTCATTAACATGCATTCCGCAGTGGTTGGGATAAAACGGCCAATATCCAATGCTCCGTAGAGATGGGTCAAATGCAGACAAACAATTTGACTAGTTTTTACTATGTATCATTGTATGCGATACATTTAAATTACATTATAATGATAATTATATAATTTGGGGCAACTATTCAACCAAATTCCCCAGCTTGGAATTCAAAATGTTTCAATGGACTTTTTTTTTTATATTGGCAGTTTAGTCTACTTGACCACTTGTAGTTCTTTACAAAATGAGCCAGTATTCACTTATTTACACACATTCATGCAGTAGTGGCAGTGGCTAAGATGCAAGGTGCCAACTGTTCATCAGGAGTGACACCCCCTCATGCAATCACAAATTAGGGTTCAGCATCTCAAGGACACTTGGACATGTAGAGTGCAGGGGCCAGGATCAACCCACCAAACTTCCAAATCAACAGAAAACCAATCTTCCCCCTATTTTTTTTTTAAACTGAACCTCTTCTCTCATACATACAATTAACAAAAATTGCAATTAACAACTAAAATGGCTTCTTTCTATGGCCCTGTGGACGGTTTTAGCAGTGATAGCTTAAAAGTGGGGGGTTTTCATTTGCTTTGTCTGTACACTCTTGCACACAAATCCACAAAAATAAAAGAAAATGCTGTAGTATGTATGCTAGACCAGTAGTTGTAGGTGGAACTCTTCAAGATTTTCATGACCGGAGAAGGTTTTTTGCTGAAGGATCATTAATAATCTCGGAAGTGCAACACAAACTAAACTCAATAGCCTATTTTTTTTAAACCTTTTTACAATAGTTTGTCTTTGAGTTTGTTGTCGCATAAAAACGAGACTAAGCCTCAACAAAAAGCTTTAACGTTGTGAAACTCTTGCAGTGTACATGGCTCCTTATAGTCTATATTCAATAAAATGCTTGTGTAGGGTAGGATTCTCCATTTTGAATATGTATTTGAAATCAATGTATGGAAGTGTACACTGCCATGAAAAAGTTACATATCAGCAAAAAATATGACCTGGTACACAATTTTCATGTAGTGTGATCATAGCCTCAATGCCACATCCGCATAAGTCAGGACTTCCCTTTGGCCACCCCAGTCCCAAAAAGCCTTGACACGGCCTTGTGCGGCAGATCCACCCTGAAATGAAAGAGGTATGATGTGTGCTCCCTCCTCTTGGCTTCACTGGCAGAGGGAGGATCCAGGAAGGCTGCCATGTGACAGAAGCGGTAAGATTCACGGATAGACTGGAACAGCAAGCAGAAAGACACGCAGGAAGACAAGAGCTGAGAGTTAGACGCAGAGCCGACATGCCCGAGGTAAGAAATGATCGAGAAACTCTCTTTTTTTTAACCACAAAACCCTGAAACCATTGAGTTAAGTGAGGTAGCATTTTCGTGTAGTTTTCAGAAGAAAATAACTTCTTTGCTGTTTCGTTAGTACTCTCAATTGTGAGCTACAGACGTGGCTAACTCGACGCGGTGAGCGCGCAACAGCCATTAGAACGGGTTCATGCTGGAAACGTGCCATCATCTAACATTGGACGACTAAAATGTGTATGAAAAGCAACTTTTCACCGTATTTGCTAAAACTTTTGAATGTCTGACATTTGTACCATCCCATCCACCGTCTCCTAGGAAATGTATGTCTCTTTCAGCAGTTTGAAACTCATACTTTATCTGGCAGCTGCCCCTCCCTGAGAAGGAGGAAGCTCCTGCAGCAGTAAGTCCTGTGGAGGCCAACGCGAAGACATACTTTCTGCACTATATTGTCACAACACCTTTCTGGTGAGATAAGAGCTGTGGAGGCCATTGCATATATTAGGCCGTGTGTGTACATAGCTCCGATCTTCTAACTGATCCAGTTGTGCGTGTTTGTTTGGCCCAGGTGAAGATTCCCCACCTGTCTCTGGGCTGTTTGTAGCTCATGATTGAGCAATCTACGATGGTTTCCGCTTTGTTTGAGGCTCCCTCTCTGTGTGCTACATGTTTTTCCTTCACCAGAAATAATGACCATTTATCTGAAATTGGACAGGGGCAGATTCCAGTGACGGCTAACTATGGTCAATTGGTTACATCTTGGATTCTTCAAAGAACTGATGTCATATGAGAGCAACGTTTCTCGAGAATGACTACATTGGTGCAACCTGTGATCAAGGAGAGCGTTTTAAACCTCCCCTGTTTAAGATACATGAATTACTAGTCTTATGAGGCCTTCCAGGCAAGCTAAAGTCTCAGACATTAGTTTCACCTCACTCTGTAGAGTTTCTGATAAACAATGAGCCAGGGAGAAATGGAGGTATTTGGGTGTGGTAATAGGACGCAAGCAGACAAAAGAGTCTATTTGTTCTTACCGAAACAAACCCTTGTATGGTGTTTGTATTTTTGAAATTCACCCAATATTCACAGGTGTGGTGGACCCACAGCATTACTAAAGACCGCCACTAAAAAAAATAAAGGGGAACATGGGGAGTGTTGTCTGATGACATGGAAAGGTAGGAAGTTTTTGATGTGTTTCATACTTTAGCAGACATGTTTTGCCCACATTTCACTTGTTGAGTTTTCCGAAATCCAAAGTTGTTCCACACTACTTGTTTTACTTTGTTTTTAAGGGGTGAATTGAAATCAGTGATGTTCATTTCTAAGTTGGTGGCACAGTGGGTAGTACAGTTGCCTCTCAAAAAAAGGTTCCGGGCTCGGTTCCACATCTGCCTGGCCTTTCCATGTGGACTTTGCCTGTAATCCCCATGTTTGCACCTATTCTGTATTTTTGAACTCTAAATTGTCTATAGGTGTGACTGATAGAGTAAAAGGTTGCCTGTTAGTATATGTTGGCCCTATGGTGAACTGGTAAGTTGTCCAGTGTTCTTCACCAAATGTCATCTGGAATAGGCTCCCCAGGCATAACTTGGAAACTACTCTCTGTTCTGTCATGAAAGTTCTTGTACTCTTTTGCCATGGACCAGAGAGTTGTTGTTTTATGTTTTGGGAATTTTAAGCATTATGTTGAGTTCAGTTGTATATTTGTTATATTTTTGTCAGTATCATTCAGTAACATACGGTGGCGGACATGGGCGAATGATTACCACTTAAGAAAACCCATACAAGTGGACAAAACATAAGCAAATAAAGAAAATATCTTTTGACAACTCAGGGGTGCTGCAAAAGCCACATGGCAACCGAAGCGTTTATGAAGGACACTTAAAAGGGATGCATCTGATGTACTTTTTTAATGCTTCATTTTATGTATAAAACAGATCTAATACACAAAGTTTTCATGATGATTTGATTAGCCGCAGTAGCTTTGCTTAACTTCTGGTTTGTGTGGTCATGTGACTCAGACTAAAATGTTAATCAGCATTGTAAAAACAACAAATAAACTTAATAGAGACCCTAACATACACTCTACCCAACGCTTAATCAAAATAGCTTTTGTATGGG
This sequence comes from Lophius americanus, assembly GCA_037951165.1. Lineage (NCBI taxonomy): Eukaryota > Metazoa > Chordata > Actinopteri > Lophiiformes > Lophiidae > Lophius > Lophius americanus. The sequence continues at coordinate 3,583,206 of JBBDHG010000051.1, forward strand.
GCGTTTTTACCATTATGTACACATGCATTCATTATTAAGTGTTAATATTACACTTAATAATAATGTTCCCCTAAAATTACATTGGAGGGGAAACACTGATAATTAAGTTAAATAAACGCTACTGTTTTAAGAGAGAGAGGAAGCAGGGTAGACCGGCTCCATTGAGGGAAGGACACTAGTTGATTTTTAACAGCCGGGAGAGGGACAGTATGTCAGAAATGTTCAGTGGTTTGTGGGGGTCAATTAACTATAACATTTTGAAAAAAACAAGATTCAACATTTAATTTATGTATTTATGGTGACAAGATTGCAGCATATTGGACATGATACATATTGTACAAAGAATACATTGTGTGCATAATAGGATACAGGGCAAACAAATGCAGACTGCACTGTGTAATAGGGAAATAGAATGTTATGGCCGACTTAAAATTGTTCTCTGACATCAAGATATTTTGGCTCCTGAACATTTAATTTTGCTCCTACTCTACTCTATGGCATAAAAAGTGTAGAAGGCTTGCTGCAACTTGTGTCTCACCAGTTAGGGTGTGGTTTTGACAAAACTGTCAGACTACATGCATTGAATAACTAGCAAGACGGGAGCGTGTCCCATTGAGTGCTAGGTAACAAACCGTTCTGACCAAAATGAATAAAAATACTGAAGCAATGACTCTATGAAGACAATATTGTTGACAGTTCAACTTTGTAAGTTTACAAAACATCTTACTCTTTTAGCCCATTAATATTTTCTTCAGTGTCCGCTCTTTTCAGTGTTGTCGGAAGCAGCTGCAGTTGTTTTCGGTAAAACTGAGCGGAAATTCGCCATAAAGCTGAGGGGACCTGCATATAGAACATTTTAATGAGTTGTAATTAAAGAAAAACAAATTTAAGAACTTTGAGTTGTTAATCGCAATAATTTGAATGTCAATGTGGGGAAAAAAGTGTGCTAAAATTTCATAATCTTGACAAGCCCTATTGTTCCCACATAACAGCTCCTGAAGTCAGTCAGACGTCTGGGGAAGGGCATCTGAACTCGGACATAAAGGCACTAAAGGGCCGTGTTTCTAGTTATGAAGTTATATAAGGACAGAACTTAGGGCTGGCTGATATGACCTCAAATCAATATTACGATTAATAGAACCTTTTACCTCAATTGCGATTAAAGAAAGATTGCTGCCCTCACAGTTCACTGACAAGGTTTGTACCGTGAATATACTCTACTATTAAAGCTGGAATATTTTTTCAAATGAAGGAGTGTGTATCTTATCTTTATACTTTTAAAATAATTAAAGGAAAAACACAAACTAGCTATTTATGGTTATTTATTGAATATTTAAACTTGAAATCAAAGCACACATTGCTGACATTAAAATGTCTTATGAATATGGTCACACTTAAGTTTTAAGGTAAAAAGTAATTTCCGTAGAAAAGCAGAAAATGAATAACTTGCATTTCTTGCAAACAAAATAAATTATTTTAAAGATTGCATTGTGAAAAGTAGAACATCTCTTGCAAACAAATATTTAAAATAATGACATGAAAAGTAGAAAATAACTTGAAACTCTTGGAAAAATATCCTTAAAGTAAAAATTAAGTTCCCTAAAAGAATGGGCACTGCATTTTTCTTTTGCTAAAGTACCCTTACATAATTTGTATCCATCCCCAGCTGGTGTCCCATGCTGTTTCAGGCTTATTTGGGGTAGGCTCAGCTTTTGTCGCACCTTCACTAATGCCTTCTTTTAATTCCAACTGTAGGAACATCTTTTTGCAAACCCTAATTGGCGGCTCCAGATATCTTTCATTGCATTTTCTGAAAAAAAACACTCAAATATAAAAGATGAATAATTATTATATTATTTAGGGTTTCACTTATACCTGAAGATTTCTCATACTGTATAGCTTAAGCAAAATTAATAAAAAACAACAAATAATTCTTCATTCTATGCTACTTAAATAATATCAAATTATAACACTTCTAGAGCAATTTCTAATTCTTCGTTTTTTCCAAATGTATGAGAAATTTCTATAGTAATATCAAGCACATTGTAACATTTTACATATATTGTCGCAGGCAAAAAACTTATTTCTCGCATCCTGTGCAATCATCTCTGACGTGCTAAAATATGTCAAAACGATGGTCACAGAATTTTTCTGTAGTACAAGCTGCTTGAGTTGACTCGTGTTTGAATTCTCCATGTTGCATTCCATGACTCCTACTAGACGGGGCGGTGTCACGTGACTACACACACCATAGCACGTTTTTAGGGGGACAGTATTAAAGGCACAAACAGTGAGAAAAGTAACGGAAATAAAACTATAACTATAAAATAAGCACTATAAGCAAGATTACGTCGGTTAGAAGTTCTAAAGGTCAGTTTTGATTAATTTTCGAGTAATTGTCCACCACTTCTAGAACATCTATCAAAATTGTTTCATAGTGCTTCCTGATGGATTAACATTTGAAATACATTATATATTGATTGTCTTGAGGAACATTGGACCATATTAAAATAAATAATTCACATATAAATGCAAAAAAAATAAATTCCTTTGCTCTACAAAAAAGTGTTCATATGACAATGTGAAAACTATCCTCACGCACACAGATCCACAAAAACTATTATACGCTGTATTATTCTTCGGTCCCTTTCATATTCTACACTTATGGGATTACTGTTGTAAATGGTTAAATATGCCTAAATTTGACTTTCCCACCCTTAGTTTGACGCTAGTGAAAAATGAATGCCGTGTGAATAATGTCAACTAATGATGAGTGTTATTAGATCAGGTATGACCCTGATTTTTCTGTTTTTTCTTTTCTTTTATTCTTACCAGTATTCAGACCTGGAGAAGGCCATCAACACAATGGTCACTCAGTTCCACTCTGCTTCAGCTGACAATAGTCCAACTCTGAAAACTGATGAATTCAAAGGTCTTCTGTCCGGCCAACTGCCTAACCTGGTCAAGGTAAAACCGCGTCACCAACATTAGAGTGTTGAAGCATACTTAGTAAGAACGTTTTAGCAGTCAAACAGGTTAATACCTACAAACACTTTTGTATGGACTAAAATCGATTGGTCAGTTGAAATCCCAAAATCTATGTTAAAAATTCTTCGATGTTGCTATTATGATGTTTCAACATCTGCTTGACAACCACTTAACAGAAATCATTACAAATCTCACACATAATTTGTAGGGGCCTTTTGGTCTTCTCATAATTTGTTTCTTCAGTTTTCTTTTTTTCAAAGTTTTAGCTTATTCTGTTTTGGCTTTTTGCTCATATTTACCAAATAGATATTGTGGTCTATCCATATCAGCACACAACTTGTTGTTCCAGTAGCGGTGGCATCTATGACAAATATCTTCAGTTATAAAATTACTGACTTTGGAAATGTGTTATTTTAAATACCCTTGTAGGCTTGAAAGGCTGACACAATGATAATAATAATAATAATAATTAACTGAAACTTAATTCATCCTGAGGAGTAACTGGATAGTGGTCAGGAGACTGGGGTTTGAATCCCTGAAAAACGAGGGCGTGGCAGATATCCAGTGTGGACCCTAAGGCAAGCTCCTTAGTGCTACCAGCCTACCCATAACATCTAGTGCCTGTCCCGAACCTTGATAAACGGGAGGGTTGTGTCAGGAAGGGCATCAACGTAAAAACCTATGCCGGAACAATATCATCCTTTTAAAAAAAGGGCAAAAAACCGAAAGAAGTTGCTTTGCATTTTATTGATTCAAAGGGAAATTCTTTCTCTGCATTTGACCCATCCCTGAGGGAGCAATAGGTAGCCCCTTTCAAGCGAGTATATTGGGTTCAGGGTCTTGCTCAAGGACCCCACGAATGATAGACCTGCTGCGGCTCGAACCGGTTCCCCCGATTGGGAGACATCCGCTCTACCCACTGAGCTACAACTAGATTATGACTTTTGTAAATCTGCTCTTATGTATTTGCATCATCGTCCCGCAAGAGTGACTGTGATTGTGAATGTGACTGTTTGTCTCTAAGACCCTGTTTACACTTAGTTTTAAAATAATTTTCGGGCGATCGGCCACAAAGCGGATAGCGTGACATATGATTAAAGACAAATGTAAACAGCCTCCAAAGTTTATCTGTTCTGGTGTGTCTCCGACAAAGACATAACAGGAAAATACGTCATCACTGCTGGACATTGGGGTTGTTTTGTTGGAAGCTCACTACTCTTACAGAGAGTGGACTTTTTGGATCGCAGCTGGATCGCAGCAGTCAGAACTGCTAATGATGCCAAAGCTGCTGGTCTATCCAGTACTAGAGTCTAAATAACATGGCCGAGATGATGAATGTCTCTGATTCTTCGTGTTCTGTATTTGTATTATTTCACTGTGATTAGACTTAACTGTAGTGGCCGAATAAAATAGGCAGTACAAGATTAAATTCTTAATCTGATAGTTGTATGTCAATTAATCATCAGCTGAAATGTCACGATTATGACAGCTTTTATACTAACTAACGCAATTTTGGAGATCTCTCATCGAGATGTCTAACATCACAATTTGTCCTTTGTCAAAGTGGTACAGATCCTTATGATTGCCAGTGTTTCCTGCTTCCAATACATCAGCATAAAATGTTGACTTGCTGCCTAATATATCCTACCTACTGACAGTTGCCATGTTAACAAGATAATGAACGTTATTCACTGTAATAATTTCGCTGTTGCTTGTTATAAGATTATGGCTGATTGGCGTATTCCTTGAAGACAAGGTGAAAGGACCAAAGTCCACATTGAGTGAAGTCGAAGAGGTTCAATCAGTAAAACCAGTAATTTAAATAAATAAATAAAAAGTTTTGACGCCTTATCTCTTAATTACGAGATATTTTCTTGTAATGTGTCTCGTAATATCACAAAAATATTTACCACATCTCAACCCTGGATGCTGGTACATGTATAGGTTTCATCCTGGAAACAAAAAACAGCTGTGCATCATGCGCAGGCACTGAGTGACGTCACAGAAATTTAAACACGCAGTCAAAAAGTCATTCTTCTGGAGCAACTGAAAAGTTTGTACATTATTTGAAATGCTCATCCTATTCAAGTTAAGTATGTGTACAAGCTACAAAACGCTGGTTTGCTAATGGTGGAAACACTTAGGAAACATTATAGCTTGGCCAAACACGACCGTGTCACACAGCTGGTGAAAGGACGGATAGTTTCCGATGGGTGATAAGCATTAACAGGGCATATGCAAACAAACAAACGTATCCTACTTAAATCATATTTATTCGTAATTACGAGATAAGGTGTCTGAACACGTTTTCATTTGGTGAATGCAATGCACTTCCGCAATTTCTTGACTTGTCCAATTTATTTTTTTCGTGATGTCACCATGTTTCAAAATTGCTATTTTAACTTATATTTTTCTAGTATAATATGACAATTTACTGATGACTAAACAGTTTGTGACTAAGTTAATCTGAATGGTTTTCAGTTCTTTGTTAATAATGAACGTTTTTTCGGTTTGTTGGCACAGGGGATTGGCTCAGAACAGGGACTGGGTGAGATCCTGCAGAAGATGGGAGTAGGTGATGGCGAGGGCATCTCTTTCAAGAATTTCTGGAGCTTAATCCAGTCATTAGCTGCCACACAGCACAACATCCTGGGTGGCCAGAAAGGTTCCTCATGCAGCTGCCTCCTCCTGTGAAGAGCACACACTCAAACAAACCAACCAGCAAGGTTCCACGCAGATATGTAACTAACAGAATAACAACATACCCATTGTTCTCATCAGGTGTCAGAAAGAATACAAGGCCCACTCCAGTCTGCATGCAGGAGGCTGATCCAAAAATAAACGACTGACTCTTTAGAGATTCTAAATACTGTAGTCGCATACAGATTTCCACATTGTGATTCTCCTGACCTTGTTTGCTCCAGTTTAACTTCAAATTTGAATACATTTCATTGTCTAAAACTAAGCATTGTTATTGCTGTTTTTTTTAAATAAGAATTCACCATAGTATCGGACAGAGGTTGACTGATAGTGGATTTTCTAAAGGCAGAATTTTTTTTTAGTGCAGTGTTTGATAAAGCCTACTGCATGTCACTTTTTAAAACAAATTAATGGTAACAGAAGGGTAAGAGCACTGCTATTGTTTTACTCAAAATATTAAGTTTAATCCTGATGTTTTTTAATCCAGAGTGTAATTTAATGTGTGGTAAATGGGAGTTTATCTAGTTCGTCATTGAAGTATAAATTTTGCACTGCACAATAGTGTTGGGGTTCCTTTTTTAGCCGTTCCGCCACAAGGGTATAGCAATCCTGGCTGATTGATCGGCTCTTTCTCCTGAGCCAAGCTATCATGACCTTTTTACCAACCCGCTATCAGTCAACTCTATCAGAACAATGTCCTCCTCCCAAAGGGAAGATGTTCCCACATTTTTACTTTTTATTTGTTAGGTGTTTATATCAGTAGCATTTAGCAGTACTTTGCATACAAGACCCTAAAACTGGCCTGAATTTAACTGGAGTAAATGGCAAACATTTACATATTTTTCAAGATTTCTCTTACTTTCGTTTTCTGTGTATAATAGCGATTCATAGTGCTTTCAGTTGAATCATTTACTTTACGATTATGAAAATTAACCAACCACTGTGGTTTTCATGACTGCTTATCAGATTGTTTGTGAGATGTGTACTCCATCAAACAGGCGGTGATGAAACATCGTTGGCCACTACAGAAAATAGAACAAATGTTCTTACATACCATAGTTATACAAACTGTAATATAGTGTAGTTAAATTCTCCCTCATGAGTACCTTTTTAAAGGTGCATCAATATGAGAACATGTATAACCTGATATCATTCCAAATGTTGAAAAAAATGAGTGTATAACTGTTTTTATTCATTTTTTATATCTCTAGCCTGTGAAATTGCTACTTTTTGCTTTCAATCAATGAATCTGTTTTCCTATTTGCAAGGAAAGTTTACTGCTTACTGTCAAGTGGAAATTCTTGATTGAATCTTTAAAGTGTTTCGCAGTTTGACCTAATGTGTCATTAACAAAGGATTGGGAGCTTTCTAACTGGTGGTATGTTTGAGTTTCCAATCAAATGGAGAAACCGCTCAAAAGTGTGCTTTATTGTCCCATTATTAAGTTTGTATTAGCAAAGCTTTACCCTTGGTGATCCTGCGTTTTGGTGTATTTATGTTTTGTAATTTGCCACATTCAGATCTGTGTGACACCTTGAGAAAAATTATGCAATAAACAAACAAATCACCAGGATTTTTATTATTCTTCATTTCTGTTTTCACTTCATAAGAAATATAATAAGTCTTGCTTGGTAGAAATGGTTAACAACATGAAAATTTGAAGCATGTTCTGTTTTTCCCTAAACTCTTCCGAGGTGGAGTGCCTGTCTTGGTGCATAGAATCAACTAAAACAATATGAATTAAATAAAATGTCTTCTGAACCGTTAACTTTATTCATCATGAGTTCTATTGCTTTCCAAAAATAAAGCATAGTTGGATTTCTGGAAAATCAAACTATGCTTCACCACAAATGACTCATGAGGAAAAGAGAGAGGGTTCTAAAGTTCCACAAGAAAACTGAGAAGACTGCTGCCATGAAGTAACTACCACAGAGTTTGTTACTATGCAGAAACTTGAATGTCTGGAGACAAAAGTAATGGACTCCACATGCTTTCAGGCCTTTTCTCAATACCCTTAGGAAAGACTCACCTTGGTATTCATCAACATTTTCATTTTCAGCCTTATAGTGTAAATCAGGCCGGTAGGTTTATGAGAAAAACATTCTTTCCGTGTATTTTGTGAATACATTCATTGAGAATGTGGTGAAATGCTGATGAAATACTGTTTCTGGCATTGTGTCTTATCTCCCAAAGTATTTTTTTAATGTTGCTATGCTTAATGTCAAAAGTGGCTTCATCTGGCCTTGGCTCTATAAGCCAAACTGCATATCCCGGCTGGCCCTGTCCAGCCAAGTCCCACTTTTGTAAACGGTTCACCTCTTTCTTCCAGTTCTGCATTTATTTTTCTACTGTTACCATAAGACTATCAGATTGTGTTAATTCTTAACATATTTGTTCCTACAGGGCTGACAAACCCCTGTTCCCATCTACATCAGGTGTAGTGTGTTTTATATATATAGAAACATAAATTTTTATATATATATATACATAAATACTTTTATATATATAAAAATATCCTGTTCCTATATATATTTATATATTGTTTTTTATATACATATATTTTTACATATATATAAATATATATATATTTTTTTTAATTTATATATAAAGAGATATATATATGTTTTTTAAATATATTTTTATATATATTTTTTTTTTTATATATATTTCTTTTAGTATATAATTATATATTTATATCTATATATATATAGATATATATTTATATGTCTATATATATTTATATAGATATATATATATTTTTTTACATATATATTTTTTTATATTTATATATAAATATAAATTCCGTATTGTACATAGTGTAATTATCTTAATCCCTGAATAAATAATAATAGTGTAAGATAACTCAAACATTATCATGACTGATGTGATCTATGATGCATGATGTTGCTCATGTGAGGCATCCCATTAGATATTAGTTCAGGATTTATCTGGATAAATTGAATTTCAAAAAATAATTCAACGGTGGTGCATTGGTTAGCGCTGCTGCCTCACAGCAAGGAGGTACGGGGTTCAAATCCACATCTGCTGGCCTTTCTGTGTGGAGTTTGCATGTTCTCCCTGTCTGCGAGGGTTCTCTCCAGGAACTCCGGCCTCCTCCCACAGTCCAAGGGCATGTGATATTGGTGATACAAAAAAAAACAACCTCTGCACCAGTAGCTTCATGATTGGCGATAGGAGGTTTATAGCCTGTTACCACATGACTGTTTCCAGGTCACTACTAATCCCCTTCAATCTTCTTTTCGCCTCATTAGTCATCTTAACCACTCCTTTACCTGCTGGACTCACAATAAAGCCTTCTTATGATGAATTTTATGGAATACTAATTGTACATGTTGGGATCTCTGATTGGCATTGGAATTAGTGCTGAAGTCTAAATGGTGTAACATGTCAGGCAAAACAGACATTTACATCAACTGGGGAAGGATGCAGCTGGATGGCAAAAAAAGAAAGGTGGCTTTATGAAGAGACAAGAATGGAACTCCTCTGTGAGAGAAACCCTCTGTTGACATGAAGCCGGCACACGTGTTAATGTAGTTTAACCATTTCTGCACAAATGGTTGATTTGTTTTTTGGAAGACAGTGAGCAGAAGAGATACCCTGGTGGGAGGCAGACCGCGGAGCTAAAAGTGAAGGGATTCTCCTGCAAAATATCAAGACAGATAACAAGTTACCCGACAGGTAAATACACTGGTAAAGATATAGATATGATATTGTTTTATAGAAAGATGACAATAGCAATTAGTTTCCACTTTCCACTTACTAATACTTTATTTGCATAGCTGCTTTCAAACAACAAATAAGAGTACATCGATTTACAGAATCAGACGTGCTGGTGCTGGTGCTGGTGCCGGTGTGTTCTATATAACTGATATCCAGAGGTAACTTATTCAATAGCTAATACCAATAGATATTTGTGTTCTAAAAACGATATCTACATATATGCAATGTGTTCTATAGGGTTATATATAGATAATCCGTCCAGCAAACACATATCTTAATACAATTTACAACTAAGAATTTCTTTTTTTTAATACAAGACATGGTTATCAAACAAACACGCCTGACAGGCAAGGTTTGAGAAATTTGTGAGAAAATAACTACTTGTGATAATAACTAATTGAGATAACTAATTAACACTTCAATGCAGACTAAATGTGCTACCGATCATTTTTAGTTTTTAAAATTATTTCTGAAGAGAAATGCATTAGTTTAGTTTCTTTAAATTGAAGATAATTTATTCTGGACTTAGAAAACTCATGGTTTTAACATCAGCGTGATTTCTGGATTCGGATTTGGATTTAATCAATGTTAAATAATTAAATGAACTTTCTTGTTTAAGTATGCAGGTCCAAACCTTTAAAAGCGGTTGACTCCATAACACATACTACATTTGTCAAGAACTAATTTTTCCTAATTTTCTGGTTGTTTTACTTAGCATTGAATCAAGGGACGTGCTTTGAAATATGTGAATTTGTGTCCTTGTATAATGACCGTGTAAGACCATTGTTGTCAGTGTGTTTATTATTTTCATGCATTGTATTCACAGCCATAGCTGTGCTTACCTTCACTGTTTCTCAAATGATTACTCCAATAATTTAGTATTGAACTTGTTATCAGGTTTACAAAAAAATTATGCATTATGCTTGAAGATCCTCCCAATGTGTAGTCCCTTAAGGTTCAAGCTCCAAACTTAGTATTCCACTTCCCCTAATACAATAGAATACCATAAAATAGGCTGCTTACATTACACCCATAATCTGACAAAGCTCTCCTAAAGAAGACATTCTACAACAGTCCTCGGAAACTGAACATGGCAAACTATAAGAAGTAATTCATTGCTTTCCGGATTTAAATAACTTAATTTGAGTTATTTAGGATGACTCATCCTAAACAACATCCTAAATTTTATTATGTCCATGTCTTAATGGTGAGTCTTGATCACCCTTTAGACAAATAGGATAATAATGGACCTTAAAATGTCTTGTCTACGGGGTTCCATATATAAGATACTTAGTGTATGGTTGTTGAATGGTGCTAATTTAGTTCAGCCTGTAGCTGCATGGGGAGTCTGTCTTTACCAATAGTTGCTGAACGGAGATTGAATTCCTCATGTGTTCTCAGCTCCGTCAATAATGACTGTCTGTATCAGACTGCACCGTGTTCCTTTGGCCTGTAGATGGTGGCTGGAGCCCGGAGGACGCCCAGGTGGGAGGAGGCTCTTGTGCTTTGTTATTCCCGTTGACACACAACAGCGCCCCGCTCAGCGTTTCTCTCACGGTTTCTGACCTGCGTTCATCGCCGGCCCGCGACTCTTCTGTCCATTTACGACCATTCTAATCTGTCGGTCACTGAACCACTATCTCAAGGATTACGTTAGTAAGTAAATTAACTACGGTTCTTCCACAGTTCGACAGCGTCCTGTTCCAGACCGAGATTAATGCCATCTGGGTTGAAGTGCCTTCGAGGTGAGCAGCACATGAACATCATCATCATCACAACTGTCTTAGCAGTGGCATGTATGAACAACGTGTTCCACGATTATTGTCTTATTCTATAGTTTTGCTTTTGTGCTGCGGCGCCTGTTTCCCCTGAAAAGGGTCTGCTAGATATGGAACGTAATTTCTGCCAATTTGACTAAAATACACTTAGTATAGGTGGTAAATCACGTAACTAATTACGTGATTTACCACATGTTTACAGTAGTGACGTCACGACGCATGTGATCTCAAGGTGGTTGGCAGAAGTTAATAGTTTTAAATATTTAAATTAGTTTGGTATTTTGAAATCTGAAAAAAATCTCAAATGACAGATACGGTGCCTAAAAACGTGGCTCCGTTAAAACCTCAGTAACGTTTCATTAAGTTACTTTATATTAGCATAAGCTATGATAAGCTATGTAATATTCAGATCAGTGATGAATTGCGAGTTTAGAAATTGGGTAGGACAGGGAGATTTTTTTAATAAGTCAGAATTGAACGCATTGATACACAAGGCATTTATTCATGGTGTTTATGATCCAGTACATGATCCAGACAAACACCTACGTTTTTGGCCTCTGAAAAAGTTTTAGGTAATTGTTACCAACTAGTTTTCTGGTTTATGTTAAGTCCTCTCATTTTGACTCAGTAGAGCAGAAGTTGAGTTTGCTAGTGTGTTGTGAGTGTTCTGTTTTGATGAGAAAATAAAGTATTTGCATTTGATTTTTTTTGTAGTTGCAAAGTATAAGCATGTCATAAACCCTTGGCTACACACAAAGACACAAAAAACAAATAAATGAAACATGGGTAAGCTTATCGGGACTCTTAATCCTCATCATAACTCTACAATGTCGCCCGCAATCTGATCCACAGATTAGCGCCACTGTTTCCTGGCCCTCACTTTCATTGCGCCATAGAGTTTAGATATGGCTTTATGTTTGTGAAACAATCCCGATCGCAATGCTGCTCATTTTGAGCATGCAGTTTAAATTTCTGTGTGCAACAAAACTGAGTGGTCAGAATGAGCAGCCGTGGAGTCGGAGCCCTCTCGGGGCACACTGAGGACATTCATTCCAGTCTGTCCTGCCAATGACCTGCCAGTAACCGTCCCAAGCCCATTTGGCTCTTCCCATTAATAAAACCCTCCCCTGCACCATCACAACAAGCACATTTTTCACCATACTAAGGATAGTTTCAAAATTATTATTATTATTTAGATAGTGTGTAGTGGTCTCAGATTTTGGTTTTCCATTTTTTCTGACAGTGTACTGTAGTTATTTGGGGTTTTTGCAGATCGTCAGAAACCAATTAATTTTTTACATAGGTTCTTCAGTTGTTATAACGTCTGTTGGCTATATAGTCAAGTACCATGGAACAAATGAACGACTAGGTTACCCTACTGTACTGTGTTTGAATTGTTGAGGTTTTGGTCTACAGCATCATCATTTCACCGGAGATATTCACTTGAAATATGTAAAATCCTACTATGCAGAAATTGAATTATTATTTTATTAAAGGTCCAATATGTAAAATTCAGTAGCATCTAGTGGTGAAGTTTCAGCTTGCAGCCTTTTTTACACATTCGGCACATCCGTTGCTTTCCCAGAAGCTTTATTGGTTTCATCTAGTAACCTGTACATCTAAAGGTTTACAAACATAGGCAACCACACACACATCACGGTTTGAAGAAGGGCAGAGAGATGATGTATAAAAGCTTCTTCCCTCCAATCCGCTGCCAGGAAGTCAGTCATATAACCAATACAGGATGAGAAATCCTCCTATAAGCTTTGACGATCCTTTAGTCACCTGCTTCCTCAGAAAGGCAGCACCTGGAAGTAATTACAGCTAATGTACACTGGTGAGGGGAGGAGAGGTCCTCATGATCAAACAATAATAACACAAATTACCTCGGTATGAATACTTCCCCACCGAAAGAAAACAAATACCTCTATTTTCCTCCTAAGAAAACAGATTTTTCAACTTATCTTTACAAAGCAACAGTCATAACATTTTTCTAATTCTTTGTATCACAGACTAATATATTGAAAACCTGCAGTAACCGATCCCATCACATGAGTCGGTGGTTGTTGTTCTGCATCCGAGACAAAACCACAGGAGTGTTGTGGTCAGAATAAACAGTCGGTACAGAGCAGGAACTAAGGTATACCGCAAAGTGATGCAAAGCTAAGATTAATGAAAAATCCTCTTTTACAATGATGAAGTAATAAGGGATATCACGATATTAGTTTTTGATATCACGCTTATCATCAGAGAAATAATCACAGTTTCCAGGTATTCACGTTTATCGACACTATAGCAGGAGACACAGAGCAAAGAGTTCACAAAGTTGTGTCCGTAGGTTGTCAGTGCTATCCATGGCATAATGACAACTTTTACTTCCAGAGGTGCGTTTACATAGGCAAGCCTGTGTACATTACATCCACACCAATTTGCCAAGATTAAGCCCACCTGCCTGATTTTTTAAAGGCACCAAAACAGCTGTGTGATGTCAAAGTGTGTTCTGGCAACTTTCAATCAGGACCAGCATCAACTTTTTCAGCAGTTTGTGCAAAAGAAGCTCTACTGTGAGATCAGGGAACACTGGCAAGCATTGTTTTCCACACATATCAATGAGCTCAGGATGCCTATTTCACTGGTTCAGACTTTCCTGTTTCATGGCAAAATGTTCACTTGCTGCTGAATTAATCAGATAGTCAATATTATTCACATCAGTTGTCACTGGTTCTAATAATTTGGCTTTGAGATAATTTGGTTACAACCTGTGACCTGTCAGTAAGACTGGGACCCCAGTAAGACAAGTGTTGCTTTCGGGCAAAGCTAATGGGGATCTGTACAGATGAACAGGTGTGTGACCTGAGACCTAAATATCTCTTTCGCTTTTAACAATGAATTTCATTGCTAATAAAATGGACCCGGAATGGCTTATGTGCTCAATGTGCAAGCGTGTCTTCGTACACGTGTCCTGGTGCACGTGCCATTATGTTTGTGCGTATGTGTCAGCGAATCTGCAGAATCTGGTACACTAATTAAATACCCTAATTCCCCTTGTAGGCAATGGAAAGTGAAAAAATTCGGGGGATGTACAGCATATCACAAATCACTGATGTGACACAAACTATTTTTATTTTATACTTGAACATTCTGACTTTGAAAAATACTTCAAATAAATAAAACATTTTTGAATTACTGGAATTTTTTTTTTCATCAAGTGGAGGAAAGTATTATTAAATCGCTCACTGTTGAAGAAAGGAAATGAAGAATACATTTTTATTTTGTATTTCTTGAACAACTATCAGCAAATGTCAACTAAATACAAATTAGTCTGCAGTTAAAATAGAGTGTTTATAGACCTTAATTATCTTTTGGACTTACCTAAAGAAATATAATTCCAACAAGAGAGTTTGCCAATTAAACAATGGAAAGGATTACAAAACTCTTTAACATAGAAATCCAACTTGGAATTTGACAAAATATGTTGGTTGAGCCCTGTTAGCTATGTCTAAAAAAATGTGCATGTATAAACAACCTTGAATCCTTACAAAGGGAAATTGACAGGAAAACCAAGCAAGACATGAAAGCATCAGGAAGGAAAAACTGCTTTACAATACAAAATGCACAACAAAACAAATGAAAAAAAATTGTTGAATACGGGTGTTAAGTTTGGCAACAGAAAAATTATAAATCGGTTGTATGGAAATGGATATCCAAAAAGAAAATTCAAGCAACCGTGTCATCACGGACGAGAAGAAGTCATTTAAGCTCTTAAAACAAGTGCTGCTCAGGTATCATCAGGAAAATTACAGCGCAAAGCTCCCTTCAATTTACTCGCTTCTTAATTTTTCTATTCCGGAGAGAAAAAAAGTTCAGAGATAGCAAAGTGACACCAGTGCAGTAACTTGATGGTGTGTGGAGAAAATTCAGTTGAAAACAAAATAGTAAACAGCCTAAATCCAACTTTTGACCACAGAAACGAAAAAAAAAAAAAAAAGTCCATGCAAAAGAATTTCAAAGCATTTCATTAGATCTATTTGTATTGAGGCATCCGCTGAGCACATGTACTTCGGCTCTGGGTTTGGCTTTGGAAAGTCAGTGTTGGAAGGGTGCTGCTACAAACCCTAACCCCCACCGAGGGCCGTAGAACAGTACTAAATGAGCCTGCTGTCTTCACATCCTCTCGGAGTAGGTGAGAGAGAGCAACAGAGTGTGAAATCTCCCTGTTAAACAAGGAGAACATGCAGACCAGACACCTGAAACACTCCCCTTCATTCTTCATCTGGCTTTCATTCACAAAACAAAAGCATATTGATTTTTTAAAACTGGGCTTCGGAGTGGGCCAAAAGTGCCGCTGTTGCTGTGGAAACGTGGCAATTCTTATCAAAACTTATAGAATATGACCCAGCAGACGGCAATGTAGCTGAACCCACACTCAGGCAGAAAAACAACAAAAAAAACAACATGGTGGACAACTGAGTTTGGTTGCGCTGCAGCATCTTCAGAGTTTGGTAACGATCCTGCAGATCAAAAACCTTGCATTCGTCTTCATCTGCCTGTTTGTTTAGTCACAGAGCTGTGTAACTAAGTATTTATATATGAGCGCAGGTATTGGTGTTTTCAATTGAAAATTGGTTTGGTGATGTTGAATTGGTTTCTCTAGTTAAAATAATTCAATTTAATTTGCTTGAGTATGTTTCGTGAAGCAGAATGTTAAGCTATTGAACAAAAATTGTTTTGTGTCATATCTGGCATTTGTTTTCTTTGCTGCAAAGTAAAAAAAAAACAACACAAAATAAGTGTGTATTCTTAAGTGTGGTGATTCCATAATTTTTGTGGCCTCAAAATTCATCAGGCCAGAATGAAAGGATTGGATAAGAGGAGACAGGAGCAGCGCACAGGAACAGTTCTAGGTGAGACTAGGACTGCATCTTACGACTATTTTAAATAAAAAAACTTTAATTTTTTTCTCCTTGTTAAATAAAGGTGAAGTAAAAATAAAATTTGCTACACAATTACCTAATTTGATACCAGCTTTGAATCAAGCTTTAGGTTGTTTTAGGCACATGCCAACTAACACTAAAAACAATAAAGATGAATTCTTCCTTCCAAAATGTCTTAATAAACTTTACTGCTTTTACAACAGGTTGCTACACCAACAGTGTATTTGCTTAACTGTAATTTAGTCCTTTCATGTTGCCTCACATCATTGCTAATAGAAAAGGTAAATAAAATGTATAAATAAGTAATGTAAAAAAAATTAATAAAAAAAAATACAGCAGTTTCTCTAGAATCAAATCAAACATCCATGTAAATTTAGGAAAATAAATAGGGGTAGAAAAGAAAACAGTCAGTGCTTTGTGAATACAGTAGTCCACGCCTAGATTTGGTTAAATCGTTTATATGGTGAATGCAGCCCACATTGGACACATGCACATAAGTAGAAGTTGCACTCTGCAGGCAGCAACACACTTTCAGCAGTAATCTGAAACTTAGTTTATAAAAAATTTTGCCGGTGTTGATGGTAAAATGCTCCCGCACCTTTGATGTTTTTTGTTGATAAGTGCTGCCATGGTCCTAATGGTTACTTCCTTTTTATTATGCGGTGTTGGAGGCAGTGTTTGATGACTTCACCGACCAATCGTCTATTAAATTCGTCGACAACTAATTTCATAATCGATTATTGTCGATTACGTCAATTATTCGTTGAAGCCCTATGTGAGAAGCCAGGCTTCAGCCCTATAGTGCATGATTTACTAAAGGTTTGCGCGTGTAAAAACATGTGCAAACTTGATAGCTGAAGCTAAATAATGAGCATCTGATTTGCTAACGGTTTGCACTGAGAATTGCGTCTGTCAGATGTGCAAAATAACACATGACGGCCATTTAGTACATTTGCCGGAATCAATACGCTATATCGGGCGTCTCTACCCGAGTGCGAAAAATCCTGAGAGCAGCTGTTGCAAATAGGTTAATTTAGCACACGCAATACGATATATCAAGCCTGAAGAAAATTGCAGTGCTTGTGACTGCGTCTGTATTTAATACGTTTGAGAGGATAGTGTTTATCACTGCAGCGTTGAGCACAGACACAGTTTGGCAAACTGAAAAACTGGTTTAGTTGATTTTCCCACCCTCGAGGAGCATACAGCCCAGAAAAGTGGCCCAATTTTAATTGTCTGCTTTATGTTGTCCAAAATTGCCAAACATCACAGGCTGGAGCATGATGCCATGGAGAAGGGGAATGACTACTGGTCACATGTGTGGCTGTGTGCGATCCTCCCTATGATTCCTCGGCTGCTCCTTTATAGGAACGCTTGGATTGAGAGACCACCTATCTGGTGCCTACAATGGCCTGAGTGTCCTTGGTGTGATGTTATGTAGCTGGTAGTAAACTGGTGTAAACTGGTAGCTTTGCATGTAATTTGCCTTTTTAATAGTAATGAAACTAAATACGTTTGTCTCAGAAATAAACAATTGATTCACTTGGGGTTACATAATTGGAAATTTAACTAACTCATCTTTCAAAATGAGGAATCCTTTATGACAAATGTAATCGATACATCAGATTCTATATTTTTGATTTCTTTCTGTCTTTATGTGTGGCAGCTCAGATCCTACCATGGTCAGCTGTCGAAACCGCAGTTTGCAACTTCAGCTATGATCTTCAGCTGTCTTCTTAAGTCCTGGATGAACCTGAAACTCATCACTCATGATCTGACCATTAAACTCCATCATTCTTGCTGTTATGGAAAATTACAGCCTGCTCCTCCTTGCTGTTGCCTTGCTGGGATTTCTTAACCCATGCTGGACAAGCCTGAATCCAAGAGTTTCTTTCCCCCTGGGCAAGTACAGATTAAATGTTAGTTTATTTTCATTAATACCTTGAAGGTTTGTTTGAAACTATGTGATGGTAACAAACAGGTAGTTGAAGGTAATAGCACAGCAATGCTGGTTCAAAAAGTCAAAAAAGAAGTTTTATCACGCAGTTTGTCATATTGTTTCATTTATTGACTGCTTAACACTTAGTTACACTATTAACATTATTTTATTTTTAAATCGGACTTAATCTGACAGTCTACGTTGAAGGTGTATTAAATAACAACACAGCTGAGATGAAAAATATATCAATGCACTAAAAGTAGTATAATATTCTATAGTATTGATTCTCAAAAACACAGTATAAAAATTCTGTGTTTTATTAATTGGATTTTCCCTGTTAATTTTTACTATTTGTAGGCAGATTTATATAAACTGATAAAAAAAAATTTTTGAAACAAAAAAAGAGTACATAGGAAAACAATCCAAATATATTGCTTTCTTACAATATTGTGTTACATTGATTCTTGGCTCCTGTATTGTGATATGTAAGATTTCCAATATTCAGCCCAACTAAGCACCAACATTTTATGATTCCTGAAACATTTGAATTGATCGTTCTTAGCTGGCTGATAGTAGAATCAATCAGCACAATATTACTGTGTAATGAGTATAAACCAAGTACGGTACATGATACATGGTCATTTAAATATATTTTATTTATGTGTTTGTTTATGGTTTCATTGACGGATGATTATTTACAAGAGTACAAGGACCAAAACAAGTTGAGGGAATTGGGATGAAATTATCAAGGTGGATTGACATCTGGGCAATGCCTCTAATTGTCTGTGGTAATTGGATGTAAATGCATAATCCATGTGTCAACGACTGTGCAACAACAGGTACTCCTGGGAGACATCTCACCCACTTCAGAAGTCATGATGTCAGCAACACCACCACAATGCTGCTCAGTGAAGATGGCGACATGTTGTATGTAGGAGCCCGAGATGCTGTGCTTGCTCTGGATGTTGGCCACAAGGATGCAATCATACTTAGAGGAAAGGTGAGAGAGAGAGCAATGATGGACTTCCAGGCCCAATGTAGACAGTGAGAGTAATTTGTACTGAAAAGGAAACTCTCCAATCAGCTTTGTATCGCTACAATGATGATACTTTATTCATCCTAAGGAAAATTCAAGGTTTATATGTACAACTAAGCAGAGAGGAGAGAAAGTACTCTTTGATTTTATATGGAATAGTAAGACACATCGTCTGAAAAGAAACAATGCTCCTGAGATCATACAAACCATAAATTGTGATTCTATAGGGATACAAAAAAAGAAAAAAATTGAAAAAAACGTTCTTAAAATGCAAAATCCACAACAGCAACCTCAAATATGAAATTGAAGTTTCAGTACTTTTAGTAATACACATAATGATTTGGTTTGATATTGTGAGACCCTACTACACATATGAAGCAACAATGCATTCCTGTAGCTTGTGGTAAATTAAGATGAAGGTATAAGCATAACCCTGCTGTAGACGCTGAATGACCACGGTATTACAGTGATTTGATTATTGTCACAGATCTAATACTGCCATCACACCGAATGTGATATGAATGTTTGTGCTGTTTTACTTTTCTACTTGTGTGAATGTCACTGAATGTTTGTATAAAAACAGACACTTTTCTTGTAGAAAATATGTAAATATTTCTTTCCAGTACTTCACCCTGCCATAAAACTTAGTGTATTTTGTCTAAAATATGTTCCCCATTTTTACATCAACATCCTTCTGAAGAGAGGACGTGATAGCCTTTTGCTTCAGTGTCACACAAATAATGTAAAATTGGGTCATTCTCGTCATACCATTCACGTCATTCCCACCAGGCGATCTAAATGCATGTCTACTTGAATGATAAATTTGGATTATGTTTAGTGTGAACACAATACAAACTCTCACACACTGTGTGAGTGTGTGTAGGCACTTCAACTGAAACAAATTGGGAACATGTTGTCAGTGACTTATTTATCTGAAAGTATGTTATGTTACTAATCATCAGAACTGTGTTCAGCCCTGATATCAATCCAATGTTAATATATTTTTAAACTGATGGGGTTCAAAGCCTGCCTTTCAATATATTCTCAGAAGTATAATTTTTTTTTAAATAGTAACATGATCAAGAATTGTTTGGTTTGACTCCTATGTGTTCTGATATGTCCCACACCTGTACAAAATAAATATATTTGGGAATGTAGAATGTAAAGATACAATTTGTTTGTTGTGCCTAATGGATTAAAATGTGCAGCTGTTCTTTCAGCTGGACTGGAGCCCTTCAGAGAAAGACCTTGAACAATGTTCAATGAAAGGCAAGAAAACGGCAAGTAGACTCAAGGCTTTTTCTAGACTTTGGCCAAATTTTATGTGTTTATTAGTAATAATCAGCTAAATTTCCATTTACATAAATGAACGGAAGAAATAAAGTTTCTATCAATTTTAGTCAAACTATTTTTAAAGTATAATGAGTAAAGAGTGGAGTGCCTGGTATTAAATATAAATTCCTAGTGGATGACGCACTGCGAAAGAGCATCTTGGTGTTCCTGTTACATGTTCTGTAAATATTAGTGCCAACTGTGATTTAACTGAAACTTTTGCCCTCTATTTTTTTTCCAGGCTGACTGTCCCAATTTCATTCGTGTGCTGCAGTTTTTGAACACCACCCACATCTACGCCTGTGGAACGTTTGCATTCAGTCCACGCTGTATCTACATCGTAAGTTTGTTCAACCAGATATTTTAACTAATTTATTTAAAATGGAGACATTGTGATGAAGCATTGTTTACGGCTTTTAAGTACTAAGGCTATTTTTAATTTATTTTTAGATACACACTGATATGTAGAAGTTTTTGCATTAACTGTCTAAAAAGGACTACCTCTTCTTTTATAGTTCAATGTTTTAGTATCTTACATGTTGAAAACCTTCTGTCCTTCGACTGTCACTTAAACTTCCAGGAGGGAGAAGGGAAAGAATTATTTTAAGGGGTGTAACATCCACAACTGAAATGGCCCTATGAGGCTAACCCTACACCATAACTTACCTATATCAACGGAATCCTTGGAAGTTCTTCACAAAATAAACAATTCAAACAAAAGTACACTAAGTCAACAACAACAATAAGATTCCCTAGCTGCGACGAATCATAGCAAGTATTCCCCACTGCAGAAGCCTTCCGCATCTGATGCTAGAACCTGAGTACTTCTTTCAGGCCCGGTAAACCTCATGACCGTTTATTTGTTCTGCCTGAGGCGAACTAGAAAGGAAGAAGGGGAAGAGCAAAAAACAACACACCACCAACTACTGCTGTAACATTTCCACCCTTAAAACACTGAAAATATTCAAATTCATTTTCAAAGACATGTGCAGCTCAATGTCTTACTAAACTCAACTGAGACTTCCTAGACAGCCAAACAATGTCCATATCCTTTATCATTGCATATATAATATCACCTCTATCCAGATCCTTGCTACAAAAGATCATCATTACTTCATCAGGGTGACTTCTTTCAGTGATATGAACAAGTTTTCACAAAATATTAAAACACAGCTTCATAGTAGTTGTGTCATTTGGTTCAAAGAGCCCGATATGTTCTTTCCACTCTATGACAAGAAGCCCAGTTTGAGGCAGCAGCTTTCCTCCTCAGCTATGCATAACCTAGACCAAGCCTACTTTTCTCTTCCTTAGCCCAAAAGAATGTCCCTCCTTTCCTGACAGCTGAATTACTTTTCCAGATACTTGAGGACAACTTTTAAGTCCTTCTCCATAACCTCCCCAAACATCTCCCACACAAGTAGACACAAGATTTGTTTAATTGATTGCAAGGTTCCAACGCTTTGGCCTCTTTGGAACATATGTACAGTTTCAGAAGGAGCTCTTTCTCTGTGATAATGTCTTCCGTCATCGCCATTGTCCAGCGGAGTTCTTATGCTTGCACATCTTCTTACTACAGCTCCTAGCAGCAGCCTCTGCAATGGGGACCCTTAACATGGCCCATTTGGGGCCCAACTAAACCTGACCTGTTAAATGGGGTCTGCCAGACATTCTCAGATCACCCTTGTTACACATTTAAGTTTACCAGCTCTATCCGGCAATCAACCCCAAAATCTGACTTAACTCCATATTAAGTGGTCACCAATTTTAAAGTTTCCAAGTTTAAAGAAGCTGGTTAGCCAAAGGGCTTCAGCGACAGAAAGTGCAGTGCAAGCCACAAGCCCACTGTATTTATGCTGTCAATTTTAGTTTTAAAACCTAAGGACAAAAGAAGTTGCGGCGGAAAGAACCCCAAAAATGTTCCACACAACAAACTTAATCAGACACTTAAGAACATAATAAGTTCAAGGAAATGTTGGCAGAGGGATCAAAGCTAATGACAGCACATAGCCCTGAAGTCCCTGAAGAAAGCCAAAATATAACCTATAATGGAATGAACAAGGCTTAGAAAAGTTCTATTTTCACTTTTAAATATCATACAATTTGTTTCAGAAATAGTTGTGAGAATGGAGCGTACATTAATTTCAACAAGTCAGAACACAAATACAATGCTGAACCAACTTTACTACCTCTGTAATTTTTAAAATAAGATCACTTGAAATAAACTGCTCTTTATGGTTTTAAAACATAAAAGGAAAAAAAATCGGTGTTGCAATAGGAGCACCTCTACTATTTCGTCTTCTCCCAAAGAAGAGCTACTGTAGCACCATTTGTTGAAAATGTTAATGATGGTTCTGATAAAAATCCGTCAGATCACATGGTCCATCACAGCTTGCTATGAATGGGACTACTTAGATGCAGAATGGTTAAAGCTACGCAAGGTGCCGACAATGGGTATGTCAGCATCCAAACTAGACCATGGAAAAAGGGAATAAGGTAGCCTTTTCTATAGTTCACTTTTATTTTACATCATTAAGACAGCAGGATGCATGTATGTTACTTACCTGGTGCATGTGTGTTGCACCAGATACACTATGGGAAGAAGTAATTTCAGGGGAGGCAGTGTAATGTTTAGGGCAATAGTATGCTATTCCTGCCATTCATGTGGATGTTACTTTCACACACACCAACTTTGGGCTAATTGGTGTTTGCTGGATTTATCGCACACTCCCATCATTGTCTTTAGTCTAGTTTTTTTTAGGTGGTGAATGGTTTAGTCACCTTCTGTTCCCTCAAAATAGCAATGTGGCAAAAACCTCACCTGATTTTAGGGCTAACACCTCAGTGATGGCATAGATTGGTACAAGATTACCAAAACATGTGCCAGTCACAAACTAACAATATTCTGTGCTTTGCAGTACGTTCACAGGGTGGATGTGATTTGATTAACTTCTCTATAAACATTTAATTAGTTTGATACAAGCTCAAATTTTCTCTTTTATGTGCAGAACTCTGACACGTTAACGATGAGCCTCAAACCAGATGAAGGAAGAGGTCGCTGCCCTTATGACCCTTACCAGCGGAACACTGCTATAATTGTGGGTAAGGCCATAATGTAACAGCTGCTTGAATAAACTGAGGCACTTCAGATGAGGCAAGTTGAAAAGGAAATGCGATTGGTACTTGTTTTATGTGAAGGAGTTTAAGTCTAAAATGCTTTTTGCACAACATTCGCATAGAAGTAGTGTTCTCCTCCGCATGTGACATCCCTCACAGTTCTTATGAGAATGCCATATCAAGGATCAAGGATATCTTAAAAATCACCTAATGTGTATATATATATATATATATATATATATATATATATATATATATATATATGTATATCCTTGATATGGCATTCTCAGATGAACTGTGATGGCTGTAAGCAAACTGGAATGAGTTAAGTTGTATATGAATACTTTCAAATAAATTGTATTAGTTTGATGCCAAATTGCAAGAAAATATATCTCAAGGCATTCTGTAAAAAGCATTTACTCTTTATTCTACAGAGACCAAATCATGCAGCATGGGCAAGACCATGGGAACAATGGCCCAAAAAAAACTGCTTTCTATCAGAAACCTCAACCAGTTTAGGGTGAACAGCCCTCTGCCTTGGCCAGCTGCATTGATAGGGGGAGAAGGAGGAATGGTAGAAATGCGGAAAAGGCACAGACTAGTACCAAAACATCATAAAGCAGTGATAAGAATTTGAATTATAACAATAAGTTAGAATAATTTAAAAGATTGCTTTTAAAAACTTCTGGAGTAATACTGTTAATAATAATGATAATAATAACAATGATAATAATGATAATTATAAAATAATGATTATAATATCATCTGTGAGTATTAACGTGGTCCATAGCAGCAGGTCCATGATCCACGTGAGCCTGTGGGATGAGAAAGTACAAAGACTCCATGGTAGAAGTGAAATTAGTAACTTGCATTAATGAGATACGGTTACCCCTCTTGTTTTTTCCCCTGTTTTTATGTGTACCTCATAATAAACTGACGGAAGAGTAAACACAAAATACAAGTTTTACAAGATGATAATTTTATCTTCTCTGAGATATCAAATTGGTCCATATCTGGCAGCATCTACTCTGAGCAAACACTTCCGTATGATTACTGCTTCTGATGAGGAGGTGGCCCCTTTCATGGTAGCCTCTGCCCCCACTGTACAAATGTGAATGAGTCATTACAATGTTCCTCACGATTTTCTCTTCTCCTCACCTACTGCCAACCACAACTGTCATTCTGGTTGTCAGGGCCGTTACTCACACTGGTTCAGAAAATTTGACTTAAGATTTTTTTCCCTATAGTTTTTTGGAAATTATATTATCTTTTTAAAACATAGTTTAACATTGGCAGGTCCTATTCATTTTCATAAAGGCTAAAAAAATAATAAACCTGTACTTATGATCAAGCAACATGTTCGAGGATTAAGAGAGACAGGAAAAAATGTTGAATCGTGATGTTTGAAAAGGATAACGTACCATATAATAACAGTTATACATAAAAACTCTTATACTTAACGGCAGGGGGGTAAACTGAAGAAAGTAAAATATTCAGATGTAAAATACCATCAAAAACCGTTCAAACTTAACGAAACAGAAAGGTGATGAGATTAATTATGGTGTGGGTTAGGGATTAGGGTATCTGTTCATTCCTTTGCTGCAACTTGGGCGGTACCAGAGTACCGCCTTGAAGGCCTTTTTTAATTTTTGTGTCATCTCCAATATTGCTCTACACTATTTTGTTCAATGTCTTACAATATATGAATATATTTTTTACTATTTTCAGATGGAGAGCTTTATACAGGGACAGTGGCAGATTACAGGGGGAACCGGCCAGTTATCTCCCGTCACCTCAGTGAGGGCAGCCGTGTTGACCTGAAGTTGGATGATACCTTGGGATGGCTAGAGGGTAAGTGTGTCAAAAAGAAACATTTTCCCTTCTAAAGGAAGTTTGACACATAGATTGTCACAAACACAATTATGGTGATGCCTAGCAAACCCTATTTTATCACTTAATTAAAAAAAAATTACAGACATATATGGACTATTCCTATTTCCTATCACTATTGGCCGACTGTCCGTCCTTAATAATTTTTTTGTGGAGAATGTCTAACAAACTACATAATTTCTTCACCAAACCCGGTGTATATATTATTAATACTTGCATTTAAATATGTTATTTATGAAATAGACCTTCGTGTGTTTACTTGATTTTTCTCTTGCAAGTACTAATTTGTGCTATTTGATATTTTGAATTTTCCAAAATGTTATTTTTTATTAATATGCAAAGCTCATTTATAAGGTGAGTCTGAATGTAGGTCATACTGATCACAGCATCTCTCACACACTAAATGTATTCTTCTTCTCTCGCATTTATACACATATCAACCAAATTACGTAATTGTGTCATCTGATATGTGAATTTGAATTTTTTTTGGTTTTCCATTGAAACATGTTGTTTTAGGTGAATCTGAGGGTTGTAATCTTGTCCAGAGCTTTTCTTGCAGCAATACATCCTAGCTTCACCTTCACTTCAACTCACCTTCCCATCACCTTTACAAAGGTTGGAGCTTCTGTAGAACAAAGGTCTTCCTTTTCTATTCTAATCTTCACTGGAGTGATATATTATTTAGTAGGGTGAAGGATCAAAGTTAATCCATGAACCCCAATGGACCACCCTCCAATGTATGGGTAACACCATTGATCAATTGCAATGTTTAGAGTAAGTGTGAACATTTTTTAACACTGCTTTCATTTACTTAAAGGGAATGACTGTCTATATCTTGGTATGGAGTCACATTGACCAGATACACACAGAATAGTTGTGCATTCACGTGAATGGAGTGTGTTTAAAAAAAGTAGTTGAAATCACACTGGGGTTTTGGCACGGAAGCCTATCCGTCTCAATGTCTCACCACGGTGTTCATGCATTATCAGTGGCTAAATCTATGATCAAATATATTGGATGTGTATTGCTTTGGATATGAGGTCATACTCAATTTTGTAAAACAATTGTGAAAATATAGTGAAAATGCTTCAACCATGATAAAAAATCCTCATGTCCACAGTGCATTTGTCTTGTACGAGAGATGAGCCCCCTTTATGAGAGTCGTGCTTGTACAAACTCAGTCCAGGAGTAGCAATAGCGCTAGCTTGAGAGACATAATATTACTAGACCTATGCTGTTGTCCCCGACAGCAAGGGAATATCCCAGAAAAGTCCCCAATTCCCTTCTTTGTACCAGCAACCCCCTTAATTGAACCCAAGTTATTTTTGCACAATATTTTTCTAACAGAAAGAGGGCTCCCTAAATTGAATAAATATGAACTATTAAATTAAAATATGGGTAAAATATAATGTACACGATATATCTCCTCAAGTTGATTCATATGCACGAAAGTTGGTGAAATTGGAAATCAATGTCAGTGGAAATCAGTCAAGTTATATCACCTTATTTATTTTTTGCTGATACAAAATATAATCCAATCAATGATTCTAAAACTAATTTGTGTTTTTCTATAAATTTCTAATATGTGTTTTAGTTTTAAATTAACAAAATATATAAGAATGTCTCTGAAGGTTGGTAATCTTCTCCAAAACCTTACTCATTACTCGCCCAAGGCTCATCAAAGGAATGGAGAGTATGTCAGATACTGAAAACCCATTTTACTCTGACAAAGTTTTATGCTTTTTTTACATTAGAGTCAAAATAGTTAAATGTTTGGCATATTTCTCTGTGTGTTTTGCTTTAGATCCAACCTTCATCAGCTCCAGTTACATTCCAGATGAGGAGAAAATCTACTTCTTCTTCAGTGAAGTGGGAAGAGAGTATGACTTCTTGGACAAATTAATTGTCTCTCGAGTTTCTCAAATCTGCATGGTAAGGGTAAAGGGGAGACCGATTTTTTTTGTATAGGCTCTCAGCCTGCACTTCCAATATTTTATTTCTCACATCCATTTCCTGGATGCAGAATGTGAGTCAGAGCTCCTCAGCTGACATCAAGTGTAGTATTCTGGATATTCTGGGATATGTGGGACTGGACGTTATGGCCAGCACAGGATCTCTGAACACTGCAACAGCTTCCTCCCTCCCTCTATTTTTTAGCTTTGAGCAGCTAATTCACTTTCTTCATTTATTTTAATGATTATACTGTATATCAACTCATCATCAGATTTAAGAGCTAACAGCTATAAGAGAAACAAAGTTTGTATATACACCAAACTACCTGCCGAAGAAAGTGAAGCAAAAACACATGGACAAGCCTCCAATTTATGTTAAGCATAGTCTTTGGGAAAAATGGCCAGTACCATTCTAAATATCTGTCCAAACCTAATTGAATTATTCTTCTGTTTTCAAGGTGACAACAACCAATGAAAGCTTCAAATATCACAACAAGGCTTCCTAGAATTAGCATAATAAATAAATTGAAACTTACCAAACTCCTTCACTCAAAGCCTGAGAAAAATTTCCAACAAAAAGGAGCTTCTCACCCCTAATGGGATTGTATACTCATTATGTAAGGG
This sequence comes from Lophius americanus, assembly GCA_037951165.1. Taxonomy (NCBI): domain Eukaryota; kingdom Metazoa; phylum Chordata; class Actinopteri; order Lophiiformes; family Lophiidae; genus Lophius; species Lophius americanus. The sequence goes on from JBBDHG010000051.1 coordinate 3,611,234, forward strand.
ATTATTTACAATTTGTACAAAGGATGAACATTTCCACACTAATCAGTGTATTAAATTACAAATAAATTGAATCACATCATTAATCACCACTTAACATGAAGTACAGGTTTGTTCGGTCTAGGTACCACGGAGGAGAAAAAAATCCTGATGAATCCACAAACACCATTTTAAAGATATCCAGTTAATCACCAGTCTCCATTTTAAACTCGGAAAAGGATTTCATCAGGGATGCTACATCATCCCCCGACATGGAGGGAGAGTAGCACACAGATCACAGCAAAAGTCTTCTCAAGGCACCCTCCAAATAGTTCTGGACCTTATATGAACCTCTGGACCTTGTTGAACGGAGAAAAAAGTACCAAGACTCCAGCGAAGAAGTCAAAATCGCGAAATGCAAGAAGGAGAATATCAATTCATTATCGGAAGTTCCTAGCAGTCTAAAACACTTAGCAGTAGGGCTTCTGAAAGAAGCACTGAAGAAGATTTTAAAAAATATATATATATTATATATAATATATAATATATAATATATGATATATAATATATAATATATAAAAGTGGCACACATGGGCAATTTGCGTATTTTAGAGTTTGGTTGTGCAACTCATTTGCAGTCAGTTCCCACCCCAGGGATGAGTCTTGTAAGCAAAAGGAGCTCAAAATACATACTAGATGCTCTGGTACTTTAACGCAGAGCTGGACGTTAATGTCTTCAAATCATAATCGTGATTTTTTTCAAACTTCTAGTTAAACTAAAGATTCTGATTCATTATTTCCTTTGTTATTCCTTCTTTGCACTGCAAAAAAGTAATCTAACTGCTGTACCTTTAAACCTGGGATATTTCTGTGATTGAAAGAGAAGCAGAAAATATGCAGAAAGTACATTTCTCAGGTCTGTGTGATCTCTGAGTCGAAGTGAGAGGGTGACATGTTGTATATATATTGAAGTAGTCAATAAGGATTTAACGCAGTAGTCTGTGGATGAGTCCCTTGTAATACTTGTGCAGCCGTGTCTAAAATGGTCAGTGATAACGGTCTATGGTGTTCAGAAGTTTTGACAATATGTGACTGAGATCAAAAGGCTGTCCTAATTCCCCAAGGGGACAGGATCTTTTTTTTGGTAATGTGCCTAAGACTGTGGTTGTGATAGACAATAGACAGTAGAACAAAACCATTAATACAGAGGACAGGGCCTGGCTCCAGTGTCCTTTGTGCATTAATAACCCCCCCCCCCCCCCCCCCCCCCCCCCAAAATTAGCTTTATTCATCTTTTTTATTATTACGGTACATATGTTTAGAAGAACAACATGGAATAAATTCTCTTTATTTGTGTCTGTCCTTTGTCACTTTTCCATTAATAGTTTATTATCCCTCCTTTGCTTGATTCCTTAATCTCTTCATGTACCAGAGTGACGTTGGGGGCCAGCGCACCCTGCAGCGTCGCTGGACCACATTTGCCAAAGCTCAGCTGTTGTGCCAGGCTGAAAATGAGCTGCCATACAATGTGATCCAGGACATGGACACCCTTCTACCTACAAAGGGAGGTCCTGAAGATGAAACCCTCTTTTATGGCATCTTCATCTCCCAGTGGTCAGTAAGCTAGAGATTGGTTTTGATACAAATTTGAGGCATACGCAACAGATTTTAGAGTTTGCCTCTATTACGGAAAAAAAAAACACTGTTCAGCTAATTAGCCATGTTCCTGCTCCCCTCAGTCATCTGGCTTTTCTGTGAGAAGTCATGGAAGGTCATTAATCGTGACCACACCGCTTTTTGGCCTCAGCCTGCATTCCATCGTTATCATATTGTCGTCCTTATCCTATCTTCATTTCCTTCCTGTTCCCATCCTTGAAGAAACCCTGCAATGTCATTGAGTAGGGTTTTTATGTATTTTGTTATCTATGGTTGTTGTTATTGTCGGTTTTTACAAGTTCACAGTCAAAGTGGGAACAATAATAACCTGACAGAATGTTGTGCTTTCAGGAGGAGAATGTGAAAAGGGTGTTACTTGCAGGATAGTATACCCACAGTTTAAACAATGGAAACTTAGGAACTGGACTACAGATATAATTAACTGTGAGGTCGGGTTGCTATGTTTGGGTTGCACCATCAATTGCTTACAAGCACAGTAAGACCCACTTCCCTTCTGCTTACTATGTGTACACTGGTCTCTGTCTCAGTGAAAGAAGTATTGCTTCATTCCAAAAACAATTCTTTGTAATCCTTCTTAGACATCTGATCACTAGCCATACACTGTGTTAACTTGGAAAGTGAAAGTGAGAACACTCAGAAAAACATAGAAAAAAACAGTAAGAAAGTCCAACAACACACACCACACACACAAAAGTTATGCGTGCAAACAAAAGGGGTCACACCAGTATGAAAACACCCAGCAGGGGGCTGCAGCCCGGCAGGCAGTGGGAATACACCCTGGTCTTGAGACTATAGATACCAAATAATTTTAATACTACTCATAATAAATGCAGTGTATACTGTAACGCTGTAAAGCCCTAATTAAATTAAGGATTTGCCAGCCCTGTTTCTTCTTATCTACCTAAAAGATCCAAGAAATAGGTAGTTAGCTATGGCACAAAACTTGAGGCTGTCATTCATACTGTCATTTATATATAATAAATAAAGTTTTTTCTATTAACTAGGTCAGTGAACTCTGGACAATCAGCAGTGTGTTCATTCCGTCTGGCCGACATCAAGGCCGTGTTCTCTGGTAATTACAAAGTGCTGAACCGGGACACATTAAAGTGGAGCACACGGGTTCAAGAGAAGGTCGCAAACCCAGGAGAGGTAAGTAGTGTCTTGTTGATGTGAAAATGATGACAAGACTGCTTATTTGCTCCTTTTCACGCAGAATAGGATAAATGCAGATATGCTACCTCTACCACTTACAAAGATGAGCTCATGTTGTCCGGTATTTTAGGAAGTTATGGTTTTAGATAGCCTAGCCAACACCTAAAACTTGGGTCTTTTTTTCATACTTCTAAATTATGTTTCTGCTCACAGGAAAAAGCTGTGAGCAGATTGATTGGCCAATATCGTACACAAATTTCAACAATCAACAGTTAATTTCCTAAAATATTTGGACAGTGTGTAAAATATAAATTAAAACAGAATGCATGGATTTCCAAATTAATTAAAACCCAATTGAAATTGAAAATAGCTAAAAGGCAATGTTTCATGGCTTGGAACAAAAACATGTTTGTATCTTTATATCTTTGTTTTTAAAAATTATATCCTCACTTAGCAACAAGTTTAGCATCATGTTTCGTTAAAGTTGGAACAGGTTCATGTTTACCACTCTGTTGCCTCATCTCTTTTTTTTGACAACACTTTATAAGCATTTGGGAACTAAGGCAACCAGTTACTGTTCTTTTGAAAATTAAATATTTTCCCACTCTTGCTTGATGTAGGTTTTCAGCTGCTGAGACAGTTCAGTGTCTCCTATATTTAAGGTTTAATATTGCCCCCAATCTTTGAAAGGGTGACTAGCAGAGACTGCAGACAGGCCAGTTGAGCACCTGAACGCTATCTTTTTCATCTTTTCTTTATCTTTTCCATTGATAAGCCATGCTGATGAAATATGTGCAGAATGTGGTTTGGCATTGTCTTAATAACATAAGCAGCTCCATCTCTGACAAAGAGCCTCCAAAACTTGTATATATTTTTCAGCATTAATGTTGCTGTCGGAAAACTGTACTGTTTTCCCATACAATTTGCTCTGTTGCAACCCCATACCATCACAGGTGCTGGCTTTTGAAATTTGCATAAATAATAATAATAATACATTTAATTTATAATGCACTTTACATTTGGATCAAATCTCAAAGTGATAAATGATAAATGTGAAGTAGAAATAATAAGCTGTAAGATCGCTCTCCTCCTAAGCTTGGAGCATACAGTGAAGAAGAATTTCAAATTTTGAGTCATCAGCACACAGTTTTCCACTGTATCTTAGACCATCTTACATGACTATGGGCCAAGATAAGGCTGAAACGTTTCTGGATCTGGTTTACATGTGGTTTCCTCTCTTGCATTCAACTCGCATTTGTGGATGCAGCGATGAATTGTGTTCACATGTGCTACGATGTTTCTACATGTTGGCAATTAACCTAATTAATTGTGAGATATTCCACAAGGTGTTTTCTTTAAGCATTTCTAAACTTTTCAATCTTTTGTTGCCGCTACTCAGCCTTTTTGGAACATGTTGCTTGCATTTTGTTCAAAATGGGCATAAAATCTCCATAAGACAACAAATTTCTTATTTTCAGTATGTAAAATTATAATTAATATAAATAATAATGATGATGATAAAATAAAAATCAATAATGATGATGATAAAATAAAAATCAATAATAATGATAAAAAATAATAACAATGTATATTTAATTGATCCCTAGTCATACACAAACAATTCATTTGCAGTACATCGGGAAATTTATTTTCTGCATTTTTCTGCATCAAGGCTGAGATAGTATCCCTGATCCGAACATTGTGGAAATACCATAATAAAAATCCACGTAAACTAAAATTATTACAATAAGACACAGGTTGTTTTCATTTAAAGTATGAAATCCATGCAATTTCACTTAATTTCTTATTAAATGCAAATAGAATTAAAATTTGCTGATATAATTCTATTATTTCTATTACAAACTGTCTTTGTGTCATAGTGTGGGCTGCACAATTCATCAGACAATGCCCTACGCTTTGTCAAAGAAAACTTCTTGGCTGACAGTAGTGTGCGGCCAGTTGGAGGAGGCCTGACCATGGTGTCTGCTGAGCACAGATACAGCCATCTGACTGTCCAGAGAGTCCAGGCTGCCAACAACAGGGACTACACTGTCCTTTATCTGCTAACAGGTAGGGTGTGAAATAATCATCTCACTATGACCCAGTGGCATTTTAAACAGTTCAAGGTCAGAGTATCCCTCATGGAATGTCCCCCAGCAGTCTTAGCCAATGCACATCTGTTCTGGTCCTCTGTTTCCTATAGAGGTCGCCACAATGGATCATCGGTTCCCATCATGCCATGTCCTCTGTATCTTCCTCTGTCAAAACCAATGAATTGCATGTTCTCTCCGATGTAATCTAGAAACCTCCTCTTTGGTTACCCCGAGATCTCCTGCCTGGCCCCGCGTCCAGCATATTGTTAACAATAGATTCACTATCCCTCCTTTTCACGTGTCCAACTCTCTCAATCTAGCCTCTCTAACTTTGTCTCCCACAACCTTGGGTGTCCCTCTGATGTGCACTTTTTTAATCCTATCTATTCTTGTCAGTCCCAAAGAAAATCTTAACGTCTCCAACTCTGCCACCTCAAACTACTCTTCAGCGCTGCAAAATCTACCATCATGTGTCCTTCAACCTTTCTGTCCTTAGCGCCATACCTGTGCATCGCCTCCTCATCTCCTGTATTCCTGTCACCAAAATGCCAATTGAAGTTGATCCAACAACCACTCTCTCAGCCCTAGCATGGAGAGAAAAGAGAATTTCTTGAGAGAAAATAAATTATTTTTCTCTTCCAACTCACAACCAAATTTGGGGTAAGAGCGCTAACAACGTTCATTTTAACGACCTCAATTTCTATCTTCATAGTCTTCACTTTGTTCAACACTCCGTTCAGTGCTGATGCTTTGCTGCCCTTCCACCTAGTCTCTTGGACACATAATACATATACCTCGCTTCTCTCCATCATATCAACCAGCTATCTATCTTTACCTGTCAACGAGCCAGCATTTAAAGCTCCTACTCTCAACCCCACACTTCTACCTATCCTTATTTATCTGTCTTCCTACTGGTTAACAAAACCCCAGTCGGGTGTTGTTATCCAGGGCCCCGACTATTTCCAATTTCGTGTTTCCCGGTTTCGGCTGCTCCCTTTCGGGGTTGCCACAGTGGATCACCTGTTTCCATCCACAGGTTGGTACTCTGCTGGCTAACTGGACTAACAAGGGTATTTATTAACCTGTGCCCCCAACCGAGTTTTGTTTTCCGCATATGGATTTGGCATAGATTTTACGTCAGATGCCCTTCCTGACACAACCCTCCCCTTTTTCCATACTTTGGTCGTCACTAAAGGTTAACTGGCTTCTGACCCCGTTGTTGCTTGATTTTGTCTAGAAATAAACAATTATTAAATTCACCGGTCATTGGTTATGATCTGACGGTTGGGACTATATTATATATACTATGGAATTTGTTGTACAGATGATGTGATGTTGGTCGGATATTTTATCAAAAAAAATTATTTTTAAATTCATCTTTACAGGTTTTTATTTCTCCCGGATTTCTTGGTGCATTTCTACAATTCTTAACACATCTCCACAGAAAACAGTTTAATGACAGGAAACAGGTTAAACTAATCACCAGCACATGCGCAGTGGGCACCAGCTCATGCGCAAACATGATAAATACCGTCCCACTAGTGATGAGTCTTCAGAGCTGATGATGTGATTGATGTATATGATTGGGATTTTTTTATCTGAGAATTAAGAATGACACCCCAGACAACATATTACAAAACAAAACACCATAACAAAAACAGATTATATGTATCTGACAACCTTTCTCACTCAATTGTTTCAGAGTCTGGCTACGTACACAAAGCAGTGCTGTTGCAAAGCGGGGTCCACATCATAGAGGAGGTCCAGGCTTTTGAGCGGCCTCAGCGCATCAAGAGCATGAAGCTCTCCATACCCAAGGTACACAGTGTTGACCTCCACAATGTAAATAAAGTCAGATTTGTATGCACCTTATAGAAACCAAACAAAAGTTTAATGTATACGTGATTAACGACCTTATGCACCAGCTTGTAATCCAGATACAATATTCACAATCTTATATTGTTATTCTCTATGGTAATGATACATTTTATGACTCCTTGCACGATAAAGTGTGAATTCATTCATAGTACTTGATGAACTGTCAGTTTTGTAAATGTTTTCATAGTTTGACCAGTAGAGTAACATCTGTCTGTCGTATTTGATTTTCCTAGAGTTTAATTCAAAAACTGTACAATATTCTTTCATTTAACTTTCTACACACAACAATCAAGTACTAGGCTGTTGGGGATTTTTTTGTTGTATGTATTATTCCCATTTCCATGGATGGAATCTGGATTTACGCTCCTTTTGGTGCTTTCTTTTGTGTCCAGAATCTCCAAAATGGTTCAACATTTCTTTTTATCAAACTTTCTGTCTTCATACACACAACACTGAAAAGTTAAAAAGCCTAGGTCTAAAAAAAATACTTGTTTGATTAATAGCTGGTAAAATGCGTCTATTAATCAATTACACATTAAAAATACCTGATGATACATTATTTTTGAGAAATATATTAATTACATTAGAAGCAATGATCTCCCAGCAGCAAAAATGCTATAAATATGTTTCTATTGTCACTGCCACTTAACTTAGTTAATTACTTCAGATGTTTGACAGAATAACATGATCACTCATTAAAGTTCTGTGTTCTTTTACAAGTGTGCCCACACACGTGTTTACACAGTTAATAGTACAGGTTCATACCGTGAAACCTTCCAAGTTCACATGATTAAATAGTTCAGTATCTCACAATAAAACAGTCTGGGTAGCAGTCGTCATACTGATAATTGGTGGAAAGTCATTACAATAAAAACCCTACATTTTGGCATAACCAAGGCTTCACTGCAAATAAATAATCTTTAATAGACTATAAATGAGAAGAAAAGGGGTCAACCCACCAGCCCAACATTTTTGACCATCATCAGGTTAACATGATGGCTCAGCCTATCTCTGGCTAAGCTAAGAGAGCCAGCGCCTGCAACAACTCTGACGCAGAGAATGGCCTCTTTATTTTCAACTATCAGGATACATACACAGCCATTGTACGGGTGGCTCCAAGTGACAACATAAATACACATCTAGCAAGGTGGAGATTCTTAAGAATGCCCTCATGTACTACACCCGTAACAACAACCTACACTACTTTCATAATCTCCGTCACAGGCACAGAACATCCACACGTACCCCTTTTCCACCAAGATTGTTCCAGTGCTAGTTCGGAGTCAGAGCCTGACTTAGCACCGGTTCTTTGCTTTTCGACAGCTCAAGAACCACCTCCTGGCCCTCAAAACTGGTGCCAGATAATCACCAACTCTTTGCTGGTCTACATCTAAGAACCAATTATGTCAGGCGCTGGGGCCGGGGTTACTTTGACCAAAAACACCGGAGCAAACACTGAACCGTTATTTTTAAAACAACAGCCGAGGGAGTTTCATCCGATAAACCAGCAATAATATTTTTTATTTTTTATTTTAAAATAAATAACAAAAGTTGGGCTTTTTTTGGCTCTGGATCTCAACGTAGTCTTGCAATGCCAGGAGCAGCACTTGCATGAAGACAATTAGCTCCTCCATCTTCGTTGTTTTGCTTGAATATGGCGCAAGCTTTGCTGGGTAATCAGACAGTGACATAATGGCGTTATACAGTGACGTAATGGCATGGCTCTGATTTGGCTCCTTGCCAATGGAATAGCAAACAGGTTCTTAGGAGGTACGTGATTGGAACCAACTAAGCCTTCACACTAGCACCAGCACCGTGCTGGATAAAAGATATATAAATAAAAGATCTATATACTGTATATGTATTGCCTTCTGTATATGTACATAGGTACACGCATAGAGTACATACACACTGTAGAGGTTGAACACACACACACAAACGGGTCACATCTATTGTAATGAGCTGACTTTGTTCAGTTCCTGAATGGAGGTTATTGCGTGGCCCTTCTGAAAGGGCCAGGCAACTCACTGATTTTGCTGCAGCGTATTTTATTAATTAAATTGTTGCAGAACCATTGTACTTCAGAAATTAGATTGCATATTCATCTAAATTGCGATTGCAATCTTCTCACAACCACTCTTAATTTCTCTTAGTGTTCAAAGGTTGTTTTTTTAAATTATTCATATAATAATGATAAAATTGATGAACCGCTTTAACTCTTTCCCACTACAGGGTTTAATATATGTTGGCACATCAGAGGGTGTGGTAAGAATTCCAACAGCCAACTGTTCTTTCTACTGGACCTGTCCTCAGTGTGTTCTGGCCAGAGATCCCTTCTGTGGCTGGAACCCTGTCATCAGGGCCTGTGTGGAGGCGTCCAACAACAAAACCAGTCTGTGAGTACTTCGGTACCCACATTATGCCGACAATTTGTTATACCATGTTTTAGTAGTATGAGTTAGTTAGTAGTAGAGTTGTAGTTGAGTCATAACCAGGACTGTGACAGTATTAATGTTGTCTTGCTGCGGTAATTAGCCAACATATAACCGCAATTATGTGGTAAACCATGCCGCCATGCACTTTACCTCATACAGGTTAAGGCTGTGGTTTAATGCCAATTTTAACCAATTTTTAACCACACTTATGTTCTGGGCTTTATATGAATTATGGAAACGTTCCTGTCAATGTGTTAAATCCATTTTCTAACAATTAATATTGAGAAAATTAAAATTATATTAAGTGTCATGAAAGTGTATTTGGTCCGTTACTCAGCTCTAAAAAAAATAGATTAAAAAATCATTGAATAAAATACACAACAAAGGTCCGTGAAACTCACCAAAACCAATCCGTGATTGGGCATTCTGGGCTCAGCTTGCTTTTTCTGTAGCTTTCTGTTTTTTGGCCAGCTTTATGAGAAAGTCGTAACAAGGTTATGTAAAAACCCACGGCTCGGGCCGTGGGATCCTTTTCAGTCTTCATTGTTTCATTGGCGACACCTTGGTGCAGATTCTGTATTAAGGAAAACAATCCATTGCCAGCCAGGTTTCCGCTCTGCATTTTGCCCATTGTCCACCGTGATACAGGCCAGTTTTATCTTTTCCAGGGACCACTCATGGAAGGAGAACCTCAGGGCTTCCGCCAAATTTTCAGCTGAGGGGCTGAACTGAGGTGAACACAGTTTCCAGGCACTTTGATTTCAGTCGGGCTCATAAATGGCGAGAAATGGTCAACATCTGTCAACTCCTGCAGTATGAAGTCCTAAGGTGTCAGATTCCTTTCCGGAACCGCTATCTGAGAAAGTGATTTTGGTCAGGGAGAACATAGTGTTTATCAAAAGTCTGTAGCAAGGTTTTTGGGGGGGGGTTGTCTGGTGGACCCAGTAGATGTTGGACTGTGGCTGCAGCTGGCGAATGGTAATGCTGCTGTTGTGCCAGCTGTCCGGCCCTCTGGCCCTAGGTGGGGAGGTGCTTTGTGGTCCCTCGTGCAGCGTACCCCTGACGGTGTGCCTGAGCGCTTCGGAAGTGCTGATCATGGCGCTTCTTAGGCTATGGGCTTGTTCGTTTTGCCTCGACAGCTGTGCTGCTGTTAGCTCTGCGTCCCTGGTCTAAAACTATGGCCTATACCAGTGGGGGCACAATGTACGGATGGGTGTCTCGTTGCGTGATCCTAACCTAACACACAAGCATCTACTATGATCTGATCTTCAGTGTTGGTTGGGGCCACCAGTGGCTGTTGTGGCCATTGTTGAACCAAATATTTCCAATTGCCGGACACGTCTTGCATGGGCGATATCATTTGTCCACTCAAATAAATTGTAACGGAGGCCGTTCATCAAAATTCTGTATTTATGTCTGTTTATAAAGTGTTAATATAATCAACTGAATGTCAACTGTAGTTCTTATAAGTTCTCAGAAATAGAAAGAGTTAATAATTACACATTGACACAGTGAGTGATCCTTCAACTGGCGTAAGCCAATAACCATGACAAACATGGACTATGGTGCTTATATTAATTAAAACACACCATATGCACAACATACAGAGGTAAATTTCACTCGCACAAAACCAACATGCTCAAAGAGATGGGGTGTTGATGGTAATGAGGACTAGAGTGATGCAGTTATAGTAGCAGCCCTTGTCATAACTCATCTTCGGAAAACTTTTGAGGACATCAAGGTTCTAAATCATTGGTTTTCAGGTTTTTGTGTTTATTTTTGTTATATATTGCAGTGCTTTGTTCTCCAACTAGTCTAGCTTTAGATTCTTGAATCTGAATCCAAAGTTTGTACATTGTATAAGAAGCATGAAACTAAAGCTAGCAAAAATCAAACAATTTGTCCTATTTATTACGTCTAATGCTTGGTTTTGACTGTTTAAGACATTAGCTACACATATTTTTGAACCCTGAGTACAATATTCATTTAACTAACAATAATGCATTACCTTGAGTTTTCTTGCCACAAGCCATGGCGTATATCAGCAACGACATCTGATTGTGTTATGTGCCCTGCTGTTATCGTCTTATTGTCTTGCTTATCATCACCAGCTCTTTAAGTGTGAATTTTCATATCAATGTGATGAGGTACTGGCTATTCGACTGGGTGAAAAGATCTCCAGCAATGCAGCTCACAATCCCACAGAAGTGCTATTGTAGAATAAGTTACTGAAAAATTGTTTATTATTTCTGATAGAAAGGTTTCAGAACACAGAGTCACATCACAGAACTTCTCTGGCACAAGAAGTGGGCCAACACTATATGACAAAGGTGGATAAAATGCTGATTGGTGTGATATTTCTGCTCTTCTTTGTATAACTATATATATATCCCTGAGTTCAGGATTAATTAGCCCAAGGAAAGAGTGTGAAGGAAGGGAGGAGAGAACTGTGCTGCCTTCAGAGTAATTGTGTTTTGTAGTAACGTTTAATAACCATCGCCCTGTAGTTTTATCCCCCAATAAAAAAATGACGTTTGGATAGAATTACTCGCATTTCTATGTAATTACTGAACCTCATTAATTAGGAGCACCACCCAGGATAATTTTCAATCTTCAATTTATCAAATATCTGAAAGTTCTACAGCTCATTGACCTATGTCTTTTCTTTTAACAGTAGTAGTATTTATTTCCTGGTAGGTGTACTCAAATAACTACACACTACTAAAAAAGAATAAATATCCTTTAATATTAACATCTGGAATATATCAGTTAGTAGATATGTACAAGTGATTATCTAGAGTAATAAAGTCGGTTGATTCTATGAATGAGGGTAATTAGTTACTAAATATGAGCAGATTACTGCAAGTTTAAACCCTACTTGTTTATGTCAGTCAGAGGGACCCCTCTTTCTGATCTTGACCACAGAGGTGGATCCAATCCAGGTGTTCTAAAACAAATGGGTGGATTTTATAAACTTTAAGTCCTTTCTCCCTTTATCTCAGCCTTGAACAGCTTAGTGTAAATGGAATAAGTTAAATTTGACACAGATTTCAGCATTGGCTCAGATATTGGGGAGATATATTTCTTCAATAAAAGAAGAACATGATTATTTACACCGCAGTATATTGGGTTTCATTGAAACACATATTCAATTGTTTAAAGAAGACATTTCCTGTCTAACTAAAATAAGGTTAGTAAAAGACATACAGCCGTTACCAGGTTAGTAATATAAAAATAAAGCATGTTGTTCAAAAGTTAAAAAAGACTGTTCCCAGCTTATAATTGAATAAATGAAACAATACTTTCAACCCTCATTCCCTCAGTATCAAGGGCAGTACATGTAATTATTTGAACTGCAAATTTTACTCAAACATAATAGAGCTACTTGATTACTGTACTAAACAAATAAGATGATATTGAATGAACACAAAGAAAAAGACCGGTGCAATTTTGTGTGAATAAAGGCTAGGTTATCTCCAGAGATCAGGGGCCAAGTGTGTAGAAATGTAGGTTGTACTGTGATACCATCATAGGTGTGGCAGATTAGAGACATCCAATTCAGGAACCGGACGTCAAAATCAGAATTGCGTTCATATGTGAGCAGAATCCTCTCAATAGTGGTATTAAACAATAAGTTAATGTATGTCTAAAATATATTCTTCACACAACAAAGAATTCCTTATGCCATAGGAATGTTCGCCATAGTACAGCGTAAAAAAATTAAAAATTACCAGCTGAGTGTAATGGGGTTGGGTCGGATCAGATTGAGTTTGGCGAGGAATCTTCATAATTTTTTTCCAGTGCAAACCTCACAAACCAAAAATACTAGCTTAACCGTAACCAAATACACATAAATTAACCACGTTCTCTGTCCCTCTAATATTTTGTGTTTTCTAACAATCTCATTTTCTTGAGTTTTCTATGGAAAGAAAGGTTTGACCTCCCCAATTGGAGTTGTCCATATCTCTAAATTCTCAACAAATTTAAATTATGTGTCGAGATGGACCAATGGCAAAGAGTTAAGCCCTTGAGGCAGGTCTAGAAACCAGGATTATTTATTTAACAATAACAAAAGTGAAAGCTTAACGTTCATTGCATTGAAATATAACCTCTTTTTTTAAAGTAAAATATTAACTTTTCTAAAAGGGATTTCTAGATTAAAATTGTTTAAGAAAAGCTGGAAAGGTTTGTTTTTCCACTGAGGGTGTCTAAAGCCGATTATACCAATGAAGCAATCAGATTAGTCAGATCTTCTCACTTCTCACAGTCAGTTGCAGTCTGCAGCACTAGATCAATGAAAGTGGTATCGGCCCCCTCCATTGACTGTTGTTTCCCTCCACAGAGGCCAGGACGTAGATGGAGGAAACGTAAAAGAGGCCTGCAACAGTGTATCATTGACTCATAGAGCCAGATTTGCTCCAAACAAACTACCTGTGGGTAAGTATCTTATATTTGTGTAATTATTTTCTCATAAACACATAATGATTAACTCGAGTCAAGTATATTATCCCCACCAGAAACTAAGTGAAGAGGTGGATAAAGGAATGTCCTGTCTTAGCCGTTAATATGAATGATGTATGTAGTTCAGAATTAACACATTCCACACAGTTGTACAAACTCTAGCTGTGTTCACCAATGTGCATTTGGTTAAGTACCCTTTAAATTGTATTTAACAAATATTAAATGTACATAATTGTGGATCTGCTTCAAATTTCTCCTACAGTACAGTAGAGCTAAATATGGAGGTGGTGCTGTTGGTATCACCCTCAACCTCTTATACTGTAAAAACAAAAATAGCTGAACTGAAATGTACAACTATATGGAAATTAGGCTTTTTCTGGTGTATGTAAGTAGAATGTGAATAAAATCAGCAGGCAAAGTATTTATAGTTTTATCAGTAATAAAGTAATATCAGTAATCTGCTGACATCATGTCGATGGGTATTGTGGTTCTTAGTATCAGGATGGTTTTGATGAACTGTAATCTCTATATTAGCTTCATGTCCTACAGGTGAGTTGGTTTCAGTGTCTCTGAATGAAGTGGTGCGGCTACAGTGTCCTGCAGTGTCTCAGCTGTCCCAGCAGATGTGGGAGCGTCCCAACAGCCGTCTGTCTCCAGACTTGTACCTGAACCTGGTGGATGGGAGTCTGAGCTTTGTGGCCACCCCCACCACGCTGGGCCACTACCTCTGCCTGTCCACTGAGAATGGCTACCAACAGACAGTGGCCATCTATCATGTCAAACAGAAGAGCAGCTCTGTAGCTAAAACTCCAACAAGCACCAACACATGGACTCAGGTTGACATTATACCAACCAAACAGGCTATGTCCAGACCTGGCACTGGTTATGAACTGCATACATCTGTGGGGCCTAAAAGATCAGAAACGAGACAACAAAAGACTGAGCCGCCACTGTCCAGCTGGGACACTCGGATCCAGCCCGATAGAAACTTGACCTTGAGGACAGAGGATTCTGGGCAGAATGATTCTGGATTTCCAGGCAGTGAGCCACTGTTATTGGCTGGAGGCCCCTGTTACCTAAAGGAACTTGTGGTCATGTCTGTTTTTCTGGTGCTCTGCCTCAGTCTGCTAATTACAATAACTCTGTATTTCATCAGGCTGCGCTGCTACAGACAAACGGCCCCACAGGTAGTAACTTCAACAAGAGACTCCGACAGCAGGACTCCCGTGGAGCAGGACTCCCTCAGGGAGAATAAGTTTTTGAGTAAATGCAATGGACAAGCTCTGCTTAGTGGAAATTCCAGTGGGTTTGCTTGTAACAGAGCACTTGCAAGCTCTAACGGGCATTTGCCCAACACCCCTATTTGAGCAGTGAAGTGATGCCATCCCAGGCACTGCAGTGGTGACACTGTCAGTAAGCCCCTGGGAGGGTTGTTCCTGTGTTAAATAAACTAAACTCATGCAACATGATGATATTCTATCACTACAGCTTTATTGTAATTTTTACAGAAAATTCTGTTCAAATGGTTGGATCTGAGCTCACTGGAGATCTAACAGATAAGCCATCTCTCTTCTTTACACCGATGTTCAACTTCCTATTTTAAGTTTTGTCATGAAGATTATAGTGAAAAAATAGAGGTTTTTACATTGCAATACAAACTATGTTCTCTTGTTCTCATATGGATAGCATATGTCCTTACGCATACTGAAGTACAAATCCATACAGTGTATGGCTGTGTTACCATCCTCGGAGGACAAATCGGGGGAAGTGATATCTCTTTTCCTGAACACACATACAACACAGCAAACAGGGTGTGCCATTAGACTATTTGTACACCCTTTTTATTTTCTCAGCTAATTTTTTCCAGGGGAACAGCAAATTGTTTGCCATGTAAACATGTGACTGTGTTTATGATCAGCTTTTTACCCCAAGCATACCACTATTGACAAATGTTAAAAAATCAACCTTCAGTTCTTGCTGAAAGATTTAAAAAAATAATCCTTTGTAGACCTTGATTTCCAACCATTTTCTAAATCACACTTGTTTCTGGTCTGTTTTCTTATTGGTGTAAAGTCAGCCAGTCACAATGTTAACTTCATCAGTAATTTTGTTTATAAGGCACAGCTCATTCACTAACCATAGAGGGTTGAAGACTATCCAGTATACCCTGGACAAGTTGCCTATTCATCAGAGGACCAACACAAAGAAAGAGTGAATGAAGCTGTATGGGAGGATACATTCATACATACATTCCTCCCTCCCCTGTATGGGAGGAACATAAATTCCTCCCTCCCTGGTGTGATCCAACAGCAGCAGATGCTGCTGTTGGATCACACCAGGTAATGTCATGAATATTTTCTGTGTTAATGATGTGTTATTTTAACCACCTGGTTCCCATGAGCAATGTATGACATGGGTAAATTATTCTGAAACTGTAGCCCTGTATCTCAGGCTTGCTTTTGTTCCTATGCAATGTAAGTGAGCTGTTGATGGGACAGAGGACTGTAAAATATTTGATGGTCCTCTGGCTAACAACCACATTTTCCTTTATGAGACTAATGGAATTGTTTAATTTTAATATACCAGGTGAAATCAGACCTGACTTTCAAAGGGAATGGGACATAATTGATTGATTCATGTTACACACAAAATGCACCTATAAAGATTAAGAGACTAAATACATCCCCTTACATCTACTGAGCTTGATGCACTGTTTATTATACTGCATTATGCACCATTTAACCTACAAAACGTGATGTTTATTGAAGGATATATATATAGTACAGAACCTTTCATATCCATTTAACTTGGTTAATGACAGCACATGCAGACACTTTTCTGGGACCAAACCAAATTGTTGCTGCTCTCTTTATACTTCATATTCTTAACATTGATGGATATAGTTCATCTATGGTGTACATAAATAAATACTTTCTGTTTTTAAAGTAATTCCATTCAATCCACTGAACATTTTGTTGTCTCATTCAATATCCCCTGGGAGAAGGTTGATAACAAATTATGTGTGTTGTGGATTATATATTTTTGACAGTTTGACCGATTTTTGCTCTAATGTTCAAATGGCCTATTCATAGGCCATAGTTATTATTTCTAAATGATCTGACCAAAACATTTGCATTGTCACCACTATTATCAGTTTTTTTAAATCAATTTACACATTAACAACATTTTAAATACTGTATTTAAATACTGTGTCCAATGTTGACACCATCGGGGTGCAAGGCAATATAACTCCACCCAACTGTTCATCTAGAATTCCTGGACCATTTTTCATGTTTAAATAAGTAGAAAGAATATAAAACCTATTATCACGTTGACACAATAATTCAGGTGTTTTTCGATTTTATTCTTGAGTAAATCACTTAGTTATTGTGGGAATATGCATTAATGCCTTTTAGATTTCAGATATATGTAAAAACTGTACCACTTGTGATCTACCTGAAATAATTAAACTATCTGTACTTCTTAAAGTCATGGCTAAGCAAGTTCTTGAACCCTATTTCAGTGATTTAATAGCATTATTATCACATGGGTTATGAATTTGCATGCAGATTGCAGAGATTTCAGAAATTGTCACCTCCAATGTCTGAGTAGGATAAATTGTACCTACAATATATAATTGTAAATATATATAATAAAAATAAGATAATTATAAAAATTAAAGATAATAGTTTAATGATAAAATAAAAAATGTGTGGCCTCAGGCTGTAAAAGAAAAAGATGAGTATAGTAAACTGTGGGATCTGATTATGTAGTCAGGTAAGTTAATAATGTCACAGTTAACAGTTAATGATGTCCCTGATGCAATAGGAGCTGATTAAGCCTGCAGATCTGGGTGAATCAGGAAGGAATCTTAAGCTGCATTCACAAGGCTTTACGAAGTGACACAATAAAAATATTTTTTCTCTGTTCTGATCTTCTGGCCTGAGCGATTCACATTCATCATCATACGTGAAACCAGCGTGAGCAGAACTGTATCATGACTCCACATTTACAAAAAGCTGAACAGAAGAAGGTTTCACAGGCAGCTGTGATTAAGGATGTAGAGAAGTCGTCCACTTACTGGAAGGTCTGTGGGTGGACTCTATAGTTAGTTATAGTATACTCTATAATATATACTATAGTGGGCTATATACTGACTTTGTAATCAGCACTTCAAGCGCTATGCAACATGAACCAGCATTCACCCTTCCACACACATTCATGCAGTGGTGTCAGATGATAACATATGAGAAGCCATCTACTCATTAGGAGCAATAACTACTTTCACTCTCCGTCATACACTAGTGTAACCATCAGGAGCAAATTGGGGTTCAGTATTTTACTTAAGGGTATGACATGTAGACCGAACATGGAACGGGAATGACCAACATGCGTATGAAGGTGTGTGAATGGTTGAACACTTGATCATGCTGTAAAGTGTTTGAAATGGTTGAGCAGACTAGAAGTCACTACAGAAGTACAGTCCACTGATGTGCGTGTCTATTTTGTTAAAATAAGTAGTGATGCAGGCATTTATTTCATGCATTGATTGTTGTGGTAAGAGTACTGTGGTAATAGTCCCTCTGCCTTTTAGGATAAGACAAAAACAGGATTTGAATGTAGTGTTTTCCCATCTACCTATTCACTTTACAAACTCACTTTTCCAAGTTGTTGCTAGAATCCACAATATGACTTTGTCAATCATTGCTTACAACATTGATGTGACTGTCTGGCCACATGAATTCTGATCTGACTTTCCACACTGGCATCCCAACAGCTGGAATTAGATATCTGATTTAGTACCAACCATCAACGTGGCCCAGATCAGTTTAATTTAGGGGGGAAAGGAGTATGTCATATGTGCATGTATGAGGTTGTATACCAATCATTGTATTTATTTAGTCAATGCAAACGTGAAGGATTCTCGGAAAGATCAACAGTGTATTTGTAACGGAATCGGAAGCAATCAATAATAGAAAAAAGACCCTGGTCAGTAATAGGATTGTATCGTACTAGCCTTGGGTTTTTTTTTAAAGCCCTTATTTGAATGTAACATGTTGTGGGATGTGATATTATTAAATCTGTACCTGCCACCAATTGAACCTCCATTCAAGTTGAGGGCTGTGAACAATTCTTTAGTTCCACAACATGACTCAGAACACAGCTGTCACAACAAGACAAAAAAAAGGTTGCTGGGGCAGCACAGAGTTCAGTGGGGCTGAAAGAGAGGATGTTGAGAATAAGAACAACTTTATTTAAGTCAAAACATGTATATTTAGGACTGTCCATAACTGACTATTCACTGCTCCATGGCAGTTAGGTTGAGGAAAAAGAAACACTTACCTCTAGAACTTACTGACATATGTTCTGATTCGGAAATGTTATTTAAGTGTGAGCGACCACATAGTTTGTTCCTCTCAACTCTGTGGGCTAGATCTTTTGCCCAGCATAAAGAGAAAATCAACACTGCAGATAAACTCCCCACACGCACATATTTATAGCTCACCATTCTTTTTGTTGTTCCTCTGTCAGCGCATTGCTATCAGGATGAAAATAACTGCAATGCATGATTCAGGACTGTATAGTCATAGTTTTACCAGGAATTACATATTTGCAAGTTTGCATGGCAATAGTAATTGTGAAGTTTTATAACCCTGAGATGAGGGAAACGTTGGGTTTGCAATAAGGAAAGAGAGGTAGGTGAAAATCTGACACATTTACAATGGTATCTTACCCTCTGAACCTAACATGCCTGCTGGCAGGTTGTCTTCAACCAACACTGAGTTTGTTCCTGACTCCTCCCCCTCTTGAGGGAGACGTCAAGAGAGGGAGGATTTGTCTTATTTGTCATGTTATTAGATTCATGAGAGAGGACTGAGAGATCCAGAACAGATGTGCTTATATTCCCTCACTGTATATATATATATATATATATATATATATATATATATATATATATATACTGTATATATTTTTATATATATGCATATATGTATGTATAGCATATAAATATGTATCTATGTATAAGCACATATATTTATCTGTATCTATACATATATACTTGATTGCTACAGGAAGTCCTCCTGTAAACATTTTTGCTGACAAAGAAAGGCTGGCTGTCTTTTTGTAACGCCTAAACCATCCAAAATTTATATTATATCAAAGCCTGCACTTCGTAATCTGTAACTGTCAGGCCATTTTCAAAAAGCAGCATGACAACACACATACACATCTTGAAAAAATGTATTCATGTAAATGTATTCATTTACATGTATTCATGTAAACTCAAAGTGTGTCATTTTGTAACTTAATGCTTTCAGATATAACGTATGAAGTCACCAAATCCGAATGGCAAATTTGGTGACTTCTATTGATATAAGAAAATTTATTTTACTATTTTTCCAGTTTTCCAATAATACATAGATACATCCTGAGAATGGCAATTTCCCCATTCCCCAATCCTGAGTGTTCCTTTGTATTTAGAACATAAATTAGAAATGTTAAAGCTTAAATGCTCTTCTATTTCCCTGATGTAGGAGTGCATCCAGACAGATAATTGTTATGGACCACCAGTGAAGTTTTATTAGCCTTCCCAAATCCTTTCTCATTATCCTTATGGAATTTTGGTTTATCTTATTTATTATTTCACCTATCTTCAGAGATAAAATAATTTTTTTGAATATTCAACTTTAGTGTCACTGATACTAACATCACTGTATAGAAGGATCCCAAAAATAGGTGTAACACATCGTAAACAATATATCTATTTGCCTCAGTGTCACTTTTTTACTTCAACAGCATGCAAGTTCCACACTGTTTCTGTATATATCTCACTTTACTCGATATCTATATTTATATTTTGGTTATATTTTAATTTTTTGTGTTTGTGTGTTCGTGTACAGATTACGTGTACGGATTTATTTTACATTTTCTGTTAATCCCATATATATATACATATATATATATATATATATATATACTGTATATATTTTTATATATATGCATATATGTATGTATAGCATATAAATATGTATCTATGTATAAGCACATATATTTATCTGTATCTATACATATATACTTGATTGCTACAGGAAGCCCTCCTGTAAACATTTTTGCTGACAAAGAAAGGCTGGCTGTCTTTTTGTAACGCCTAAACCATCCAAAATTTATATTATATCAAAGCCTGCACTTCGTAATCTGTAACTGTCAGGTCATTTTCAAAAAGCAGCATGACAACACACATACACATCTTGAAAAAATGTATTCATGTAAATGTATTCATTTACATGTATTCATGTAAACTCAAAGTGTGCCATTTTGTAACTTAATGCTTTCAGATATAACGTATGAAGTCACCAAATCCGAATGGCAAATTTGGTGACTTCTATTGATATAAGAAAATTTATTTTACTATTTTTCCAGTTTTCCAATAATACATAGATACATCCTGAGAATGGCAATTTCCCCATTCCCCAATCCTGAGTGTTCCTTTGTATTCATAATAAATTAGAAATGTTAAAGCTTAAATGCTCTTCTATTTCCCTGATGTAGGAGTGCATCCAGACAGATAATTGTTATGGACCACCAGTGAAGTTTTATTAGCCTTCCCAAATCCCTTCTCATTATCCATATGTGGAATACAAAGCTGTTTTCCAAACCAGATCCGTTGGGTACCTGGTTAACAAATACTATCACTGGAGCAGTTAGCCAGCAGGCTACTGACCAATGGATGGAAACAGGTGATCCCTCAACCCCAAAAGGGAGAAGCCGAAAGATGAAGAAGAAGATTATTATTATATATTATATTATTACAGCACATTACATTATGTTTATATTCTATTCTATTTATCATATTTGTTTAATTCATCCATGCATAAATATGTATGTTTATATGTATATTTGTGTATGTATGAATATCTTTGTTTTTGTCAGATGATTATACACTCTTCAATACCTTCCACCCTGCTATCTGCTCACTCATCATGAAGCTCTGCTGATCATTTTCCTATTAAACTTGCATCCTTCTGACTGAACGCACCTTTTGTTACAGAATGTATGGATAAATTATCACTGTTGTTTCTTTGCTTATTGTATTTTACTGCCTTATTTGCATCTATCTTTGTACCTACTGCTATGATAACTTAATTTCCCAATAGGGATGATTATACAACTATATAGTTGTCTATCTATTTATCGGTCTATCTATCTATCTAACTGCGGTGCACCATGCTGAGGCGCTATCTCCTGCACACAGGCAAAGAGAGATGAGAGCTTACTCCCCGCAAAGGGCAGAGAGGTCAGGGAAAGCAGAGTGTGCCACTGCAAGCCAAAGGCTCAAGCAGAGCTATTGACACTGTTCAGCCCTAATGGTTCTGTTTTTAACGTGCTGCTGTTTTATAGGCTACTGCTCTGTTTTGAATGCAAGGAATTTTTTATTT
Source organism: Lophius americanus (assembly GCA_037951165.1). Lineage (NCBI taxonomy): Eukaryota > Metazoa > Chordata > Actinopteri > Lophiiformes > Lophiidae > Lophius > Lophius americanus. The sequence goes on from JBBDHG010000051.1 coordinate 3,633,344, forward strand.
ATTTTTTTTAATTTATTTTTATCTTAGAAATATCATGTTATTTATTTATTTACAGACTGTTCTATAGTACGCTGCTGAAATTTAAGTACAAATTTTGTTTTATGTGTTCATGTGGAATGGCAATAAATGAACCTTGAACCCAAGTGGAGGTATCTAAACCGCTGCAACTTCTTCACCTCTGCTCCTTGCATCCTCAACATTGCACCTGCCTGCCTTTCATTCACATACATGTATCTGTCTTCCGACTGAAGTTCTTTCTCTCCAGTGCATACCGTATTTTAAGTGATATTTTACTTATCTATACTTGGGTTTTTTCTTGTTTTTTTGCCATTATAATAATATTGAAACTTCCTTTTCTTCCTCCTTGACCTGTGCATGTCCTTTGCCTTTGTCCAATTCCATATCACTGTTAACCTAAAGGGTAATCAAAAATCAACATTTTAAACCTCTTACTCAATTCTAACTAAACCACTGTTTGTGTTTGTTCATAGGCTGTCGGTGAAATAGATTGTAAATGGTAAGTGGACTGTACTTATATAGCACTTTTCTATTCTGCTGGACCACTCAAAGTGCTTTACAATGCAAGTCAGCATTCATCCATTCACACAAACATTCATACAGTGATGACAGAGGCTGCCATGCAAGGCGCCACCTGCTCATCGGGAGCAATAACCATTCATATTATCATTCACACACCAATGGAACAGCTATTTAGAGGAACTTGGGGTTCAGTATCTTGCACAAGGACACTTCGACATGTGGACTGCAGTGGCCAGGGATTGTATTGACCTTTAGATAAATGGATGATCATTGTACCAACTCCGCCACCATCGGCCCAGTGCAATGCATTCAGACGCCTTCACTTTATTTCAAAGCAATCTGCGGAGAAAGTCATTGGTAAGAGATATGACCAGGGATAATCAATCTGGCTGAGCTCAAGATATCCTGTCTGGAGAGGACTTGCAGGACTATCACTAAAAAGTCTAATTATCTGGGTTTTATGGCCTTGTGGCCAAAAAAACATTTCTCCTCAGTGAAAGAATCAAAAAAGCCTGTTTGGAGTTTAAAGACAACAAGCATACGTTTGAAATATTCGTGATTATGTTAAAGTCGTATTGCATAGCCCCACCTTCACGATATTTGCTCCCCTTAGCGTCTGCAAATAAAAAAAATTTAACTTTGACTTGGGGTCCCAAAAACTGGAGGGCCTGCCTTGGTTGTTATTATGTAGTCAACATCCAGCTGATAGTCACTGGTGGTTAAAATTAATCGTCATTTAGAAACAGTTTGAAGTTATTTGCGTTACACTTTTATTAAGGTGCAGTCTTACGTAATTAGAGTTCAGCCTGCTCCTAAAAACAAGCCCCCACCCCCGCCTGCGCACGCAGTCGCGTATGTGAACTGCATCATACTGAAACTCCCTGAGACGAGTCGCATCAAAAAGTGCTGCAGTGAACTCCACACCCTGCAGCATCCTGCAGAACAACCCAGTACTCACCTCCACGCCTACACTGAGAAGAGAGTCGGTCGAACATACCCAAGGTAGGATCCTCTGTTTTACTGCATCTCTTCCCGCAGCATATACCTAGACGGTCGGTCAAGGAAAGGATGAGGTGACTTTGAAATCGACGTTTAGCTAGTTACAATTAGTCAGGAGCGCTACTACAATGTCCCACTTGCATGCAGGAGTTCTGCAGGGATAGCCCGCCTGCTGATGACGAAGCTTCTGGGGCTGCATTCAATTTCACTGCGGTCCCATCAGGTCCATGCTGCAGTCCCCCGGTCCCCTCTCAAATGCGGCTTACATTTCAGAGATGTGGATGCTTTACTTTGGACTTATCAGTAAAAAAAATGATTGACCCTGCGTATTAGGAATATCATGAAACAGCTTACCAATAAAAAATAATAATTTAATTGCACCAAAGCAAACACTATTTTATTTTTACTGTAGAATTCAGCTTTCGTGAATTGGCATTTTGTCACTTTTCAATTTCTGAGAAGTAGACCGCACACAATAATACATGAACTCAACAACTCCACAAACCTAGCAATGTCAGTGCAAAATTTTAAATCTGAAAATATTGGCCCATCCAGACCTCTCAATCACTATCCGTAACCTAAGAAGTATTTCACTATATGTCTTGTTTCTCTCATACTCAGAACAGTGTATCTTCATGCGGCAGAACAGTGCAAATTGATAATCCAACAACTCACAAACTAAATTTCAAGATGAATATTGAAATATAAAATAAAATTTGAAAGTTAAATCAATCCTCCTCCTCATTTTTTCCAATACATGCTCCTTTACACAATTATTACAGTCATCACAGCTGGGCTCATTGCTGTCGTCTTCTTCTTTTGGCTGTTCCCTGTAGGAAATCATCTAAAGGTTTTCTTCGCCAACCTTTTCCTACAAACACTCCAGAAGCTTTTCATTCCACCACAACGTTTCCTCATCTTCTTTATGCTGTCCGGAGGGCACACTTAGCACTGTCCTGTCTCCCATATGAACCTGCCATAGTTGCCAAGTGATCTGGCATATTTTCATTACCACCCAGTGCCAGTCTCGATGTCTCCCTGTAATTCACACAGATGCCTTCCTTCCTCAGCTTCCTGTGCTCTACATTTGCACTTTTCTTCAGTTGTACAATCCTACATACTAAAATTCTATGCTGTCCGGCTACGTTCTCCCTTGTCACCACTTTGCAGACTCAAATGTATTTCAGATTACATCTTCTGCAAATATGTAGTCCAACTGTGTGCTCCTACATCTGCTGACCACGACATAGGCATAGGTTTGCCCTTCCTGACACAACCCTATCCATTTAGCCAGGCTTGGCACAAGCACTATAAGTTTACAGACTGTGTTGTGCTCATTGCTCTGTAACATTAAAAAAAAAAAGGAAAAATGTAAGGTCTAAAAAAAAAAAATGTAAAGATTTAAAAAAAAACTTGAGCAACATTGAAAACGCTGGTGTCGCTGTCTCCCATCACCACTCTTTGCAACTGTCATGCAAGGAAAATTAGTATGCACTGCTTTGATGTTTGTGCATGTGTAGAAACCAACCAGTCCTTACATCATAACTTCTGTGAGGTGAAGTCAGAATAACATTCATTATGTCACTACAATAGAATCTGTCAGTGGATGTGATAATGAGAAGATTATGTGTTGGTAGTAGGGTATTGCAGTGCATTTTTGTATTGCAATATTTTGTGACACATTGTGATATTTTAGTATTGCAGGTTTTTTTCGCAAAAGTCATAATTTGGTATTATATGCACAGTAAATGTAAGAAAATGCATGATGTTTTTATTATTTCTAATGTTTTTAATTACGCTTTATGATAATATATCATACATCACAAAAATAACAACATTTAACTTTCCTCACATACCCAATCCTATAGTTTCTCTCGTACCCGCCTCAGAGGTGGGCAGTGAGCATCATGGTGTCGGTGTTGCACCAACTCCTTCTGTGTTGATACAGAATGCAATTAGATGCGATAATTAATGTGAATTGCAGGACACATTGATCATAGACACTCCAAACACATGGTTTGAAATGGTATTACATTATATCCACTGCAGCTGCCATAATTTAATCAGGAAACGGGCAAAAAAAAAAGCAGAGAGAGGAAACAATAAAAATTAATTTCACTCCCAAATTATCACCTGACCTCTGTTTGGCGAAATATTTTCATTTGTGATGGATTTTTTACTTGACATATTACGGGCATGGCACACTGGCACAAGATTAATATCACAGATGTCCTCTGTTATTAAAAATCACCACAGGTAATTCCGTGGTCCCGTAAGGCATTATTTAGTTAAGATCTGGGGTAACAGGTTCACAACTTAATGGAATGTATTATTAAACAGCTAAAAGAAAAGATATCTAAGATCTCCCAACTAATGAACCAACGGCACTTTTACCTTTCCAGGAGGTTCCTCATCCAGAATAGCGCCTGTGTGTTTTCTCTTCAGGTGCTCATGCTCAGCAGCAACAGAGTCGGGCCAAAAAACGACGGACATATTGACTTAGGAAGTATGTAGTGACTTCGCAGTAAAAATAGCTTCACCGTGTATGAAGCTGTGTAATTGATCCATTGACAGTGTTTTACCAAAAACATAGATTTCCCCTCTTATTTAATTTTAAAATATGTTTAAAGAATTTATTAAATGTAATACAGGAGATGTTATTAAAACATTTAAATTATTAATTGGACTGAAATTTACCTTTACTAACAAAAAACAAGCTTGAGAACACATGGTTCCTCGTGGGTTAAAGACCATGAGCTAGGTGTAGATCCCTTACCGATGAAGTTCATACTAACAGCTTTATTTTCTATGTCTCCAGAAAGGAGAAGCCATTCTATCTTAGGGGTATTAACACAACAGTAATTAGGTTTTTTTCTTTTGTCAAACTTGTGCTGCCAAAACACTAAAGTTCTGGTAAGCTACTTTGTGAATTTTCCAGTCATTGATGTGTGCTGTACCATTCTCTTAATAAGCCCCTTTAACTTTCACCTGTGATGTGTCAGAGTGTAAAAACTTTGGTTCTCTGGGCCCCTGCTCTTGCCTAGAATATGTTACGGATGAAATTGCAAGAGTTAAATAAGTAATTCTGATCAATTCTGAATAAGTGGGACGACAACCTGAATAAATGCAGACACGTTTCATCGTATATTTATCCAGATGATGTTTCTATCTATCCATCAATTTTCCTTCAACTGCTCATCTCTGACGGAGGCTTTCTACTCATCGTAATCATTATGATCTACCTCTCGGTGGTGTGGGAAGGACTAATGGGGAAACGGCGACATCATCTGGATGGATATACCATCTTTCCAAGAATGCATATACTTAAGAGCTGTCCCAAGAAGGCTTGCTGTGTCTCCCAGAATAGTCTAGAGCAGAGGTGTCAAACTCAATCACTGATGGGGCCAAAATTAAAGATGGAGACCAGATCGTGGGCAGGACAGGACTCAAATTGGCCAAATTGGTTTAATCTGAGGTATAAAATTACTCATTTTCTAGAATTCTGAAAAAAACAATCACATAGAAAATGGTCAAATTACAGATTAAAATCAGATTAACACATTTTTATGTCTCCCTCTCTATCAACAGTTTTTCACAGAATCATTTCCAAAGAAAAGTTTTTATTCATGGCATTAACAGCCCAAAACTATGTTTGAAATTGCATCTAAAATCAGCTTTATTAGTTTTTTTCATTAGCAACAAGAAGGATCTTTAAATGATCCTTGGTAAACGGCTGGGCCGATTTAGCCTTTTCTTTATTCTGCAAGAATAAAACATTAAGAGTACACTGTTGTAGCTAATATCTGTTCCTGTAGCCTGAATCCACTGCTACTCAGAACAGTAAGTTGCATGAACAGCCTATAAGTGTATTTCACATTAAATGTCTTACAACGTAACAGCACTGACCAAATGTTGAACGGCTTAAGGATGTGGAGGCACCTTGCCAGTTAATTAAAATGAGCGTTCTATTTCTTAATACACGCTTGTGTCTTAATAATACCTTTGTTATTTATCGTAATATCTCTTCAGAGGATTAGCCTGGAGTTTATTAGATTGACTGGATAAACTGTGATATCCGACATCAGAAGCGCAGCGTAAAATTATGGAAGTTTTCATTAACGCACCGGCTATTACAGTGCATTCTGGAATTTGTAGTATCTCTGGTGTTTGAGCTGCAAACCAGCGGGCAAGTTATTATGAAAATTAGATATTGTCTCACGGCCGTATATTATTGATGTACGGAGCGGATGAGCTCGACACATGTGGTCTAGAGTATGGAGGAGATACCAGTAGATGGGCCCTCAAACAGGGAGAGCTGGATAAGGCTGTGATGAACTGTGGCGACTTTAGCTCAGTATGTATAACGACCACTTCACAGTTACTGCTCCTCAGGGATGGGTCAAAAGAAAAGAATATATTTCCCAATGTTGTACAGTGCACAACCTACACCTGCACGACTAAGTGATCAATAAAGTTTACATTATTATTATTATTACAGGATAGCAACCCAGCAGCAGGACCGGTATCTCCTCCTTTGTGATAAGGAACAGGAAGAGAACTGCCAGATTCTTACAAACCCCATGAGGGTAGGAAAGTTTTAAGCCTACTTTTAAATTTAGAGGGGATCTCTGCCCCCCAAACCAAGATTGGAAGATGGTTCCACAGGAGAGGAGCCTGATAGCTGAAAGCTCTGGCTCCCATTCTACTTCTGGAGACTCTAGTGACTACCTGTAGCCCTGCATGCTGGGAGCGCAGAGTTCTGATTGGACAATATGGAACTATGAGCTCCTTCAGATACGTTGGTGCCTGACCGTTTAGGGCTTTGTAAGTGAGCAGAAAGATTTTGAATTCGATTCTGGATTTTACCGGGAGCCAATGAAGGGAAGCTAATACAGGAGAGATATGTTCTCTTAACCTGGTTCTGGTCAGCACCCGTGCAGCAGCTTTCTGGATCAGCTGGAGGGGCTTCGGAGACTTATTGGGACTACCTGCTAGTAGGGCATTACAGTAATCCAGCCTGGAAGTAACAACTGCATGAACTAAATTTTTTGCATCTTTTTGTGACAGAATGTGTCGTATTTTAGAAATATTGCGCAAATTAAATAAGGCAGTCCTAGAAATCTGTTTTATGTGGGAATCAAAGGTCATATCCTGATCAAAGATAACTCTCAGGTTCCTCACAGTGGTGCTGGAGGCCAAGGTCATACCATCCAGAGTAGATATATCATCAGATAAATTGTTTCTAAGGTGTTTGGGTCCCAACACAATAACTTCCGTTTTATCTGAATTTAATAGTAAAAAGTTGCAGGTCATCCAAGTCTTAATGTCTTTGAGACACGCCTCTAATCCCCCAATGTATCAATTAAGATTTTCAACCAGTCGTCTAGAGCAGCATGTATATGTTTATACGTATACACACTGTACATATAAACATGGGAAACACTGACCTATGAAACATGGCAGGTGAACTCTTTGTCGTTGACGGAATACTTTTTTATGTTATGTAATGTTAAATCTGTCATTTCTCTGTCAGCAGCAGGATGGCACTTAATGTGAAAGACCCAGTACTTGCAGTTGGAAACCTCTCTCCAGGCCAACTGCACACTCACTTCAAGATGGAGCCCAAGACGCTTGGGGTGACGAGATGACTTAAAATATATACATATAAACCTAAGCACATACAATACAGCCTGTCATTCAGCAATTCAAATGCATAGTATGCACCTATTTGAAATTCCTACAAAGTAAGAGCTGAATTAGTATCAAATATATTGTACTTTATGCATGACCTCATATGATCTAGATATATAGTTAATATAAGATGAGATATGAGGTTTCTTGCTGTTTGACATATTTTAAATACATCAGGAGGAGTATACATAATAATCTCATCTTTAATTTTACAGGCAATCCAGATTGTTATTGGGGTGATGTTTCTTTGTCTGAGTGCCTCTGTGCTCCAGATCCATGAGGTCCACTTTACCAGAGATTTGGCCCTATTCCTGATTGTTGTCATACAGGTCAGTGAGAGCAAAGTTTCCAATATGAATGTATGTGTCATACCTCCAGACCTCTAAAGATCTGGTGGATTGGCTTTTTTCAACATCAGCAATTCAGCCCAACAAAACCTCATGATGCCACCGCAATGTGGGCTTACTAGCAGGGATGGACTCGGGTGTAAAGTGATATGGATGGCAAGCTGAAATTACTGAAATAATTGTTTGTACTTAAGTCCAAAAAATAGGAACAAAAATGGAACATATTATATTCAATATAACGTATTGTATATTCATATTTTATATACTTGTTAACTTCCATAAACTTCAGTTACTCAGTTCAAATGCAACAACATTACTGTTTAATTCTTATTTAATGATGATAAAATATGGGTTGGTCAGGACTCTAACACAATTGAAATGTAGAATGTAGTAGTAGGTTTGTTTTTTAATAACTCTGACATCAGATGGCCAAGCCCTGTATTTTGTCATTATAAACACATTTCAATAATATATATAATCAGGAGGTAAGAAAATTGAAATGGTACATTACTGAAAGAAAGTTTAAGAAACACTGAAAAGAGAGAGTGGGGACACTGAACGGTTTTTTTTTTTACTTAAACAAGGAGTAAATAGGTCACACTTTATTAGTTCATATCACTAAGGCATATAATAAGAATGTTTTTCCAAACTGCACATCTAATTAAGTTGTAATATACCCCACCAGGTGATCTTGTCTGGCTCAGTCTTGATCCACAGTGGAAGGAAACCTACTCTTTTTTGGGTGAGTCTGAGTAAATACAACAAAATCTCACAAAATGCCAATAAGCAAACATTTTATCAACCAAATGATCTGTATCTTTTATTACTGTATGCATAGATTAAGGAGGGTCTCCACTGGTCTCCTCACAGTTGGGAGACTTGTAGAGACAGTCCTCCCTCATACTAAAGGTATAGGTTGAGAATGTAACATAAGAGCCATGTGCTTGTGTTTTACTATCTGATTAATCTCCTTTAAATAGCAGAATCACTCTCGCTGATTTGATTGTATTCGAGGTTTTCGTTGGTCACTAGATGGTTTTACATGGACAGCTTAATTCCAAATAGATTTGGAAAAGACACCTCGTCATTAAAGAAAATGCTGCATGTAAGCAACCCTTTCCGAATAAGATTTCATTCCTTTGTAAGGTGGTAGTTTAGGTCCTTTCGGAAGGATGCTTTGAAAGGCAACCGTTGCCTGTAAACGGTGTTTAGGAATAATCCCTGGTGTGTGTATGAGTGAGGGCTTTTAATGATCTAGACCAGTGGTACTCAACTGGTCTGGCTTCAGGACCCACCATCACCCCTTAATGACAAGCCTCGACCCAAATCAAAAGAAAAATTTCAACTTTTCAAATTGATCTAACATAACATTCAGTAACACTTCAGTAACTTATTCTGGCAATACAAATTAAATTAAAAATAAAATAAAAAGTGCAAATATGACAACAAACATTCAGTTTCTCCAGTTTTTATCCACAAACTCAAAATAAATTTAACAAAAAGTGCAATTCAAAAAGATTCAAGTATACAAAATGTACTTTTCTTCTGATTACCTTATCAGTTGGTAAATACTGAAAAACATGGTGCTTTGAAGAAAATTAAGCAGTACTAACTTCAACCTTACTGACATCATAGACCTGAGACCTGAGGAGTTAATGGGAGAACTGGGGAAGTTTTTTGGTCCTCACAAGAGTCTCAGAGTCTGGAGTTATAGTCGACAAAGCAACTCTGTGGTCATGTTCAATGTCCAGTCTGTTTCGGTGTTTTGTCTTCAGCTGAACCAGAGCGGAGAAGCCACACTCACAGAGATAGGTAGTGCTCTATGGTAGGAGGATTTTTATTGCTCGAGTGGCAAGGGAAGGATCCTCGCTCATCACAGTGTCGCACCAGAAATGGGAGAGGCTTACCTCTGTGAATTTATTTTTCAGCGTGCGGTCACATGACAGCTCCACCAGCTGACTCTCCTCGTTGCTTAGCAATGTGACGCTTTCCATGTAGATTCCAAAGGGGTCACGTATCCATCCAGTCGTCATCCCTCTGTTTCTCGCGGAAATAGTCATTAAACCGCTCCAGAAGTTTATTCAGATGAGTCGTGATTGCTTTCCTCATTACATTTTTTCCTGCTGTGTGCAGTTGCTGTCCCTCTTGACAGGCGTTGGGAAACATGTCGAGTCGGCTTTTAGAAACATGGCATGCCCACACAGAGATCTTTTTTTGAAAGCATCGATTTTGTCATCTTGTTCAAATGTTGTGCCCCCTCCCCTGCAAAGACACATTTAATGTGTTTAATTGTTGAAACACATCAGCGAGGTAAGCAACGTGTGCGAGCCACACACTGTTGCTAAACAGGTCTGCAAGAGGCGAATTGTTCTGGGCAAGAAAGGGTGCGATTTCATCTCGTAGTTCATAAAAACGAGACAGTACCTTTCCCCTCGAAAGCCAGCGTACCTCGGCATGATACAACACCTGTACGTGCTCACTACCAAGATCTTGGCACAGTTTTTGAAAACATCGGGTGTTCTTTGCACGCCGTTTAATGTAGTTTACCACTTGGACGACATCTCTTAATGTTTCATGAAGTACTGGCACCATCACCTTTGCTGCCAAGACCTCCCGATGCAAAAAACAGTGCTTCCAAGTTGCATTCAGAGCTCTGTCAAGTATTCTCCGAACGACCCCCGAGTTTTTTTCCTGTCATGGAGGCAGCGCCATCAGTTGTGATACCGACGCACATGTCCCAGTTTAGGCCCACTGAACTCAAATACAAGTCCACGGAGCTGAAAATGTCCTCTGCAGTTGTAGTAGCAAGGAGCTCTCTTGTGCAGAGAAATTGTTCCTGTAGGTCCCCGTCCCACACATGTCTCACATAAACGAGTAAAGCCGCTTTGTTTGTTATGTCTGTAACGCATTTGTAATGCAAAATGACCACTTGCCTTAATGCAAGCTGTGGTTTGATGTCATCCGACATGTCTTCAATTCAGCTGCTTATAGTGTCATTTGAGAGAGGTATAGTTTTCAGTTTGTCCGCTGCGGATTGATCCAACACCTCTCTGATCATGTCCATGGCCGCAGGTAAGATAAGGTCCTCTGCAATGGTGTGGGGCTTATTTAACTTAGCAATACGATGTGCCACCTTGTAAGACGCACGGAGTGCCTGGTCTTGCTTGGAGCACGAAGAAGTAAGACACTTTTGTGATGTCCTCAGGTCTTGAAGTCGTCTTTGAAAGTACTCAACATGTTTATCTTTGAGAGAGGTATGTTTTGTTTCCATATGCCGCTTCAGTTTTGAAGGCTTCATGCTCTCTTGTTCCAGCACCTCGCTGCACAAAACACACTTTGTCGTCCTCAATGTAGGAGAACCCATACTTAATATATTCTGTGTCGTATTTACGTTTCGCCATGCTCAATTCACTTTTAAAAACAAACTTTGCAAGTTTTCTTCTATGCTGTGAAATGGCGGGTGTCAATTAGCATTACAGGGAGTTATCGCCACCTACTGCTAAGGAGTGTGAATAGACGGCACTCCGCTGAATAAAAAACGCTCTTCAAAATGAAAACACAAATTATTATTATTTTTTTAACATTTTTTATTGCCCCGGCAAAGGCCTCCGACCCACTGAAAACGGGTCCGCGACCCACTTTTGGGTGGCGACCCACCAGTTGAGAATCACTGGTGGGTCAAACTTTCTGCCCCACCAGTTGAGAATCACTGGTGGCTCAAACTTTCTGCTCTGGTCTAGATTCTAGACCAGAGCAGAAAGTTTGTTTTTGATACAAATTCTCCCAAAATTATTTCTCCAGTAAGCTATAGCAGTAAACCTGAGTTATTATAAACTCTTATTGTAAACTCCATTATAAAATCACAGTAACAGAAAAACTGCCCTGATCACTTGGATGCCACCCACCATCTGATAAAACTCCATCTATTGGTCGCTTTTAAACTCAACAGCTGTTGATAGCTCTTCCAACGGACGTATTGGCCATTTAAGCACCGTTTCCAATTAGATCACTGCTCATACCGTTAAACAGCAATTACGTCACGAAAGTCTCAGAATGATTTCATTCTGAAAGAAGGGAAAGTGCCCATGTAAACCCACCTAATGGTTCAGTCACTTTCTTATGCTTCAATGCCTCAACAACAATCCTCATTTTAACACCAACACACCACACACCAATTGTTGCACACATTGATGCAATATTTTTACTCAATTTCGGGACGGTCCATGAAGATGCTGCTCTGTTTACTACTTTCCACCGAGTGCTTCTAGCATATTTGCATTGCACAAAACCAAATTACTATTGCATTTCTCTTTTCCACTGTTGATGTTCAATTCTTGTGTAACATGCAGCTGTTCATGCTATTATATATGCCTTTGTTTGAAAATGTTTGTGTAGTATTAAGATGGATCATCATTTTGCAATGGAAACACACCCTTACGTATATTTACTTATTTTGTCAGTTGTAGCTGTTTGTAATTATTGTTAATGTGCACCTCTGCTGTTATTTGCAGGTGAAATGTTTGCTGGTGTTGCACCTTATTAGTGCAGCTTTTTCCACTGCTGCCCTCGGTCTGATGTCCAAACATCTCCCTTACCGCCAGGACTCCTACCACTGTGAACACTGCCGCAAACTTGAGCTGCATGCCTTGGTATTGTTCTTTAAACCTACACAAGCCAGAGAGCACTGTTTGACATTCATAAAAGTGAAAGCTTATTATAAAAGAAACACCCTGTGGCAGCAGCTACCATGGAATCAATACTTATCTCTGTTGCAGATTATGTTACAGCAATATTATGTAATAGCACATAGCCAGATTATGTTTGAGTACATTGTATGACTAACATTCACAGCTGTGAATTCATACAACCACAAAGAGATCACAGGCCAGTTCTAGTGCCGTTCCTAAGCCCAAATAAAATGGGAGGATTTTGTCAGGAAGGGAAGCCGATGTTAACCCCATGCCAAATCAATTATGTTGAAGTATGTTGTGTGAATAACAGCGAGGAGGTGAGAGCTGTGGATGGTTGTAAAAAAGCTGCCAGCAAATAAAACAAATGTGATAACAAAGACAGGGAGGAAGGCGCTTGGTGTGCCATCTGCGAGAAGACAGAGGATAAAGAGATTTGGTGGTGGAATGAGGAGGTGCTGGAGATATATGCAGGAAAAGGTTGGTGTGGAAGATATCGGATAGCACTTGTGATGAAGAAAGTAGACAGAAATACGAGGAATAAATTGGGGGGGAAGAAAGCAAAAGGCCAATGATGACTTCTATGAGAGGTTGGACACTAAGGAAGCAGAAAAGGAGTGGTACTGATTAGTGAGGCAGAGGGTCAAGATGGAAAGGATGTACAGCAGGTTAAGGCTTTTAAGGATTGGGATGGAAGTGTACTAACAAATCAGGAGATTGAGTGGGCAAGATGGAAGTAGTACTTAAAAGAATTGATGAATGTAGAAAATGAGAGAGAGAAGGGTGGAAGATGTAAACATTGTAAATCAGGAAGTTCAAAGGATCAGTAAAGATTAAGTGAGAGCAGCTTTAAAGAAGAAGAATTGAAAGGCAAACGGTTGGTCCTGATGACATACCGGTGGTGAGAGTGCAATAGAGTATTTAATTAGATTGTTCAACGTGAGCTTGGAGGACGATAGGATGCCTGAGAAACTGAGGAAAATTGTACTGGTGCCTGGGACTGCACCAAGAATCAGCTCTGACCCCTTCCTGGTTTGTTAAGTTTATGGACACGCTGACAGATGAGGTCAGCCGAGTCTCTGTGGACTATGATGTTTGCGGATGACATTGTGATCTGAAGTAAGAGCACGGAGCAGGTGGAAGCAAACATGGGGAGGTGGAGTTATACATTGGAGAGAAGGGTAAGGGTAAACATTGGAAAAGGAGCAAAAAAGATGGTCAAGGAGAAGATGGATAGCTCTGCTGTATAGTTTAAAGCTGGTGGCTCTGATCAAAATACAGAAAGCAGAGCTAGAGGTTGAAGAGTTCAAGATGTCTAGATAGTTTTTTGGGAGGGATGAGGATGGATAGGATTAGGTACGAGCGAGGGACAACTAAGGTTAGACATTTTTGAGGTAAAGCAAGAGAGGTAAGATTTGAGATGGTTTGGACGTGAGTAAAAGGACAGGCGAAGATGAAAACAGATGATCCGCTGTGGCAACCCCTAAAGGGAACTGCCAAAAGAAGAATTCACATCTGTGAATAAGATCAACTTAGTTAATTATTAGAAGTAAAACGGTGTGGCCTAAAATACACCACTCTTGATCACTTTTGCTGTTGAAAGGTACACTGATCAGCCATAACATTAAAACCACCTGTGATTCATGAAGTTCCCCTTTTTGCCACCAAAACATCACTTTAATGTCACTGTTTTCTATCAGAACCAAGATTTTCTTTTTCAGCAATTTGTGCTACAGTAGTTCTGCGGGATCCGATAACACGAGCAAGCTTTCGCTCCCCACTCACATCAATGAGAGCTGAGCACCCATGACACTGTTGCTGGTTAGCTGGTTGACTTTCTTTGTCCATTTGGGTAGGTACTAACCGCTGCAGACCTGGAACACCAAACAAGGCACACAGTTTTCAAGCTACCCTGACCCAGTCTTCTAGCAATCACAACTTAGTCCATGTCAAAGTTGCCCGGTTCATTACACCTGTCCATTTTTCTTGAACCAAAGACATTGACTGTATTACAAAGCTCTTACTTTATCCCTCCCACATGCAGATAATGTGATAATGATAACATAAATGATCAATTGTTCACATCACCTGTCAGTAGTTTTAATAGTATGGCTGATAAGAAGTGTGCAAGACTGAAACAATGTTTGCGGGAATTAAATGTATTACCCATAAAAGGAAGCTTCTCACGTTATAGTGTCATTGTTGGTTTAGTTCATTCGAAATAGATTTACGGTCCCCTTAAATGTACAATATTTCAAATAGGGATTTGTCACATTAACTCAGTCATCTTTCTGTTTGTATGTAGTACCAAGTTATACAGACCCAACTATAAAAATGGAAGATCATTTAAAAAAACAAAAAATTTTGTGCAATACTGTAGAATGTTGTTGCAAATTAATTTAAGAATTGTCGAATTCATTTTAGACTTAATTTCTAAAATGGATTAGACATAAAGGATTACAAAACAAAAAGTGGTTTATATATGTGTGCAGAGGCATGTTTTGCCATGCAGAAGTCAAGAATTGCATATTTTACACAAGTCTCATTGAATGTATTATTACATGAAGAAGGGACAATATTCTGCTAACACCTGGCTGTAACAATCTACTGACTATACCTCTGTTGAATCAGGCAATATTGAACAATCTAAGCAGTGAGTTTTACGATGTATATAGGCATTACACGATGGTATAAAGTAATTAATTTAGAAGAGCAGTCAGAAAGGGCATAGCAAGTCCCCATGTTGCCAAAAACGGAACACAAATGGGTCACTGCTAAAATTCCATGCTTTGTAACTGCATCTGTGTAATCATTCATAACTTTCAGTGTAGAATTAAACCCAGATAAAAATATATCCAGACATTTTAACCTGAGCACATGCTCACTGCTTTTACTTGTATTGAATACTCAAGATTTTTTTATTTGTGATTCGTAAAAATAACTACTAACCACTGAATTATCTAATGCGTCATGGTCATGTGACCATAACAACCCAAGGCAATCCATGTTTTGCCATCTGAAATCTAGTGACTCTCGATAAGGACTTGAAGATGCAGAAAATCCATAATATGTAAAGATGATCTGTTAGAGTTTATGCATATGCATATATGCAAATCAGATTGAATGTGTCATGCAAACAGTTATTCACTGAGTAAAAATGTAAAGTGAAATGCTGTGGATTCCTGTCTGGCTTACTGGAGTTACGACAATCAAAGTATCGAAACACATGAAGCATAAATATTTAAAAATAGCAAATATACATTGTTGCCTATTGTATCATCATCTGAAATTGATGCAGAAGAACTTGGCAGATTTAATTATTATCAAGTCTTTTATTTAATTAATATATAATGTATTAATGGTATAGCTGATCAGGGTAAGGTTACATGTACCTTGTGGCAGTAGATATGACGCCAGTTATTATTTACTTTTTCTTCTTTACCATCTTACAAGACAAAAGCTCTTCTTTTTTCTCAAAACCTACATTATATAAGGCAGGTGGTTTTAATATTATGGCTATTCACTGTGTAATAATGTCACACTTAAGATGTTACTAATGTCTGACACTGCATTATTATTATTAGTAGTAGTAGTAGTAATAGTAGTAGCAGCAGTAGTAGTATTAATAGTAGTAGTGAAAGAAATAAAGAAAAAATAAATTTTTACCATAGAAATAACCCTGAATCCCACTCTTCCTCATCCCAAGGCCCACTTCTTAATGAAGTGTCACTGAAACCGGTTTAGAATGTTTTATAAAAATTGTTCTTACTAACCTAAAACTAAAAGACAAAGTGATGGTAGCACAACTTCTTTCGCCATCAGTAAGAATCAGATGAAGTTATAGTCACATCACATGTTATAAAAGTGGAGTCCATGATTCTTTGTCTTTACTGTCCACTGCAGCAACATTGTTTCAGGACATGCACTTGGCAGATCGAGCAAAAGTGTAAAGTAAGTGATTGAATACCGTTACAGCTAATACTTTGGGTAAATGGCTGCATGTCTACATTTCTGTGTTTTCACGGAATCCGCAGGATCACTGAAACAAAAACACGTTGCTCTTTCCTTACCCTTGATTGAAATTAAACCATATTTCTCTGACCAGCTGTTGATTGATGGAATCCTTTGGACACTGGTGATTTTCCTGTTGCTGGAGTTGTTGATCTGCATCACTGCCATGGTGTTTGGACTGAGTGTTCTCGCTGCTGGTGGAACTCAGGTAAGTTTTGCTACTTTTACTCAATTGATAATTGACCTCTATGGGTAGGAAGAAAATTCCGAAGGCACTTATGTAGACTGTTACCTACCCAAAAGCGCGGGACAATAGTATGGTTGTTAAGTGATGTATTCAATTTTATTATAGAAAAATATCATCAATCAATCAATCAATAAATCTTTATTTCTATAGTGCCAATTCACAAAAACTGATGTCTCAAGGTTCTTTCAAGAAATAGCAGGTCTAGATTGAACTTGTTATGCAATTATCTTACAAAAGACTTAAGAAATTCTTCTGTGAACAAGCACTTTGGCACAGGGGCCAGACAAAAATGCCTTTTAATGACCTTGAGCAGGTTGCTGCCCATTAAAAACCTAAATGCTGATTAATCATTTTCTATGATGACCCCATGATCCAAAGGTCAAGCAAACATGATGGATGACAAAATGCAAATAATTGGTCAGAGATGGAAAATGTACTCCTGAAAAGTCCCGGATCGAACTGTTGATTGGAAACTGTTATGTGCTATACAGGGTTTTATTTTTTGCTGTTTTTTTTTGTGATTTTAAATTAATTAATTAATATTGAAATCCGTCTGCATGTCAGCTTATGGTTTTTTCCAAGATTTGGTGAAAAACACTTGTTTGATCTTGCAACAGATATAATTTATGTATGAGACCACCGCCAGCCCTCTTTGAAAGACTAGCCTATTTCCCTCTATTGGAACCAATACCTATTTCTCATCAACTCGGGCGTGATCCACATTATGTGAAACATAACAAGACAGGCAAAGATGAAAAGAATGGCAGTGACATTAATGAGCAGTTAAGTGGTTTGTAATGAGAGGATGGCAGCATCGTGAGCTTCAGAGCACCTCAACCCCGCTGGACTGAACCCGGATCGTGGTCTGAGAGTGCTCCATCGCTCCTCCCTGTGAGCCATCACTCCAAAACCAGCAGCCATCTGTGGCCTGTAATGTTGATTTCAGCGGGTGAACTGGTCTGACCTAACCAGAGCGAGCGCTCGTTCCCTAGTCACATTTCCTCTACGATTTGATGTAAGTTTCTCTGGGTCGGCTTTAGAAGATTTCAGGTACAGAAGGAAAGAGCTTGCAGCGCCTCCACACAGGGTATGACTGTGGGTGTATGCGTTTGTGGGTGTGCCTGTGTGTGTCTGTGTTTGTTTGTTGGTACCCTGCAGGCTCCCGACCAGAGACCTGCCTACCCACAGACCCGTCCCCCACCTGCTCCTGCCGTGCAGGCAGTCCATCCTGCTACAGCTGCAGCTGAGCCATCTCAGGTAGGACCGACAGTTATTGTGAGGAACATATCTTTCTTTCGGGGCATAGGGTTAGGGTTCACTGTTGTATGCTACCTGTCACAGTCTGGGTGGTTCCACAGTGAATCATTTAGTTCAAATCATATTATTATGTTGGTTGACTTTGTGGCACAGTGAGAGGATCAAGAACAGGAGGATCGTGGCAGAAATGTAATTGGCCGTCATAAACTCGCTAAATATAAACCAAAAGACAAAATAATGCACTCTTAAGTTGTGAGTCTCCTCCTTTTTGAAATGAGATGTGTGGTCTTATTGATTAGAAGATGAGGGACTTATAGTTTATATGACCAGCAAGTCTCTGTTTGGTGACGAACCCTGCCAGCCAGCAAAATTACCATAGCTGGATATACTTGTTTACCACTAGCCTTGGCTATTTGCCCACAAAGAATAAGGAAGTTTGGAGGTAAAATTAGGTTTGGGACATAAAGAAAATAAATTCTGGAAGATGGGTTTTCATATTTTTTGGTTGTACACTTGAGTTGTGATAGGACTAGTCATTATTAATGCGTTTATTTTACATTGCTTTTTGTAAGTTTAATGAATGCAATGTAAAGTTTAAAAAAATATCAACACAGGAAGGTAATATACTTTAACATTTTGATTATTTAAGAAGTAGCAAATCAATGCTATTCTGACCTCCGTGTTTATACATGTTTGCCTTTACTTAATGTTACCTCCGCCTCAATCCATGTCCCACTATTATATTAGTAATATTATTATTATTACAATTATTATTATTACTATTACTATCATAACTACTATTTTACTATTATTACTTTGATAATTATTATTACCATTATTATTACTATTACTATTATTTTTACTATTATTATTATTTTGATTATTATTATTACTACTATTATTATTGTTATAATTGCTTTTATTTTATCATTATAATTGTTATTACTATTATGAGTATTATTATTATTATTATTACTACTATTGCTATCATTTATTTATTTATTTTTATTGTTTTTTGTATAATTACAACAAAACTTCTGAGTTCTGATTCATGTAAAATCAATAGGTTCAAAATTTTGATAACACATAAACTAAGGGAATTAACTACTTCACCAACATCATGTTATTAGCCAGTTGGACAAGTTGCTGTTGGGGACAGCTGGGCTTGTTTGACAATCTAGGACGAAGTTAGATGATCAATGATGCAGTCGTGTTCTACTGATTTCTAGTAATGATTACTTTAACTGCCTTTAATAGTCCAGAGGTGTGCTGATATTCCATTAATTTTTTTGTGTTTGTCCAGTTATCAGGTTGAGTAAAGTCAGAAGATCATTATTCAATAAAACATTATCAGTCTTACAACATATATTTTTACAACTTAAATGATCCTCTAGGTACTATTAAGTGAGTAAAGTACCTAGAAAGGTCCACTTAGGTACCCAGGTATAAGTTAAAAAGTTAATTGTACTATATTACTATACTATATAAGAACTATATTCTTCTCACAGTGCAAAACCAAAGTCCTCACAGTGAAATATATCTACACCTATAAATAGCAATTACCTAAACTGACTTTCCGCAAGCCATGTTTACTTTTTACTTTTCTTTGTATATCAACAGGTGGCCGTATTTGTGACTGAACCAGATTCAGAGCACTTGGAGGACGTCTCTACCCCACCCACTGAGCCTCAGGTGGAACCGATAGAATTTGGGACAACAGAACCCTTCACCTAAGATGAACAATACTCCTTGTGGTGTCATGTAATGTCAGTGTTAACATGGGTGTCAACTGGGAAAATATTCCTCCCATTCTAATAAGGACCCGGTTATCTCACATTTGGCTTTATGTGACCAAAAATCTGCTACTGGCAGCAGTAAAGGTTGATAATCAAAACATGAAAAGGAAAAATTAGACATGAAAAAAACATGACAAATGGAAAAAATAAGATGGATGGATTAATAGTTTGCCAAGGCCAAAAAGTACCCTTGAGTGAAAGTAAGCTTTACTCTAAATTTCAATGAGAAATGTGTCATAAAAACGGCAAAAAATGGAAAGAAAACACAAAATAAATACAATTCACACCATTATCCAGATTCACTCAAAAAATTCAACAGGGGTAATTTTGGCACATGCCCGGATCAAATCTAAAATTAATTCCAGGGTAGCCTTAAAAGCCAATTATGTCTAAAGAAATATGTAATATAATGAATTACACTACCCAAAACTCTGAACCCTGAACCCCAACCCTTATAGTATCTAATATTTTTTAAATTATTTACTACATTAAATAATTGGCAGACAAATTTGAACCAGTGTGGGAGTCAACAATCGTAATCATTGCAAAAGACTTGATATAGTTGAATGAGAGCAACATTATGCATTATGTTGGTAACATTTGCAGCTATCCAAATCATTCTGAACACGAAATACAAGAAACTGCCATTTGGATTCATTATTCTTTTTTTTCTTTTTTTTCAAGGTACCGCAGCAACATTCTTGACAGTTCTAGCCCACTTCATCCCCCTACCCGTACTTCCACCAAGGTTTATGGAAACCTGTTGTGTAGTCAATCCCTATTCTGCATTCGTATCGAAGTAATTGAAAATCTTGGATTTGTCCCCTTGTTTGGATCCTCTCCAAAATATGAGAATTGAATTTATGGCACACGCCTGGTTTTATCTAGGGGTACTTAACCCTTGTACCAGGTTTCAGGTCATTTATGTGCAAATTACAAAAAATTGTCCAAATCTTCATTTTGCATTGTTAAACTAGAAAACCTAGAAATTGGGAAATTATTGAATTTCTATTGGAAAAATTAAATTTGCCCAGATGTGGAGTTGTCATTACCTACCTATCTTCACTTCTAAATTTAATGGGTTCGACCCTATAGTACGCCCAAACATCCTACAAAGTTTCATGAAATTCCATTAAATATTTTTTTTGCTAGCAAAGACATTTTTTCCTTATGGAAGGTAAAAAAAACGGTTATCATCCTAATTCCGTCAGGTATGACATTGTCACATTATCAGTGTTAGCACTACTGCGCCAGTATTCTGTAATTAAGATATGAATCAGCATTAATGATGACATTTTTAAGTAATGAAGATGAGTCAAAATGACCTGATAGTATTAAGCTTTACCAGGTCTTAAAACATTCTTACTCCTCTTGCTGCAGTTCAGGTATGGAAATTATCCTTTCTGTTTCGCTATTTAAACCCGCTTTAAAGCCATTCCGGAACTGATTGACGGAAGACTGTCACAACAGCTGATCTATTATCTCACGAATAGTTTAATCCATGATATGGATCCAAGAGAAGCTTAATAATACAGGAGGCATAACTGTGGGGTCCAGCAGGAGGGATGTAGGATGAAGGAAGAGTGGATGAAGGGAGAAGGAGGTTGAGATGTGGGGGTGGGAAATAAAGGATGTTTGCACTTGAACCGACTCCTCAGTAAAGTCTGTATCTAAAACAAAAGACCGCGAGAGTGAGTCTTCATTTTTTGTAAGGCATGGTCCTTGTTCCAAAATTTAGTTATGTAACTTTATCAGTATATATTATTAAGTCACTGGACCTTCCTTGCCTAGTAAATATCCAGTTCATTGTATTTCATTCACTGTATTTATTTAACTGTATTTGTTGTAAGAATAAAATGCACAGTTAGCACAGAATTTTTATAAAATAAACTTTTAGTTCCAAAGCCCAAACCAGAATTACTCTGAATGAATCTAAACTACATGAGTTAGGTTATAAATTATATTATGATGATTAAATAATGATTAGTTGCCGTGCAAAGTATGAAGAAGAGCAAATATTTAAAAAAATAAGTGCAATATTACAACCATTTAAAAATTGACAGTCTTAAACTTGAAAAGAGGTCAACAGGGGGGGCAAATCTTCAGGCAGGTTTCAATCCCTGCCGTGTTGCACAAATCACTTCCCCTCTCCTCCAGGGTTCCAGCTAATGTTTGTGCCAGATGTCCGATGTGATATCAGGCCCGTTCCCATGACAAACGGATTGTAATACCAGGTTTGGATTCACTCTTCCACTTTTTTTAGCTTTGTATTTCTTATTGTTTGTTTAACATAAAAAGATTAATGAACAAATCTAGCATGGCTAATTGTTCCACCGTGCTTGGAGAAAGAGATAAAAATGGGTTTTGCTGCCAGGGATGAGTGACCTGCTTGGTTGATTGAATTATTAAGTGTAGGTGGTTGATTTAGAGGGTAATTGGTCTTGTTATCAAATGTCCTAGTTGCTCAGGATGGTTTATGGTGAGCTGTTTTTAGATTTAAATAGTACAGAAGTTAGAAATCCACTGCTTGCCTATGTTTTTTAAGATTCTGTTAGATTAAAAACAAGGTAACAGCTGTGTAAACAATGTAAAGCCCCAGCCTGACACTGAAAAGATCTAAGTGAAAAGATTTTTATTTCATTAGAATGTCCCTCATCTGTACTTAAATTGTTGTAAAAGATGCAGTTTTGCACTGCAAAATGAAAAGATACACATTTCAAAACCTGACATAAAATATGATAAAATATCAGTTCGCTAGCAAGATAACCATATTAATTAAGAATTATTTAACAAACCTATAAACATAGCAATGAATCATCAAGTAAACATCAATATTCATAAGGGAAAATGCAGAATATCAGCAATATCCATTTGTAAGGCAAATGACACAGGAAGCTTCTAAATGGGAGAATTGAGATTCCTTTTTGGATATCACTGAGGTACGTTATATTAATTAATTAAATGATCTGTCTTCTCATGTATACCATGGATTCTAACTCTGGCATATTACAGTGAGAGATTTTATAATTTGAATCCCTAAACTAGCCAAAATAGAGATAGATTTTTCAACTTTTCGACAATATTAAGGTCTAGTTTACAGCTTTGAATGCTTGCTATTTGTTCTTCACCCATGTGTTACAATGTTTTACAGTCCTGACTAGTTATTAATGTTAGCAAACCACAAAATGGCATGATATACTGTAAATTAATAATAATAAAAATAAAATTACGGACAAAAAGGACCAATAGATATCATTCTCATTCTCAGCAATTACTAAGCTTGTTGTTTTGCACATTTCAAGTCTGGATAAATTATTATTTGGCATATATACTGTATATATATCAGCCCTATATTGCCAAGTGACTGTTTTTTTTAAAACGTATTTTTAATATGTCTGCAATGATATGTGAATGATTGCATCACTGACATGGCAGAGAAAATACAGTTACTGAGCAAGAGGTCGAGGGTCTCAGAAGAAACGAGCGCTAGAAATAGGAGAAATATCAACCGACCATGACGGTTGACTGCTATTGTTCTTTATACAATTTCAGCAAGAAATACCGGATGAAGAACAACAGATGGCAAGATGTAACAAACAATGTGTCGTAATGCTTTATGTTTAAGAAATTAAATAAAAACTTGTTTTCCTAAACATTTTGTTTTCATTGATATCACTAGTTACAAAAAGATATTAACAACTGCAAGACATATAAATTATATGAAAGTTTAATAAACACATTTGATTTTTGATTTGACTTTTGGGTTGCACATCTGGCTCACAGTAAGAAGATTCAGGGTTTAACTCCGGCCTTTCTGTGCAGAGTTTGTTTGTTCTTCTTGTGTTTACGCGGGATCCCTCCGGGTGCTCCAGCTCCTCCCACATTCCCAAGGCATGCAAGATGGGTGAATTACCTACCTTTAATTGCCCATTATCAAACAATATTATTTTTGTCAATGTCACAGCCCTCTGCTTTGTATGTGCTGTAAGGAACGCATACGTCGGAGTTTTGTGGACAAAGTGTCAGCCATGAGCTAAGACAGTACATGAAAAGTTTGACGCACAAAAAGCCCTGTTCTTAGTGTGATTTGAGTGTAAAAGGTTTCAGCAGACAAAAAGGGTTGTGCATATTTTATAAATTAAAGAACAATCCAATTCCAGATGGAAGGAGATTATGGGTTATCTTCATGGATTGTTCAAACCATAGATGGCACTGTGGTACCACAGCAGAATACTGAGTATCAGGTAGTTTAGAGATGAAGATTTCAATTCAGCCACCGGATGTGCTGTTGAAACTAATTTGAACCCTTTTATATAGTAATATTCTCAAAGTTGTAGAATGCTAAGCAATGATATCATGCTTGGATAACAGACATTCTCAAACCAAGATATAATTTTTAATACCTTATGAATGGTGAGAAGTTCTTTGGCTGCTGCCTGGAAAGCGAAACCAACCTGCCAAACAAATGCAGTCAGTCTGTGAAAAATTATGATCTTCTTTTTTGTGCAATACCTTAAGTCAAATTAAGGTAAAGATTGTCTTGTATAGTGATTAACTACCACTGTAAAAACCAAGCCTCCTTGTGTATGTTGGGATGTATTTATAGCATTTGTGAGGTAGACGTCACTTGGTTTACTCTGGAGTGATAAAATATTGCTGATGTATTCCAACACATTTAAAACCATCTGCAGTAAATTAACATGGTAGTAGGTTTAAGAGAAGTCAAGATTTGATTCCAGATTTGATGGTTGACGATCTAGTCGCAATAAAAATTTGGAATGCAATAAATTAATACATTAAAAAAACGGTTTTCTCTACGCAACCTGAAATGGATGCATACCTGCAACAACAAAAAAAATTGTTTTCATCAGAAAATTAATTTCATCAAATGAAGGTTACAAAATGTCATCCAGTTCTGCTTTTATATCATAATACTCAATCAAATATTCAAATGGACATTTTTGTTTATCATGTTGTGCATCATGAATCCTTTGCTTTATGTATCGTGATTGTTATATTTCATATGCAAGAGGGCTGTCAACTCTTGCGATAGCACTCATGCTCCCATTCCTCAGCTGCAATATGATACATTCAGTACACTGTTGACCAAAAACGTGAGCACCTTCAGTAAAAAAAACACATTTGTTTTTTAGCACTCTGTTTTAACACCCACAGTAGATGCGTGATAGGCTGAAAAATAATCTGTAAACTACTGCTGTTTGCTGACCAGTGAGATACTCTTTTTGTGGGTGCTTGAGGATATTGCAAGAAAATATAATGCATAAATAAAATTTAAAACGTATATTATATAATTTTCCTGCTATTTTTTTTTTTGTGTAATCGTGAGTGAAAAGGGTTAAGAGGGCTGGACTAAGCACAGGCCTTTGGTCTTCTTGTGTTCATGATGAGGGTGGATGATATGGTGGTTAGGCCAAGGATGATGAGTTTGTCTACCAGTTTATGGGGGACTATGAGTTTCGCTCAGATCCAAACATAGCATTCTGGCTGTGTTTGGATGCTGCAGGTGTGACAGGGCTGTATTTAGTCCAGATCTGTCCAGATCTGTGGGGATGTTGGCCTTGATGTGAGATAGCATGAGCCTCTCAAAGCACTTCAGGACAACCGGATTCAGAGCAGCTGGATGGTAGTCACAGAGGCTTTTAACTGCTGTCCGTTTTGGCATGGGGATGGTGGTGGATTTGAGGCATGTGGGGACTACAGTTGTTAGAGGGGCAGGTTGAAGAAGTTGGTGAGCACGCCAGCTAGCTGATCAGTACATGATTTCAGTGTGGCCTAATACCCTGTCTGGTCGACGTTGCTTTGATGACTTCAATTTTCATTAGAGTGGATCCCACCTTGTGGCGCTGTAGAATGAGTGCAGGCTATGGCCCGGGTGGCATCATTGTAGCGCTCACTCTCCTCTTTGGATTTTCAAAGCGTACGAAATAACTGAAAGCGTGTTTCATCATGGCTTATCTGCGTGCTGCTTCTCTTGTAGTCAGTTATTGCTTTAATGCCTCTCTAGATACTGTAGGAGTTGTTGTTTGTTGTTGTCAACTTCTTGGACTTCCAAATTACGCTCGGGCTTCTTCTTCTTTCAACTTTTCCCTCTAAGGGTTACCATATTGGATGCTCTATTTCCATTTTGTGTTCTGCATCGTCCTCTGCCACATCCAGAAACCTCCTTTTTTGGTCTGAGCTGGTATCCCTTACAGCGTGTTAACCTTTCCCTTCGCCCTTACTGCTACTCTTCTATCACAGCTAACTCCTGATACTCTTCTCCACCCACTCCAGTACGTACTTCACCTCTTTTCCAGCCTCAACAAAGCTCTAAAGAGTTGACCTGAACTAATTAAAATCCTTCACCGTCTTCACTTCTACTCTTTGCATCCTCACTGCTCCACCTATCTCCTTTACATTCACACACGTATCGAATGGTAGAACACTCTATACATCTGAAAGTCAGATGTCGGGCGGAATCTTCTTCAGCCTAACTGCCGATACCTCTAATTATCGATGTCCACCACAAACATCATAGTCCATGGGGACTCCTACCTGACCTCATCTGACCTGACCTCATTACCATCGCCAACAAGAAAGGGTTGAGAGCGTGTCCTCGCTGTAATACTGCTTTTGTATCCTGTATTACTTTATCATACTTCTCGTTCCGTTCGGACTTCATTATGTAATAACACAATTTCTTCCCAGTCCACGAAGACAAAATTCAACTTCTGGTGGCCTTCTCTAAACTTCTCCGTCAGAACTCCCAAAGCAAACATCCCATCAGTAGCACTCCCTCCTGGCATGAGACCATGCGTCCATGTGGCTGCTCAGAGAGAGAAAGATGGCTAGATAGCTAGATAGATAAATACTTTCTGTGAGCATTTAACTCGGAATATTAAACTTCAGTGGTATTTTCTTTATCATTAAAGGTTTTTTGCTCTTTCAAATGCTTTATTTACCATACTTGATAACATTCAGAATTCAGATCAGATTCAAGACCTCCCATTCTATTTGTTGCAAATCTCAAACTGTTTGTGAATGGGGTTCATTCATTTGGCCACGTTAACAATATATTTGGTTACACCCTACATTGTGTAGCTCTTATATAGTGGCATTATGTTTGTTAAATTTATCCGACTATTATACAAACCTTGGAGCAATGGAGATAATCCTATTAGAGAGCGTGAGTAAACATGGCTTCTCAAGAACAAAAGAAAGTGTGTGAGTTAATTGTGTAAGCTGTAAAACTGTTATTATCATTGGGATTTATTTACTGATCAGCAGAGCAGAATTTACACTATTGTTAACTGCTTAGCACTGTGGAAACACAATACAATTTAAACATTAGTGACTTTAAGACAATTATAGCCTAGTACGCACGTGTTTGCATGTTAGCATCACAAATGCTTCTACAACCCTGAAAATATAGTCTCCATCAAATATTTACATTCGTCAAAGCTGGATGAACCTTTTAATTTCTAGTACAAAGGTCTTTGTCTACGTCTTTTATGTGAAGTCTGTCAGATTCAGTTGGGTTTCACACTATGATGACACATGATGCGAACAGAAACCTTGCATCTAGAGAGTAAATCAATGAAGCGGCCACTGAAGTGGATATTGCATTATGTTTTTCAATGAGTTAGACTTATGTTCTACTGAATAATTGAAATTTTCAAAAATTAGAATAATGACAAAAAGCTTTTAATTTAAATTTAATGCTTATTGCAGCCTCTCAGTGAATGGGATCAATTCACATGGATGTTGTGCAGTATTTATGATTATTATTGGATGGCCCCTGTCATGCCATCCCAATTACTAATTCCTGATTTATTTTTTTCTCAACAGTAGTTCGATCACGTATTTCTCAATTATAAAACAAAATTATTTATAACCATTTTTTTCCAGATAGGAGAGTTTCATATATTTACTTGATATGAAGTTTCCTGCTATTCCTCAATGCACAGAAACAAACTGTCAGTGTGGTGTGAGTCATATTAATCTTTAATTAATGCATATATTAAAACAGATTTAATATTTTCCACAAGGCTATTGCAGCAAAGTAAGATAACTTATTCATTCTCGCTTTTTTAAATTTTGTTGCAAGAATTTTTTAGCTGCCTTTCCTCTTTCCCTGAGGTAATCAGGGTATCATGTGGACTTTGTCCCATGTGTTTATTGCCCATGGTAATTGAAACAAAATTTACATTTTGCATTGGATTCTTCTTGGCTTTTAGTTTTTTAGTTGTTTTAGACATGGATTATCCTTAAATCATAGCATAGTAGATAGTAGTATTTACAGTGATTTTCAGGGTTGTAGAAGCATTTGTGATGCTAATACCTGTATAATTATTATTATAATTATTAGCATGAGCATTTTGAAAACAACTGAGTCTGCGCTGTTAGACTTAATAAACACAATGTTTAAATAACTTATGACTTCAGTCAACAATAACATACGATCTAGTAAAAACACAAACCAATTACAAAGATTCATTCAGTGACCATAAACAATACATTTCGTGAGTGAAATTCTGTGAACATCTAAAATGAGTTTGACAAAGTTATTTTAGTTCTTTCCATATATCATGTGAGCAATGCATTTATAAGATTTCCCAATTCATCACAATAGTGCGCACGATAACACCACAGATTTTCTCTTGTTTTATTTGAGTTCTTTAATGCTGCTTATCTCCAGTCTGAATCAACAGCTCAGAAAAGCGAGCTGGCGGAAAAATAGCATTGTCAATTCCCTCTCACAAAAAATATTTTTCCCGCAAGGGGTGTTGCATGCCATCTGTCCAATTCTCTTGGATCTCGAACAGAAAGGAGAAAACCTCCTTTTTATCGCCAAAGAGCATTGAAGTTCCCCAGTTTTTACCTCCATCAAGAATATTGCAGAGTGAAAAATAATTGAAAACATCCAAGTTCAAGTTGAGGGTCACTGTTTTTAATTTAAGCTTACAAATTGCTTTATTCACTTCATGGGTAGAATGTACTTTATCATTTTTGAAAAAAGGAATCCAAGAGTCAAGCATAAAATCTGTTTTGTTCAATAACATATAGGATCTGCCCTATTTATTTTATTATTTTCTTCTTTCTTTAAAAGGGATGTTCCACTATTTAGCATGTGCTGCTTCAAAAATCTTATTACGGAATGGCCATCACTGCCGCAGACCCTTCATGTGAACGCGATAACTCAAAAGCTATTTCAGGGATTATTTTAAATGTTATACCCATATAGACCAGGAAGAACTGGATTGATTTTGTAAAAGGTTGGATTTATGTTTCCAACACTAGGGGGAGCATTTTCTCCTAAAGTTTCGACCATAATTTATCAACCGTTCGCCCCATTGAGTTCAAATTCAGTGCATATGAGTCGAAGCAATGAGAACTATCTTGTATATATCACATTTTACTCTAAAATTTCACATTTTACTCACTAAGGGGAGCATTTTTTTAGAAAATACTATTTTCCAGACATAAGCCTACTTCAAAAACTACACAGAAAGACTTAAGTACGAGGATCATTTTCAAATTTTATAGCCACATAGACTTTTGTGTGAGGAAGAACTGGATTGATTTTGGCAATGGTCAGTTGTATATTTCTGACACTAGGGGGAGCTTTTTACTTAATTATTTTTATTTAATCTTTATTTAACCAGGAAAACCTCACTGAGATTAAAATCTCTTTTCAAAGAGTGTCCTGGCCAAAACAGGCAGCGGCATAGCTAACGTTATAGACAAACAATCAGCAGCCATACACACTAGAAAACATGAAATAATCTATTAAGCAAATTTTCTTTCAGAATTTGATCACAATCAATAAAACACCATAAATCTGACAGAGCATCTACAAACAGAGGTGTCTACTTCCAAGTCATCCAACATTCTCTTAAAAGCAGAAAAAAAGAGACTAAGTCATGAAGTTTCAAGTTTTTTTGTAGTTTGTTCCAGGCAAAGGCAGCAGCAAACCTAAATGTCTTTTTTCCCAGTTCAGTTCTAACACTTGGGACGAAAGGCCGGACTTATCCTGAAAATAGAAACCAAGTTTCAGTTATAGCCTTTTTACCAGCTGTTGAATATGTGGATTAAAAGGGAGAGATTCATCAATCAAAATACCAAGATATCTGTAACATGATACGGACTCGATCTGTGAACGCTGCGAGGTGACAATTGGGAGCATTTTCTGTGGCTTAGCCATAGCATTTGAGAACAACATGACTTGAACACAAGTTTTAAATCATAAAAGTTCTGTTGAACAGTATTAAAAGCTGCTTGTAATTGTGCGAGTGCCTGGTTTGGGGTGGGAATATGCAGTACAACACAGTGTCATGAGCATAAAAATGAAACAGCATTGGTCAATATTATAGATCTAAAGAATGACCCCTGTGGAACTCCTTTTGTTACTTTAAGAGACTCCTGAAAGGGATTGGGAACTGTTCGGGATATACACTTGCTGTCTGGGACGGTAGCATAGGTCTAGTTTAGTTTTCATTTTAAGTTGGTGACATATAAGGATTGCTAAGGAAGATTCAAATTTGTGAATATGCCTGCGTTTCATTTTATGTACTTTGGACCCTCTTATGAACATATTCATTCCAGGACGCCTGGATTTATTTTGGTGTTATGGCTGTAGTATTGTCAAAAAATGTGCAATGAACTATTGCTTCGGCACCTTTTTCAAAGATAACTGAAACTTTCAATATCTGGCACATATTCAATATTACTCTTTGTTTTTGACTGTGCAATAACAGTTTAAAGGGGAAAAAGGAAACGGATTTGGTTTTTAAAGTTTATAACAGGATAAGAACTCTGAAGTGACAAGAACAACAATTTCACATGAACGATTTGAGTTTTGAACTATTTTACATATATACAAAAAATGTGTCAGTCCTGGCCTTTTAGTTAGCCTGTTTTATGATAAATTTCCAGGCGTTTTTATCTGGTGTGGTAGTCCCTGAAGCAGTTCCTCTCAAGTTGCAGACAGTCCCTCCCTCATCATGGTCAGTGTCATCAGCAATGAGCAATGGGGCGTTTGATCACTCTGGCTGACTTCCTTTGCTTGTTTTTTCTGAGACCAAAGCTCAAATATGTCAGAAATTGCGCTCCAAAACTCAATAAACTCTCCAGAATGTCCACTTTGTTGTTCTCCTCTCTCCTTCGCTCCCTCTCACTCAACTCGAAACTGCAGGTTGGTTATCCCTCGTTCAGCGTATCTTTACAGTAATGTGTATCTAGTGTATGATCGAAAAGCTCTAGTTGTCTACTTTCAGAAACCGTTTGAATTTTTCAATTGTGTACGGTACGGTACTGAGAAGCTCATGTTAGAAATGTGTGTCACGCTGGTGAAACTTGTCTGTGATTGGACGACAGTACTGCGGAAGTCCTAGGGGCCACCCTAATGATTAGTATATGGGCGAAAAGCTCTATTTCTCTCCTTTCTGGTAGTTTTTGAATTTTCTAGATATCATAAACGCCATAGGAGTTACGGTTATGAGAAGTACGCATGCCAAATTGTTAGCATAGAATAATGTTGCAAATTATTCAAAAATAAATACAATTTACCTAACAATAGTTGTAGCATAAGGATCAACAAGAACCAGACAAGGATGTCAGCCTTCTTGCTTCTGTGTTAATTAGTATATGTGTATAAGTATTAATGCAGTTGCTTACTGTAAATAGTGTTGCTCCAATACTGAGTCAATGAAAATGAAAGGAAAAAAATGATACATAAATCTTCAAACCCCACATGAATTACCCATCGTTTATCTGTATCCGCTTATGTTCTGAGCCCAGAAATGTCGATTACCTTAAAGTTTTATGTTAGAAATGTACTGTTTGGATCCCAAACTTTCACATGCTAACTTGTATGGATGGTTATTTAGAATCAGCTAATTGCTCACTCTAGTTATGGTAATCATATAGATGGTAATACAGCAAATTCTTTTGGTCGGATGAATATTGAAGTGGTTTGGGAGTTAATGACGAAGTTGGATCAATTTCAGACATTTGCAAAATTCAAAATTATTTTGAAAAACCTGAAATTACCCTTTTTTTTAAACTCTGCTCAAAGGAAAGCCGACGATTCATAAGTTGTAGCATCTGTTTCATTTTCAAGTTTTAGATTACCCAATTTTTTTCCTGTAAACAATCCATGCTGGTTTAATTTTTAGTTTACAACAGTAGACTGTTGAGAGAGTGTGAACAGCATTCAGAGACACCTTACTCTTAAAGCATTGCAGAACTACCAGATACTGGTCAGTGATAAAACAAAAACACTGAACTCAATTTGTTTTTTTTATTTATCCATGTATTCCCATGTTGTTACTGCTGTGGTTAAGATTTCAGATATTCAGAACCAACCCTTGTGTTGTGTGACAATACATATAATCCTTTGAGTTTCTGTGAGTGAAATGGGTAGGATAGTATCTTGAAAGAGAAAGTATAGCTGTTGCATGGCACCCCCTCATGCAGAGAACATCAGGGATTCACTGCATAGAACCCTAAACAGTTCTTCCTTGGCCCATCTCCCTGATAAATAGAAAAGAAAAAAATCATGACAATACCAATCTTCAATCAGACTTCTCATAATCATGCATGTAAACATCTCAGATCAGTGTTTTTCACATTTCGATGTACTTACAAAAATGACTGGGGTTGAACCTGGTCCCTGTGTTACTGGAGGTTGAGAGGTGTATATTTGCAGATTGTCCATGGGGGTATGCTTCTTTTCAGAATAATATGGGTCCTCAATAGTGTCTATGTAGCCACTTTCTGTTATTTTCCTATACTGAACCAACTGAGAAAACAGAGCATGAAAATGTGCACTGATAAAAATTGTAAATTTACAGTGAAATTTGAACACTATTCTGCTGTATTAATGTCATACAGTGACCTGCTTGAAACTGCATCGCAGTTTTCGGCAGAGCAAAAAAATACATTGTTACAGCACTTTAAAAAGAATGCCATTATTTAAAAGAAGGTACAGTAAAAAACTTTTTCAAAATTATTTCACAACCGTGTAGACCCGGGTCAGGGCCTGGGTTAACAATGACTTCCACTTGCATTGTTAACCCGCAAGTCGGAGGCGGAAACAATGCTGCAGTTGGTCGAAGAAAAAGAAGATTGAGAGAGGGAAACTTGGGAAATGATAGCGGAACTTGAAGAATGCCGGGAGTTTGGGGATGAGTAGGAACTTTAAATGTTTGCTCGATGACAGGAAAAGGTAGAGAACTAGCTGACATGACGGAGAGAAGGGAGATAGATATATTGTGTGTCCAAGAGACCAAGTTGAAAGGTAGCAAGTCTAAAAGCATTGGAGTAGGGGACAAACTTTTCTATTGTGGTGTAAATGCGAGGAGAAATTGGATAGGCGTGACCCTGAACAAGGAGTATGTGGAGACTGCTCTGGAGGTGAAAAGAGTGTCAAACAGATTGATGATGATGAAGATAGAAATTGAATGTGTGATGATGAATGTTGTAAGTGCATACAAGTTGGTTCGCGAGTTCGAAGAGAAAGAAAATTTCTGGAAAGGGTTGGATGAAGTGATGGAGAGTATTCGTAGCGGTTCCAGTAGTGGTTGGTGAGGACTTCATTTGCATTGTTGGTGAAGGGAACAGGGGCTATGAGGAGGTGATGGGCAGGTAAGTTTTCAAGACAGGAACGTTGAGGACATATAGTGATAGATTTTGGAAACGGATGGAAATGGCTGTGGTGAATTCGAATTTTAAGAAGAGGGAGGGGAACAGGGTGACATATAAGAGTGGAGGTAGGAGAACACAGGTGGACTACATCTTATACAAAAATGATGTATATGACAAATAAAACTAAAGTGAAAAAAGAAGAGTGCAAATGATATGGGTATCAATGCAATAGTGCAAAGCAAATATGGGTATGGCAGTATGCAGTCGGAAGAAGGACCGCTATAAATAATTAACAACAGATATTAAATAACTAAATATGTATTCAAAAGTTTAGAGACAGTCGCTCTGACGAAAACACAGGAGGCAGAGCTGGGGTTGGCAGAGTTTAAATTGCTAAGATTATCTATAGGAGTGACGAAAATGGACAGGATTAGAAACAATTAAATGAGAGGGGGAGCTCAGGATAGGCGTCTTCAAGACAAAGTAAGAGAGGCCAGATGAGATAGGTTAAAACGTGATGAGGGATAGTGGGTCTGTTGGAGAAGACAAAGGGGAAGCCCAAAGAGGAGGCTTCGATTTTTTCTTCCGTTTTTATTTAAGCTTTATTTATTAAGGCTGTCACTGTATTTAGAGCACGGCATAACTCGGCCGTCATTCAAATATGTAGCTGTCATCACGTAGAGCTCTGAAATAATAACTGTTCAATAAAATCATAATATAACCTCCTCAACAACTCACCATCATGACAAAGATGATTATGAGAAGGATCAAGATGACAGCAGTCAATGCCAAGAGAGCAATTCCCCATCCAGGTACCCAGTCGCTGGTCCAATTGTTTTTGATGTTGTCTCCTGACGGACCGTTAGGCTTTGCATTTGATTTTGTGTGTTCATCTTGTAGAGTCACAGTTGTTGTCTTCACTGCTAAATCTTTTCTATTTGTTATGTAAATCCCACTTTGGTGTCGAAGAAGTTTTTTGGCACTTGAAACCACTATTCTGTGATCAGAGGGGGTTTTTGTTTGGCTGGAAGATGATGTTAAATCTGAAGTAGTAGTAGTAGTAGTAGTTATGAATTCTGGTATTTTGGGTGCAGTGCTATTTGTAGTTGTTGAATTTGTGATGGTAGTTGTTTTTGAACTTGCTGTTGTAGATTTTGTATTTGTAGTTTTAGGTGTTGTTGTCATCATAAATGAAGGTGCTGATGCAGTTTTGGCTTTTACTGTAATTTTAGACGTTAGTGTAGTTGTGGGCATGTGTGCAGTTACAGGTGTTGTAGTTGTGAACATTAGCACTGATTTACTTATAGTTGTTCGTGCGGTTGTGGTTGTCGCAGGTGTTTCTCTATTGGTAGCTGCATTTGTTGCTGTCATTGTTGTGCGTGTTGTGGTTGTAGTTGTAAATTTTGTTGTTGCTGTTCTTGTAGTTGTTGTGGTTCTTGTAGCTAAAGTTATTTTGTCCTCTAGAAAACAAAAAGGTTTAGTTATTAGATAGAAATTTCACAGACATAAATCAAGGGAAATCTTAATCTAAAGGGGTGTGCATAGGACTGACATGAAAATAGTTCATTTGAATATGTGATGAGCAGATGATGCCTTATGTGGTTACTCCTGCCACTAATATATGAATGTTAATTTTTGTGTTTTAAAGAAAAGTCAATTTACAATTTTACTGTTTTCACTGTTGTATTGGTAAACGTCAAATCATCATAACAAAGATAAAAAATGTCAACTTTGCTTTATAAACTACATAACTGGTTAATAACACCTATTAACAACAGTCATAACTATTCTTGATAATGCTTTGGATTTATCACATGTATGACGTCAATCTAATGCACACTCCCTCAAATGTTACTGAATAACATGTACAAAATTAGATCTTACTAGTTGTATAGTCCAGGTTAAGTTGGAGAGTATGGGGTTGAACAATGTTGGCTTTGGTAATGAAGAAAAAGTGGATAATGGATGGATCTATAAAGTAGGTATTAAAGACTACAGTTGGAGTTGCAATCACTGATCCAGAGCTGTAAAAGAGAATATCATCACTTGTAATATTTTAATCCAAGAATTGTTTCATTTCATTCAATTGTTTCATTTTGTAAAAAAACTGCTTTCATTTTTCTTTGCATATGTAGTATTTCTTTCTTCTGAAAAATACTGAGATACTACAAAATGTACTCAGAACATCTAGTGAGCACCATATCGGATTCTTAGGCTTAAACATTGATCAATCTAGTACCAAGTACATTGAGTTTTTTCCATTAATTCAAAACATGGAGCGTTGTTAGTCATTAAAAGGGCTGTTGATTTCAAGCAACGGATGTCAGTCAGACTTGGGGTGTGAGATATTGTTTATAACAAACGCATGCAGTCAGGGCCACCAAAGCCTTCTCAGCTGGTGTAGAGACTGTCAGAATCACAAAATATAGTTTGGAATATATAATCAAATTATGCAATTAGCAAGTTTGGTCAGTGGACAGTGGTAATAATATATTGTTATGCTTTCCTAAATTATTAATAATATTAATAATAATAATAATAATAATAATAATAATACATTTAATTTATAATGCACTTTCCATATGGATCAAATCTCAAAGTGCTAAATTGTGCATTGTGCTGTGCTTCTCATATAAATTGAAGTCTTATCAATTCAAATGTTCCATCTTTGCTGTATGTTTGGCTGAAGAATCTGTCCCGATGACTTCAAAAGTGCAAATTAATCTCCATTGCAATGAAACAAATGGGATAATGTTGGTAATTATTATATTCTTTTAGCCAACCAGATTGTACTTTTGGACATATTCATTAGCATGGCTTGCATAACGCTTTATGTGATTATTTTCCACAAATGTTTACTGTTGTGTGGTTATTAAGCTAACTTTATTAAAATGATCCAGCCCACAACACAGAGTCACTTAGACCTATTTTCTTTTGTGAGTTTTATTTTCATGGATTGATTTCTGCTATCATATCTATTGCCTCTATTGAGTCGAAAGTTTCATCATTTCAGGAATCAACTGGTCACAACAGTTCTTAACCAGCTGATGTACCAGCACAAAAATACACCCAGGTAACATCAGCAAGAAATCTTCATGACTAGAAAAGCAACAGATGGCGTAATGAAACATAGTCTCAAATAAATTCCCCATATATTCTGTAAAGTTGTTTGAGGAAACATATATACCTTTTGTAGGCAACAATTAATATTCTATTGTTAACGGTATGCTTTGAGCATAAGAATTTCACAAAAACATTATGAACAATTGATAACATTTTTTTTTTTTTAATCAATATTTCACACCCCAGTCACACTTCAGCAGGTTTATGGTTTGGCTAGAAAGCAATCATCTGATATATACTATTTTCAACCAAATAGACTTACTCTATGATAGAGAAATCCCTGATATGTATACCTGAAAGACAGTGCTGTAATCCCTCTGTAGAATATATCTGTTGGACATGTATTGTAGTCAGGGCAGTCATAGATGCTTCCAAGCTGGAAAGCAAACAGACAATAGATATGAAATGAAAAGGTACATTGACAGGCCACAACATATATTATTACATAATATGGATCCAATACAATTTCTTACTTCTGGTTCTTCTTTATAAACCTCAGAGCAGTGCCGGCCAGTCGATGGCTGAACGTGTGACCTTCGGGTTTAGCACTGACATTTTACACACTTAAACCTATTTTTCATGTCTTGCATTTGAGCCATGTTTTTTGGTTGTTGTTTTTGTTGTTGTTCAGTTCCAATACTGCATTGCATTTAGTGACAAAGATTATTTTTTAGATATAATACAACTTTCAATAATAAATAATACAAGTAGTTCACTCCCGTCATTTTTCAGTACATTTTGCTTTTGGGGCGACAGTTGCTCAGTTGGAAAGTGTGGTCATCCACTAATCAGAAGGTCAGTCGTTTCGATCCCCCGCCCCTGCAGTCCACACATTGAACTGTCTTTGAGCAAGGTACTGAACCCCAAGATGCTCCAAATGTGTGTGTCATTTGTGTGTGAATGGTAACTGCTATTGATGAGCAGGTGGCGCTTTCTAGCCTCTGTCACCACTGAATGAAAGTTTGTGTGAATGAGTCAATGCTGACTCGCATTGTAAAGCACTTTGAGTGGTCGAGCAGACTAAAAAAGCACTATAATAGTACAGTCCATTTACTGTTTACCATTTCAGTGTCAAAAGTATTTTTTAACTATTACTGTCTTAGCCACATGACATACAAACATGAGTTTATTTAATGAAAATATGGCAGAGGGTGAGAATGGAATTGATGCAGAGGGAGGCATAGTCTTTATTGTTCTGCTGCTTTTCTTTGAATTTGTCCATTTTGTACTGTCCTGCACAAGCCATAAGCAGACCAGCTCACTCTGTTCCCACATATTCACATTTTTTCATTGTGTGAAAATTTTTGTTTCATGTTGTGGTTTTTGAACAACCTGGGCTTTAAAACAATGAGCAAGGTTTCATTG
Organism: Lophius americanus; assembly: GCA_037951165.1. Lineage (NCBI taxonomy): Eukaryota > Metazoa > Chordata > Actinopteri > Lophiiformes > Lophiidae > Lophius > Lophius americanus. The sequence goes on from JBBDHG010000051.1 coordinate 3,671,055, forward strand.
ATTTAATACCAAGGTAGTGTAGCTCGATCTCTCTCCTTGTGATGTATCAGTGCTGTGAGGCTTCATTTAGTCCTCTGAGATGTGTTTTAATGAATATTTTTAAGATAGACAAAAATGCTAGAAATGTGGTTTGAATGTTGCTCTCCTTTATCAATATCCATAATCGCTCCAGATGTTTGTGGCTCACAGAGACTCATGAAATGCAACAAATATAACTCAAATCCCCTCTTAGCCTTATTTGAATTAGAGTGACGGATGTAAAATAATTTTAAAATGTTATTTAGCATCTAATATAGATTTATCTACTTTTTAAATCACATATTCTACCATTTTTTTGGACCTGATATTTTGGAACCAGAATCATTTAACATGACTTTTAAAAAAAAAGAAAAAATGTCCACATCCTCAGTTTTTCGAATTGAGACCAAATTATCTCTATTCCATTGCTGTAGGACAAACGGGGGCCTCTTTCAGATGTAAAGCTGAGATTGCAGTGTAAACTCGGATGTAAAACAATTTGGTATTAAGTTGTGTGAGAGCACCTTAAAAAGGTCAGTTCAATAAAGGTCATGGGTATGCCCAGTTATACGTCTATGTAGGTATAGTTTTTCATCTTACCAAGTCACTGATTTCTTTATACAAGGTCTGATATTCATCCGACGTTGGGTTGAGCAGTGCATCAGTGAAGACTCTGTTGGTGATCTGCATTGGCAAATAGAAGTCAAGCTGCGGAGCAGGGCTGACTTGCCCTATAGCGGGGGACGTTTTCTGGTGGGGTGGCTGAACAGTCTGGAACCCTGCAGGTTTCAGTGTCACATATTATCCATTATCTTGAGAGAAAAACGCATACAAAACATTACTTGGACATGGATTCCTCCAGTCTGATTTGCTTCAATTTCATCGGTATGGAATGAGAGAATGGTGACTTCATTCATTCATTATCTGTAAAAACTTATCCAGTTCAGGGTTTGCAGTGGGGCTGGAGCCGGCTGACATTAGGCGAGTGGAAATAAATCAAAAGGTGATTATTTCACTAATTTTTTAAAATACTACTGCAGTGTCTCTAAACCTTTTCTTCCATATGGGATCTGATTTAGATTGTCTTGAATTGTCGTTGTATTGTATTTTCAACAGAAAGAAAGAAAAGAGAGCAGTAGAGTCCCTGGTGAAAGCATGATGCTATAATGCTTTGGAATTTATGTTTTAAAGGTCTAGCACACCCCATGCCATTACAATAAAGCTGTTTACTTAATTATTTGCCTTCCCTTTGAGATAATGCCTTGGAGTTTTTCTGTGATTATCATGACCTAATTTCCATAAAACTTTGTCAAGGGTGGGGAATTGGCCATAAAAGCTAAATAAACATGAGCTGGATTGTTCAGCTTTGATGGAGCAGGGCACCTTATTAAGTGTCTAGTTTTTGAACTTATTTCCCTTGTTTTGAGTTTTAACTTCAACGGTTACCGGACTTTCGGGCAAGAATTCATACATCCTCTAGTAGATTGAGACTGAAATTACTACAGAATTATTATTTTTTACTGAGGTTGTGAAACTTGATCTTAATTTTACACTTTGGAAGTAAGCACATTGCTTGTCTTTATTTGTTTTTCAACAGCATTGCATCAAAAACCACAAAGCCATGTATAAATTTCTATATGGTTAAACATTGTGATATTATTAAAGATTAAGACTTGATGGTTTGTACACTGTACACAAGTACACTGAAGAGAATGATCATGCACACTTAAATGCAGATATTAAAATTTGAAATTTCACGCTTTAAGTGCTCACTGAGCACAATTTCCTTTTCCTTGATGGTGAATTCAAGTTTCAGATTTCTCAGAGAGCTGTTGCCATTTTTAAGCAAAGAAATGTTTAATTATACATAAATCAAATCTACGATAATCCTTCAATTTTCTTTTGTAAAAGGGTATCAACAGTCAAACCAAAACAAAGAAACCAAACCAGACAAACCAAAACTTATATTTCAGTCTTCTAACCAGCCATCAGTGCACAAGTATTTCTTACCTGAGGTAACCACGATCACTGAACACACAGCATTGGTCCACAGCCATCTGAGGTGGACCATGGTGATTAAAAACTGGAAAACAGTAAAATTTTGTACAACCTGGTGATCTCTTGCTTGAAATGGCACTGTAATCGTTCAAGACAAGGGTTTTATGCTTTCAAGATAACAGAGGGCAGGGATTAAAAGCTGGTCCTGAAATGAATGATATCTGTTTACATTTCTCATTCAATCATTTAAATTCTCAGGTAATTCCTGAGTTTACTTTGGCTACAACACAGAAGAGTTTGTAATTTAGTTTGTATAGATATCTGTGTGTTGCTTAAACCTTTCGTTAAAACAAGTATCTAATCTGAAGTTTAATCAAAAATAAAATGCAAGACGTGATGGGAACCTATTATGTAGGCAATCGTCAAGGTGCACTGCCAGTCTCGGGAGAATACGTACTTTTTGTTTGAAGTTAAATTGACACGAAAATACTCTCACTCTCTCGTGTCGAATGGACTATACGCATATGTCTGTATCTCGGTTTTCACGTGATTCTGGTACACCAGTTACTCATAACATAACAAACACAGAATATAATGGCCTGATGATAAAAAATATACAATGGGCCTCATTCACCAACCGTTCTTACCAAAATATTGGTGAACGAGGCCCAATGTCTTTGTAGTTGAGAATAAAATAAAAACGTTATTCTAAAAAAATACTATACATACCTCATTTGGGTCGACGATGGCTCAGTTGGTAGATCGGTTGTCCACTCATCTGAAGGTCAGTGGATTGATGCCCGGCCACTGCAGTCCACAAGTCGATGTGTCCCTAAGCAAGATACAGAACCCCAAGTTGTTCCGAATGGCTGTTCCATTGGTGTGTGAATGATGGGTGATTGGTTACCTTTCAATGATGAGCATGTGGCGCCTTGCATGGCAGCCACTATCATCACCGTCTGAATGTTTGTGTGAATCGGTCCATGCCGATTTGTGTTATGAAAGCGCTTTGAGTGGTCGAGCAGACTAGAAAAGCGCTGTATAATTACAGTCCATTTACCATTTACTATTTAAACCAATAGGGGAAAAATAGATTTACTACCACAAAATAATTGGAAGAATAATGGGAGGCAAAAAAAAACACTCCACAAGTGTATGGCCCAACACAGGGAGCTAGCACATAGTACAGGACTCAGCAGGTAATTTGCATCTGAAGGACAAGGGGCACTCTTTTGAAGAAAACAATATTCACATTATTCTGGACAGGAAGAACAGATGGTTGAAGAGAAAAATTCATGAAACCATCTACAGCCATCTTTGAATTACGGTGGCTGCCAGGGAAAAATGTGCTGCAATGTAATAAAACCTAAGCAAAAAGACAAAAATGAAGCACTTCAAGAAAACATATTCATCAATTGGGCAACCAGAGGGGGACTTTCAGGGCCAGCAAGGCTTTATCTGCTGGATCAGACATTTTAAGAAAATTTTATTTTCATAATTTAATAAACGTTTTAATTAAGACTTGTATTTTGACAGATTATTCTCATCAGTTTATAGTCATTTCCTTGAGCGTATCTGTGGCTGCTTCCAGTGAGCTCAATTAAATTAGAGTTTTGTTTTATCCAATTGGATTTCCCTACTGCAACCCCCAGGTTATAAAACAAATCTACGCTGGTGCAAGAAACTTTCAGGGTAAAAACCTCTGCTGCTAAAAAAAATGTGACAATTTTGTTGATTGTCATATTTCTATTTATATCTTCTCCAGGGTTGAGCCACGGCGACAGAAGGGATCCCAGGTTGATCATAACAATAATAGTAATATAACATTTAGCAATAGCTTATGGGGAAATACTATACATAAATAACAACAACAATAATAATAATAATAATAATAGTAATCATCATCATGACCATCTTGAAATCAGTGGACATAGAGCAGGTCCAAAGCAGTAGATGGAGTCACCAACCATATGACCTTACAGGGTGACAAAGCACAAAGACCCCAGGGAAGAAGAAAAGTTAGTAACATATAATAATCCAGTAATCCATGACATGCATTAATCCAGTAACATGCATTAAAGTGAGAGGTGTGTGTATAAAGAGTAGCATTGAGAGAGGGAGAGGGAAAAGAGAGAAAAGCTTAGTGCATCAGTGTAAACCTATAGCATCATAGCTAAGAGCTAGCTAATGCCAGCCTTAATTTTAAGTTTTATCGTAAAGGAAGGTTTTAATACTACTACTACTACCTACTTTTAAACGTACAGAGGGTTTCTGCCCCCAAACTTAGATTTGGGAGAGGGTTCCACAGAAGAGGAGCCTGATAGCTGAATGCTCTGGCTCCCATTCTACTTCATAGAAATGGGAGCGTGTATTCTAGCTAGCCTCTTACTGTATTAGTATTGCATATGAGGAAAATGCTTTATTCTGGTATGAGTAGACGTGAGATTCAGAGTTTATTATTTAGTAATGATAGTTACATGAGATATATGCTATATCTATTTGTGATTACAGCATAATATCATTCTGAGCAATAGTGGTACATCCTTGATGGTTTCCGTACACGTCTATTCAATCCCTCATAGTCGTTGAACCTCATGTTAACTACTTTATTCCGCTAGATAGACATTTACTGTAAATCATTGGCTCAGAGGTCTTATCGCTGAATAAAAGCATTTATTTGAACGGAAAATCCTTGTTTGATGTATTTCAATGCTTCTTTTTCCTTAAAATTTCAAGACCGTCTTTAATGCTATACAGTGGTCTGGTATTCCTGAATTTGCTCTTGTGGATACATTTTTGGGTTAAAAAAGATTTGAATATGTTTTACATCCTGCATGCTAATTCTAAATGTAATATCAACAATACATTCCCTCCCCGACCGACGCCGTGAGTCTATATCTAACTTTTGACTCTGTCTATTTGTAGCAATACTGATGTCAGCTATGTATGGAGGTATGTGTATGCATCTATTTTACAGAAGGCTCTGAATATACAATAATCTGTCATTGACATTTAGCATAAACCCCTAATAATTAAAATGGGATTACATAGTGCCAACTTAACTTGCAATCATTACTCTTGACTTTAAAATACTTTGAAGATGGCCTTGTCACCTACTGGGACTACAGCCTTTAGATTCAGTGTCACTGTGAAGTTATTTGAGGGCATCTTAACTATGGACTAGACATGAACAGCATTTGGAGAACATGCTGCAAAAGCCACAATACAACACATTAGGAAACGCATTGTGAGTAACACCACACAGACGCATCAAGAAACCGCAGTGCAAATACCACATCAAATAAGGAAAACACAATGGAAAAGCCACAAAACAACATATTAGGAAAACGCACTGCAAAAGCCACACGCAGTGGAAGTGTTTCCAGAGGACACTTAATAGAGATTTACCGCGGTTTGTAAGTTACGTTACTGAATCTATCTACTGAATAAATCTAAAACACTTCCATTTTAGCTTGGACGTATGCATCACTTTAAAGTGTCCTCTGCACACTTCCATTTTATTGTGATATTTACAGCGCGTCCTCGTAATGTGTAAATCATTTACATGCAGGGGTTGCCTTAACGAACATCTTTCCAAAGGACTGAGACTACCCCCCTGTAAAGGAATGCAAGGAAATTATTTCTGATTTGGCTTCTTTTCCGAATCTATGTTTGGAATTAGGCTGTCCATGTAAACCCACCTAATGATGATGATGATAATGCAAATACAGCGGAACAGAGGCTGAAAATGAAGATAAAGCAAATAGAGTTGACGAGTTGTCAGAAATGTGACAACCCGTACCTGAAATATATGTTTATTGCGACCGATACCTCACATATTCCAAGTCCCCCTGTGTGTTTTTGAATACAAGCTGTTTAGTGTGGCAATACAGTCATTAAAACTGTGAGAGACATAAGTATATGCATTCTTTCCTCAAGTAGAAGTACTATTACTTTGGTAAAACAGACTTTGATTAAAGAATACGTTTTCATTCATATAACCCGTGGCATTGGTTTAATGCAAGGCTTTGTGAATTCTATCAATGTTAAGCTGGTCCACTCTGCAAAAAAGGTTGCTCTATAATATTGTCCACACCCCGGTGCAGATGGTGGCGGTAACGCACCGAAAGGTGGATGTTAAAGCGCGGCCGAAGCAATAGAAAAGAACAGGAAGCAGCAGATTACTGCAGAGGAGCCGAATCTACACGGTCCACAGGTTCCTTCAGGGGTTTCATCTTAAACAATCAAAACGTCGTACGCAATGAGGTATTATTGATGCTATACAACATTGAATTTAATCGTTTTATAAAGTTATCAAGACAAAAAAAATATTTTGACTCTAGTCGGCATTTAAGTAACGTTACAGTAAAATGTAGCTAGCGTGTATCGTTTGGACACTGGCTGCAGCTAGCCTGTTAGCGAGCTAATGCGCTGATTAGTTGCTATTATTCAGTTTGTGGTCAATGTGTTGATTCTGTCATTTATGACACGGAGAGAAATATTACCGCAATGGTTATTTATCGACTCCACCAAACCTTGCTAACATTGACTGCAGGGTGAATGAATGAACCTAGCTTGTAGCAACCTCTAACGTTAGGATGGAGAGCCATGGCCCATTAACTTACGAAAACCGATGCGTCTTCATTCAAATGTATACATTCTTCTATACGTAATTTACGTTGCAATTGAATAAAGGCATCTTTCTTCAAAGCCCTTTTAAGCTAAACGTTGCCTCCCTATTCGGTTACCAACAGAAAGATGCAGTACCAATGGAAACCACAAGGGATTTAGCAATAATTAAATGAAGAGACGTCAAACGCCATAAAACATGACGGAGGAAAACATTACAGTGAATAAATGAAAGATCCCCTCCATACACTATTGTTGTATTTTAAATCTTTATTTAAAAAAGAAAAGTCTTAAACTGACAACAAGTTTCCTAACAGATTATCATGAGATCTTTAATTTCACAATGTATTCCCCAGAATCAAGTGACCATGAAATGTAATTTAAAAACGTGATGACAAATAGATAATTGGCTCAGAGGTCCATTCACTGAATAAAAGTGTTTTTGTGAACGGAAAATGCTTGTTTGATCTATTTTAATGCCCCCCCCCCCTTAAAGTGTGAGACATTCATTAAGACTTTACAGTTGTCTGGTATTCCGTTTGTGGATAAATTGTTTGGTTAAAATAGCCAAGATATTGTACATTTTTTCGGCCTGCATCCTAATTCCCAATGTAAAATCAACAATGTATTTAATGACATTACAAGCCACTACAGAGTATGTGGATGTCTTCACGGTACAGTTTTAAGCTTACGGTGTGTACTATGACACTTTCCTCAACAGATGACGTGTCAATATTTAAACTTTTAACTCTTCAGTCGTTTAGTAGTAATACTGATGTCAACTACGTATGGAGGTATTTGAGTGCTGATGTATATGTATGCATCTATTTCCATACATAAATGAGTGTAGGGGGTGGACAGAAGGCTCTGTCTATATCATAATCTCTCGTAAACACTTAGTATAAATGGGCCTTTAGTATTAATAATTAAAATAATATTACATATTGCTATCTTAACATTCAATCATTACTCTTAACATTTGTTAAGAAATGGCACATTATTAAAAAAACTGACATGTTGACGTGACTTTGTGTTCAGAGGGGACCGTGGAAGGGGCCGGGGAGGCCGCTTTGGATCCCGTGGGGGACTGGTACAGGGGTAAGGTCAACCACCATGTTGCTTTTCTTATTTGTTCTATCCTTTTTCCATGTAACATCGATATTTAGATTTGATTTCCTTTTCAAGAGTGACCTGGCCAAGAGAGCAGTGTAGAAAGTTACACTACTTTCTTTCCTTGATGACTATGAGTTTAGTCCTACTTGCATTTGGTGACATTTCAAGACATAAAGATATATAACAATGACATAATAATACACTTTATTTATAGACTGCTTTTCAAGTACTTAAAGACTAACTGTATAATAAAGAGTACAGCCTAAACCTACACTTTTTTGAAAGTGCCTTCAAATAACCATTGTGGTGATTACTGACAGAACAGTAATTACTATTACAGTAGCTAATTTTTATTGATTTTCTAGCGAGTTAGTAAGCTACAATTGGCTTATTATCTAGTTAATTGGCATATTGGTTTGTTATTGGCATATGACACTGTGCCCACCTTTGACAGGTAGTATTGTAAAGGTACTTATTCCTCCAGCAGCAGTTAACAAAGTGCCGATGACACAATGGCAGGCTGTGTGGGTATAGGCAAACTCTTAAGATTATGAGACATTTTTTGTGCAGCCTTTTGATAATACACCATTAATATTTTGATATTGATCTTTTCTTGATTCTTGTCAAGGTACCGTCCATTTGTCCCACACATCCCATTTGATTTTTATGTGGTAAGTCATTTAGAATACATTTTAGTCAATTTGGCAAAAACTGTGACCATTTGTTTTGGCTTAATTGCGGATAATGTTGGCCACATAGACTTCTAGTTCTTGTGAAGCACTTGCACATCATTTCCAGGTAACAGTCCAGATTTTGTGTTTTCAAGGGAAAAGAATTAGAGTTGCAGAGATTGGTGTATGTGTGGGTACTGATGCAAACTATTGTTTATCAAAAGTGTGAGATGGCCTTTCCCAGAGTAAAGCCGGCATCTGATGAGACTGCTTTCAGTGAATGTCTCCTTAAGAGAAACCAGGACCTGAGTCCTACACCCGCAGAGCAGGTGAGTCCACTAATATATATATTGTGTAACCAACTGTCGTCTCACAAGTTTTTGTTCATTACGCATGATTCATGCCCCGTTTGATGTTTTTTTTTCCTGAATTTAGTCCTCCATCTTGTCCCTGGTCACAAAAATCAACAACATTATTGACAACCTGATTGTTGCACCTGGAAACTTTGAAGTGGTGAGTCGATGTTCTTTCTATCTAAAGTCCTAAGTGACTTGGTGATGTGTTCACATCCATGTATGGAACGTGAATGTCACTTAACGTGAACAGATTTGTAAAGAATCTTGGGTGGTCCTAATTAAACCTCCACTGGCAAATTTACCAACACGTTTATTTATAAATCACCCACCTCTCACTATTGGGTACCTCATACCAAACAAAATGGCGACCAAGGTAAACTCTCCAGATGGGTGCTGTCTCGTTGCTGAAGTCCTCTGTATACGGGAGATAGCTAGACGCATGCGATTTTGCGACATTGACTGACCTCCCCCCATCCCAGTTATTTTTACAACCTTTTGGCTTAACTCTGCCTTTCAGTTAGTTCGTTGACACTGGTTCACTTCTTGCTGGGCTATTTTGCTATTATAACTTATGATTCACACTGAATCTGCTACAATATGGGTTATGTTCAAGACAGCAGACCAAAATGTATAAAAGCACCACATATTGATGACCTATCACAACTCACAGGGAATAGCCTCTTCCTCTAATGGATGGCTTGAGGATCCAACCACTTGCAACTTCAGATAGATTAGCCCCGCAGACAGAGATGCAACTGTCCTCATAACACAAGCAGAACAGTGTCCCATGTATTAATAATTCACTGTCCGTATAAATCTATGATATTAATCACTGCTAAAAATCCAAAAAGCCTATTGAAGACAAGTACAATGGATTGTTTTAACATGAGTTTCCTTTTACAACAAAAAAAAGGGTTAGAAATGCATAAAAACTATGACAATTGGGCAGAGGTGGGAACTAACCGAGTACATATATTTCGTTACTGTTAAGTATATTTTTGGGGTATCTGTACTTTACTTGAGTGCTTTTCGATTTTACTCTTTACATTTTGTCACAAATATCTGTTCTTTTCACTTCTTACAGTTTCAAAACGGATTTGTTACTTTAGTAGGTTATTTTTATTTGATTTGTCATTATTGCCTGTTCTTCTAAGGAAGTCTGATTTCAACCTAAATGATCAATAGCACGCAGTAGAGGCGGTCCCTTGATACCTATATAGATCAGTGCACATCACCCTTGACAAACCTACGAAGACGAGAGACGTGAAGCAAGTGATGGCATCATGTCTCTCGGGAGGCGAAGTCGTCCATTGACGATGTGTACAAAGATATTAAAGTTGAAATATTCCTATTCCCCTGTTTTTGTATTATATTGATATGTCATGAGGTTCAAATAGGTTTTCACAGCCGTTAGTAATGTCTTTCAAAGGATGTCCTTTTTACTTTTTTACTTCTGATTAAATTTCAGAGCATGTACTTTTTTACTTGAGTAAAAAATTATTTAAGAACATCTCTGATTCTTTGTTAAACAGTTAAATAGTGTTTGCTTTCAGGAATATAAAAATATTTTTGAAAACACATTATTTGAAAAGGAATTAGGAATATGACCATGACCAGGATATTGGATAGCTAGAAATAACTTGGTGTAAAATATTCCACATAAAATGGATTGAATCTTCCAAATCAATCCAGTGTGACTATTTGCAGACTAGACTACAATAAAATGGAGATGCATGGAACCTGTTAATATAGGGCACTTAATATTTGTATATTAAGTGTTGATAAGGTTGTACAATTATCTGCTTATAGCAAATTGAAGAGGTGCGCCAGGTGGGCTCTTACAAGAAGGGAACCATGACAACCGGACACAATGTTGCTGACCTGGTTGTAATCCTCAAGATTCTTCCTACACGTGAGTAATCAGTAGGAAGTGATGTCAAATGAGATGAACGATTTGAAATGATAGCGTTCTCCATTTTATCACTGAACCACAGAGTAGAAACCGGTCTGCTCTAATCTAGTTGTAAGCCAGTCCCATACCAGGATTGCGAAGTATAAACATTTCCATACTACAGATGAAACCAGATGTTCTGTACCAAAAAAAAAATTCAATGTCTCACTTAAAGAAAGACAATATTCAATTTTATATGAAAAAAAAAATCTTTCCATAAAGCCAAGGTAGCCAATGTCTTTAAGGTGATGTGATCAATTCTTGAGGGCTGTCTGTTGTGGACTCAATATACACCAGGGTTCTATGCATGACACCCAAGAGGTATAGCGCTGATGCAAAATCATAAGAGAATTTACTGCAGTAGCTCAGAACCGTCTGGTTAAGAACCAATGATACCAAAACTGGAACTTTAGTCGCCTATGGATCCGCTGTGTCAGGTGGTGGAAGAATTACACTGATGTTGAAAAGAACACAGTACTAACTGTGAAGCAAGCCGACCTCGAAGTTCACCAAAGCATGCGTTCAGAAGAAGTCTTGTCCAAACCAGAGCAGCCAATACAGTTGGCGGACTTGGATCCCAGAGAAAATCGCTGGTGGGATTTGAAGATGGCCACATAAACCATGGAATATTCAGTAACTGGAAGCCTTTGACCATGTGGAATGGGTTAAGATTCCTCAACAGCGCTGCCAAAACCTTGTGTTAGAGACTGCACATGTATGAAGCATTTTGTTTTACATTTGCGGCAAACTAATATTTTGCTTTGAGCTAATTATACCGTTGTTGTGTCATTCGGTCAATGCAGACCTAGGAGAGCAGTCTACAAAACTCTCCACTCTACTGTGTGGTGAGAGAGTAACCATGGCCACATAGTGTCGAGATGCGAAACATCATTGACCTGCTTTGGGTGTGGATAGCTCAACGATAAAGTGCTATTGACGCTGGCGGATGTCTTGGAGCAGGAACGGAGAAAGAAACGCCGGGCTAAAGCCAACTCATTCCATGGAGTAACCTTTGCTATAGAAATAGTAAAGACACAGACCAAAATAGCAACCAAACCCTCCTTACCCCAGTCAGCAAAGGGATTGGAGATGACAGTCGATCTGGGAAGGAAGCTCCATTTCCCAGACATTGTGTTGTCCACTACCCTGAGGCCAAATGTGGTTATCTGGTCAGAAGAGGGAAGGAAAATAATTTTGATGGAACTGACCATACCATGGGACAATGGATGTGTCTCTGAAGGCAGCAGAAAAGAAAGCCAGAAAATACCAATGACTTGTTGATGATTGCAGGGTTAAAGGCTGGCACACTGGGTTTTTCCCACTGGACCTTAGTTGCCGGGGATACCCTCTACCTCATTTCTGGTCTAGAGTTGATCCAGTTGAATGTGAATGACAACCATTCCCCTTTCCGTCGCTACATAAACTCCGGAGGCTCTGTAAAACTTTTCTCATAAATCAAAATGGCTCTCTTTGTTATTTAATCTGTATGACGGTATGGTGACGATTTGTTTTTCCTCGACAGTGGAGGCAGTCGCTGCTCTCGGCAATAAGGTAGTGGACACTCTTCGCACACAGGACCCTACCGAAGGTAACAGAGTTACATACTGTTAATCCGAGCCAGTTGTTTGAAAATGTGTACATCATATTGAACAACATTTTAGTTATCATTTGATAATTGATAGTGCGGCTGTCTATTAACAAATGGCTAAGCATGTTTCCAATCAGTAGATGACTGTTGTATCTACTGTTTTCAGTGCTGTCCATGTTGACCAATGAAACTGGCTTTGAGATCAGTTCTGCCGATGCTACCGTCAAGATCCTCATCACCACTGTTCCTCCCAACCTGCGCAAGCTGGATCCTGAGCTACATTGTAAGACCTCACACACTTGCCCACCACATTCTTGCACACAAGTATAAGTGGTGTCTCGTGAGATGGAACATCAACCATGATCAACAATATTCCCAGGAGTGTTCAGGACCTGCTGTCTCCTTTAAGCTACTATAATCAGTCGACTGTGCGACACATATAAAAATTCTGGGATGCCACTTAAATTCTGAACCCATTTTATATTCCAGTAAATGGGAAATTAACTTCCTTCCTTTGCATGAATAGTTAACTCACCAGAAATTCAGATTTCATTGTTGATGCTACAGAGCTCCAGAAAACAGCAACAACATCTAGGACCCATGGACTCCTAAACCCAAAGTATCTAGGAGCCAATGACATTTTCAGGAGCCAATAAAAGGATGTCTGAGTGCAATTATAAATGTATTCCTTAGCTTTTCTTCCCCCTCTGTGCTGTCTGCCTTTGTTTGCCCTGGGTCCATTTGATATGGACACTTGCATGACAAAAAGACACACCCACAATGCAAGATAAACGAAATTTAATGCAGTTCACAGTGGTTAAAATAATAAATACATAAAAGATATTTGACTGGAGTAGGGTATACATTGGAGCAAAGCTGCGTTGAGCGGGTTTCTTAGAAAATAAAAAATTGAATTCAGGATTCCATCCTGATTTCCGGGGTTTGCCTGCACTTCAATGGCATACCAAATATCTAATATTGTTACCAATATGTATATATATACCAAATATTTCCAACATACACCTAGGAACTATTGAACTTCTCTGACATACCTTTTCTTGCTGTTTAAACTCACCCACTGTCTCTCCCTAAAGGGAGCCTGTCTAACTTGCTGCTGATCTTTGAACTCGTTGCGCTCTCAAGTCCCCAAAAACCGCTGAAAAGAACTCTGAAATTTCAAACATGCTTTTTAGGGGCCTTAAAGGTGTGCATTTTCATAACTGGATTAATTCAGCAATGATAGAGGTTATCGTCTATCAATATCAGCACATATTTGTTTCACTAGCAACAGCAGCGTGGTTACTCAGACACAGATTCTATTTTATGTTTATTTTACCCAAGAAGATGTTGAGTATACCACAATAATGATCCCGGAATGTACTGCAACTATCCTCCCTCCCTGTTACTTTTAGTAAATGCGTTCTTCTTCTCAGCTGCAGACATCATCATCTTTTATTCTTCTGGTAAAAATTTTGAAACACAACACTTTATGAAATAACTCAAGTGTGTGAAGAAGCTGTAACTACAATTAAGATAACATTGAATCAGCTAACCAATACCAGTGTTGACGATCCTTTTTTCAACACTGACGTTATTTGATGGATTTAAGTGTAAGTTAAACATGAGCAGGTAACCTAACCCCAACTTTTCCTGCATAGGAAGGCCTTCAGTACAAGACAGTTTTGTCAGTTTATTTTTTATTGTAATTTCAGTGGACATCAAGGTGCTGCAGAGTGCTCTTGCTGCCATCCGCCATGCCCGTTGGTTCGAGGAAAACGCCTCTCAGTCAACGTGAGTCCTCCTTAGCTCCCATTAGGCTTCCTGCTTTGTTTTACGATAACTAATTCATGTTTCTACACAGCCAAATAATATGCTATTTGATTGATTTATTTGATGTTGAATAACTTTCAGAGTCAAAGTGTTGATCCGTCTACTGAAGGACCTGAGGCTGCGCTTCCCTGGCTTTGAACCGCTCACTCCCTGGATCCTTGACTTGCTCGTAAGGGTTATGAACAGCTGCTTTTAATAACAATTTTGGTGCATCAAAAACACCTTTGACTGTCTGCATTTAAAGTCTTGAATGTTTCACAGGGGAAGGAATTTATATTGGTATTAGAGGTGCACCTATTGCAATTTTCTTGGCCTATCCCCGATTATTATAAAGTCTGACTAGCCGATACAGAATATGGCCGTTACGAATTTTTTCTATAGTGAGTAGTGTATATTAAGATAGATAGATAGATAGATAGATAGATAGATAGCCTTTATTAGTCCCACAATGGGGAAATTGCAATATTACAGCAGCAGAGCATGTTACAGAGTAAGAATGACACAGAGTAAGAATAAGAGTAAGAATAACACAGAGTAAATGACACAGAGTAAGAATAACACAGAGTAATAAGGGCTCTTATTTTGAAAGATAACGGTGGAAGTAAGGCTGGTCGGCATTGTTTTTGTTCTGACTTGTTGAAATGAATGTACCCCTCGTGTTGAGTTTAATAAACCAATTGTATGACATTTCGAAGTGAAAATATAACCTTGTAAGCCTCGTTCAGTCCATCATATGTTTGTTAGTTTTGTTCAGGGACTTCAGGTCCCATGGCTGACTCTGCACTAATGCTAGCTTTAGTCGCTCTGCTAAAGTTAAGTTCTTGAAACTTCAGTATGTTCCTCTGGGTTATTAAATTTGAAGTGGGTGATTAAGTTTGTTGTGCCAGACGTTGTCGTGGTCGTTCCATCATAAATATTTCGTCCTTACAAATTTGGAGCTTTGTTTTCTGGTTTACCTGCAAGATGTTTATAGCCATGGAAGCTAATGTTTGGTAAGCATTTACATACATACATTCATATAACCAGCACTAGTAAGGCCGGTTATATTTTATTTTGACCGATTGTCGATCATATCAAACTAGGCCTCCTGACGCAGACCGATGCCTATGGATAGGGGCACCTCTAATTGGTATTTACAAAGGACCCATGTTGCTTGGGAAGTAGAGTCCTGAGCTACATGTCAAAGTGTTTTTGAGCAAGATACTGAACCCAATACTACTTCTCATAGCTGTTGCTTTTGAATGTGAATGATTGTTGCTCCTGATGAGCAGGTGGTGCCATGCGCAGTAGCCTCTGTCACCCCTGTACAAATGTTTGTGAATACTGGCCCATGTTCTAAATTGATTTCCGAGGAAAAACTGGGAAGAATTTACAAGTACAGTGTATTTACCATTTTGTTACAGGGCCACTCTGCAGTGATGAACAACCCATCCAGGCAGCCCCTGTCCCTCAACGTGGCCTACAGGTTGGTTCCCATTCAGCTATATGTCCACTGAGTCAGTCGACATGGGGGGAGGATGTGTCTGAGCTTTGCATTTGTCTGTGTGTTTTGAAGACGCTGCCTGCAGATGCTGGCCGCTGGTCTCTTTCTACCTGGATCCGTGGGCATTACTGACCCCTGTGAGAGTGGAAACTTCAGAGTACACACAGTTATGACTCTAGAACAACAGGTTGGTCGGGTCCGGGACACTTCTCTCTGCTGGTTTCATGGAGATATCCAGATTCTGCTTGTAGTGTTGTAAGAGAATAGCTCAATTTGAAACTGCTAACCTACACATCTTAACAGCGGTGTATTCAAAAACACCCAGCTTTCATCAGAGCATATTTTTGTTTTCTAAAATACTTCATAGAATTTAGTGCTGTTACATGTTGGTTGAGATAACATTTGTTTGTGTTTGTGCAGGACATGGTGTGTTTCACAGCTCAAACACTAGTGAGGGTGCTCTCTCACGGTGGTTATAGGAAGATCCTTGGCCTTGAAGGAGATGCCAGCTGTAAGTTACACGCATTCCTCAATATGAGAAATATAGATGTGTCTCGGAAAACTAATAGCAGGTAGGGTTGGGTATCATACTTTGAATTTTAATTATGCACTCAGATCTGTTGGAAGCAGGATTAATGGAGAAGCGTAATGAACTGAGCGACTTTGACAACGACCAAATTATGATGAGCTTAGTAGAGCATCTCACCAACTAATTAAGGGGTGTTCCCAAAATGTCTCGAACTATTTCAACTTCGTGGACTCGTCTGCCTGCCGGTGTGAGCTGCTCTGCCACACTCATTCCCTCTCTTTCAGTGTTCATGTTCCGCAATCACACCTGTATCTGCACTCACGCCCCTATTAATGGCATGCCAAAGTGTCTGCTTTGCTGATGATTTCACTCAGTTTTTTCTGAATGTGTTACCATGAATTATTGCGGGGAAATTTAAGGATTTTTATCATAATTCGGACATGAACATCTGATTAGGTTGAAGTGTATAATATTGATGCATTTGTTGCAAAGTGACTTGTGATGCCTAGGTGTATATCATTATCTTTTTTAAAGTCAACCTGGACCCAAAAGACCCAAATGAACAACTTCATGACATCATGTTATGAATTGGCTGGCTGGATAAGTTTTTGGATTCAGTTCAGGTTTACTCAGTTCAGATACTAATTATGTAAGTTGAATACTATCTACAAGGAAATATTTTTAATCCTGGAAATTTGATTCATAAGCAATCTTCTTATATTAGTACATGAAGTAAATTATATAAGCACTTTGGCAGTAACAATATAATAGGCAGGTGATGCCATTGTTTCTTCTTTCAAAAAGGTAGACCGCTATTGCTGTGGAATTGGAATAGAATTGTTTTTCTTCATTCATAAGCTTTTGACTGTTTTTCATATTTTTATTTAGTCCGAAAGCTGCTGATATTCCATCAGTCTCCTGTGCTGGGATCACACAATCAAAAGATTCGGGTGCGATCCCAGCCCTTAACGTGACATGCGGTGGGGTCCTTAAGCAAGACCCTGAAATCCCAATTGCTCTGTACTATGTATAACTTACATGGCTGTCGTATAAATATTATATAAATTACTATTATCTATTTTCTTACATCTGAGATACCACTGGTTACCGCTATCGATTCAAAAGTAAGATATTCAAAAGTAAGATACCCAACCCCTTTATGGCAGAACTATCTTGCTCATTTGAATATGAACATATGAGAATTGTTCTTCAGTAACCTTGAAGCCAATATGATGTACCAATGACCGCATGTTCAAAAACCAACAGATGGATCTTGAGCCTTGAATATGCAGATTGCAGATTGTGTGGAAAGAAATTTCTAAATGATGGTAATAAAAATGTTGTTGCAGACCTGACAACTGAGATGTCTACATGGGATGGTGTGATCGTCACACCATCAGAGAAGGCCTATGAGAAACCCCCTGAGAGAAAGGAGGAAGAAGATGAGGCTTTGGAAGAGGGAGGAGATGGAGAGGATGAGAGCATGGAGACCCAAGAGTGATGAGTTGATGAGTACAGGTCAGAGCGTCTGTACAGTAAACCGCCAATACATAGATTATTCAAACATGAAAATCAGTGACATAAAACTTGACTTGTTTTAAGTGACCAGTGCTGTCAGACTAAATTTTTATGGATGAAGTGTGCGTGTATCTAAATACAAAGACACAACTTGCTGCTTTTTGAGCCGGTTTGGATTTCGTTTTAAATCTGACCTGTGTAATAGGTCTGGTTTACACTGGGCATTTAGTATGTCCACAGTGCCTTCTTTCAGAGTTGATTGCACTTCTCTCTGTACAACAAACACATCACTGGAAACTAACTTACCTTAATTCAAAAAGAGATGTACTTCAACTCGAGGGACGCCAAACCCACATCCATTGAGAATATTTCACAGAAATATGAGAGGGTAGCACATCTCAAATATTCCAGTCAAGGACTCATAACCAGTTGTTTGTTTGGCTCAAAAAGCCCTTACATATTTTTCAGAGTTTCTGAAATATGCAAGTTCAATTGAAGTAATGTTTACAATGTCAGTTAGTACACAGGTTAGACAGGATTTACACTAAAGTTTTTGAGGTGAAAATCATCTTATGTCCCTATGTAATGGGATATTTCCCATTACATAGGGACATAAGATGCCACGTCAAGCCACGTCAAAAACTGCTGGACAGGGTTTACTGACATTTCTCATTATTTTTATTGTCCCTAAATCATTATATTCTTTTTTTGGTTTTCTTACGGGGTTTCTATGGGATCATAAGTCTAGAATATGTTGAGGCATTATTTACATGGTCTTAAATATGTAGATACAGCGCCCTCCAAAACTGATGCTCTTTTTAAAAAAATAAAAAATAAATTAAACCCATTATTTTTAATTGAAATTATTCACAAAAATCTAACCTTTCTAATCAAGTAACAAAATAAAAAATATTTTTTAATTACCTGCTTCACATAAAACAAATATTTATTATACCAAAATTTATTTCAATTCCTATTTTACCAATTTGAGTAGGAACTCCTGTAGGCGTAGGAACTCTAAAGTGGTAACCAATGACCTGTTTTAATGGTTTATAAATATGAGTTGACGCAGGCCTAACTTTTTTTTAAAGACCAGAGAACACGGCAAAAAGTTGTAGAGCTGTACATGGCAATGAATAACAGTTCAAAGGGCCCGTTTCCACTTTTTCTTCAATGAAGATTAAAGAGACTGGAAAAGTAAAAATAATAATGATTATAAACTTTATTTATGTAGCACCTTTCAAAACACTGTTAGAGAGTGCGTAACAATAAAACAAAATAAAAATAACAATGAAACCGTGCTAAACATAAAGAATCAGCATGGAGGAGGACGTCTCTCCATCTGACCCCACACACTGTGAGTATGATTTTTACAGTTAAAACACTGACTGACTTGCTCTCTAGGGAATTGCAGAGATTAGTTGAATCTTCGGATCAAAGCGTCTCCTTACCAACATCAGATACACAACAACAACATTGTACACAAACACAAGCAATTTGGGAGGGTAGCAAGAAAAAGCCTCTGCTGTCATCTACACACAAGCTAAGCACCTACAGTTTGCCAAACACCAGTTGGACTTTCAATGGTACAAAGTCATAGGTCAGATAGCACTATAATATAACTTTTTGGCTATAAATGTCAAAGATGGGTTTGGCCATCTCTTAAAGCCATAGAGAAAAGCACCTCATACGTATGGTGGTGGATCCCTAATGCTGTTGGCTGTATTCCCTCCAAGGACATTGACATCTTGTTAAATTACTTGGTTCCATGTACTCCACCGAATACCTGCAGTTGGATGACGACCATATAGCCTCTCCCAGGAAACTTATGTTTTAGGGAAAATTATTTATTTTATGTTAAGAATCTAATGTGTTTTTTTGTTTTATTGAGTTAGAGGTTCGATCTTGTGAATAGTTTGTATAAACCAATGATATTTTATTCAACTCGTCTTTTTAACTCGTCTTTTAAAGATTGCCAATAACTCTGGGCTCCCTCGGCCTAAAATATATTAACATTCATTACATGCTACTTCAATAATGATCATTTAAATGCTTCCATTTCAATTAGCTTTTCTTAATTAACACACCCAAATATACTATTATGCATACACAGTTTTGGGTTTAAACTACTTTGCAGATTACCAGGCATTCTGATGTTCCTTCATATTTAGTGTACTTTTTTCTGAAAATAAACATGAATTGGGATCCTTCAATTTATGATGGTATGATATTTCAAATCTTAAATGTAACTGGTTGAAAGCTACAGAAACCTTGTTTAATATTTTTGACGTTAAAAACTTGTGCTCTATCCTCATCAGAACACATCTCGTTCAGACACTTGTCCTGTCAAATATTGGTCACTTGAAGTGCAAACAGACCAGTACGTTTGACATGAGTGCAAATACTGAAAAAACAAATTGGTTTCACGGATTTTGGTATCAGTGAAGATGACATGGAATACAAACAAGTCAAATGTAAAAAATGCAGAAAAATAATCTCAATATCCAGAAGTACAAAACATTTTTTGAAAAACTCGGTCTATGCTATCATCCCAGACAGCAAGGGTATATCCCAGAAAATTCCCCCAATCTTCTCAAATGTGAAATTATGTCCACAGCATTTTATGTAATAAATGGTTTGCTTAGTGAGTAAAATACGATAAATACACGATCGATGAGTCTGTCCATTCGTATAGTCAGATTTGGACAAAATCAGATTAATGGTTTAGAAATTCTAACTTTTTTCAATGAGTATTTCAAAATACTTTTGAAGATGAACCCCGTTTGTCAGAAATATACAACCCACTTCTAACAAAATAAATGAAGTATTTCCCCAAACTAAGATCTGAGGTTTCAAGTTTTTCAGTTAATTCATGACATAGTTTTTGAGTTATGTCCGGCAAAAACAGTATGATAAGTAGAAGAAGAATCCTTTATTGATCACATACAGTACAACATAGTGAAATTATTTCTCTTCATTTGACCAATCCCTGAGGGAACCGTGGGCATCCCCTTTGATGCGCCTTGGAAGCTGGGGTTTCAGGCTGTTGCTCATGGACCCTATGACAAGTAGAGCCTGCTGGGATTCGAACTGGCTGC
This sequence comes from Lophius americanus, assembly GCA_037951165.1. Classification (NCBI taxonomy): domain Eukaryota; kingdom Metazoa; phylum Chordata; class Actinopteri; order Lophiiformes; family Lophiidae; genus Lophius; species Lophius americanus. The sequence goes on from JBBDHG010000051.1 coordinate 3,691,837, forward strand.
CTTCCAATCTTCTGGAGATGGCCACAATACCCACTGAGCTACAGCCGCCCCCATTCATGGTAGATCACCTTAAGTCGTTTTCTATTTGCTAAGTTTGGACAAACGGTTGAGAAATTATGGCTAAAAAACATTAGGAGAAAATGTTCCCTCTAGTTTGTCCTCGCACAGGTCTATATGGGTATGAAACTTGAAAATTATCCATGAGATAGTTTTTGAGTTATGCTAACAAGAAGGGTCTGCAGTGGATATGGACGTTTTCCGCGACGAAAATCTCCTTAATACCCCCAACCTTTCGGGGATATAATATTCTCTCAGTCGAGTATGAGGAGTGAATATGTTTAAACTACAAAAAGCACTGAGAGAGCGTAAACCTCAGCCAAATCACGAAAGTACCCTAGCTAGAGATTAATGTGTTCAGATTCAATTAATTTGGTACAACTTGAAAATGTTCGGAATGATCAGATCTTTGGTTCAGTATCTTCTTGGCTCTTGATTGTGTTCAGACATTTACAAAGAATTTCTGACTCAGGGTGGATGTTCATAACTTTGCTGACAGGATCTTTATAGTGTGGCATCATCATCCCTAAAATTTAATTTTTTTCTGCTTCTCCACAGAAAATTATGGTAAGCTTATTGAAAAATTCCTCATCTTTTCGGCAATGTGTTCTTTGGATGCTGCCTGAATGGAAATGCCAGAAGTTGCATCGTTCCACCCAAGAACCATTGGTCCCTAGACAAACGACTCTCGACATTATTTTTATTGTTGTTTTTACTTTTGTTACAGTGACATTTGGAATTAAACTTTTTGTTTGATAAAATGAGTTGTTATTGTATTATTTCTCAAAATTAAATTGGGTACTGATAAGTCAAAACTGAAAGTAGTTCAAAACGTCACTTTGTTAGAGGGCACTCATCAACAATATATAACTGGCAAAATAAACGTGTTACGTTTGAGCACATGAATATGTACATGGGTCTTTTAGTGAGATGGATGATGGAAATGGTTTACAATTGGTTAAGTACATTGGCATGTGAAAAAGGTTCGATGCAAATTTTTTAAATGTTTCCTATTCTTGGTGAGAAAATGGTTTTATTACGATTACTGATAAATATTTCAACGATATCCACTACTCGAGGCTCACCAAAAAGAGTGGAAGTTGTGTCATACTTTGTTTTAAAATGTTTAGGGGGACATTGAGGTAGTTGTTTACTGCATCCAATGCATTTTTTTGTGTTCATACAACTACTCACACTTCTAAATAGGTAATAACTTTCCTGTCACCATCCAGCAGAGATACAGTGCATCCGGTAAGTATTCAAAGCGCTTCTCTTTTTCCACATTTTATGTTACAACCTTATTCCAAAATGGATTAGATTCATTTTATTCCTCAATTCTACACACAATACCCCATTATGACAAAGTGAAAAAAGTTTATTTGAAATTTTTGCAAATTTATTAAAAATATAGAACGAAAATATATCATGTACATAAGTATTCAAAGGCTTTGTTCAATACTTTGTTGACGCACCTTTGGCACCAATTATAGCTTCAAGTCTTTTTGATTATGATGCCACAAGCCTGGCACACTTATTTTTGGGCAATTTCTACCATTCTTCTTTGCAGGATCTCTCAAGCTCCATCTTGTTGGATGGGGAGCGTCGGTGCACAGCCTTTTTCAAATCTCACCAGAGATGTTCAATCGGGTTCAAGTCTGGGCTCTGGCTGGGCCACTCAAGGACATTCACAGAGTTGTCCCGTAGCCACTCCTTTGTTATCTTGCCTGTGTGCTTAGGGTTGTTGTCCTGTTGAAAGATGAACCTTAGCCGCAGTCGGAGGTCCAGAGGGCTCTGGAGCAGGTTTTGATCAAGGATATCTATGTGTAAATTGCTGCATTCATCTTTCCCTCGATCCTGACTAGTCTCCCAGTTCCTGCCGCTGAAAAAAATCCTCACAGCATAGTGCTGCCACCACCATGCTTCACTGTAAGGATGGTATTGGCCACGTGATGAGCGGTGCTTGGATTCCACCAGATGTGACGCTTTGCATTCATACCAGAGTTCAATCTTTGTTTCATTAGACCAGAAAATTTTGTTTCTCATGGTCTGAGAGTCCTACAGGTGCCTTTTGGTAAACTCCAGGCGGGCTGTCATGTGCCTATTACTGAGGAGTGGCTTCCATTTGGCTACTTTACAATACAGGCCTGATTGGTGGAGTGCTGCAGACGTGGTTGTCCGTCTGGAGGGTTCTCCTCTCTCCACTGAGGAACGCTTGAGCTCTGTCAGAGTGACCATCGGTTACTGGGTCACAGCCTTGACGTAGGCCCTTCTACCCGGATCGCTCAGTTTGACCAGGCGGCCAGCTCTAGGACGAATCCTGGTGGTTCCAAACTTCTTCCATTTATGGATGATGGAGGCAACTGTGCTTTTTGGGACCTTCAATGCTGCAGAAATTGTTCCGTACCCTTCCCCAGATCAGCCTCGATACAATCCTGTCTCGGAGGGCTACAGACAATTCCTTGGACTTCCTGGCTTGGTTTGTGCTGACATGCACTGTCAACTGTGGGAATTTATATAGACAGATGAGTGCCTTTCGAAATCCTGTCCAATCAATTGAATTTACAACAGATTGACTCCAATCAAGTTGTAGAAACATCTCAAGGATGATCAGTGGAAACAGGATGCACCTGAGCTCAATTTTGAGGGTCATGGCAAAGGCTGTGAATACTTATTTACTGTACCTGTTGTATTTTTGTTCTTTATTTTTAATAAATTTGCAAAAATTTCAAACAAACTTTTTTCCACTTTGTCAATATGGGGGATTGTGTGTAGAACTTTGAGGAAAAAACGTATTTAATCCATTTTGGAATAATGCATTGACATAACAAAATATGGAAAAAGTGAAGTGCTGGGAATACTTTCCGGATGCACTGTATCACCACTTCAGAACTGTGGAAGTGTCTTTTTTGTTTGTTTATAATTTTTCTCAGCAATTTCTGTAGTTTTCTGTGTCTGTGTGCAGGTGTGTGCGTATCCTTCAGTTTAATACCCTTCTATAGGGATTGGCAGGGCCTTTACCAATGCTGATCAGGACAGATGGTGACCTATGCACTTCCCAATTGCATGCACAATCGGATTCACCATGTTATAAACACAGGTGCGAACAATTTGGTGCTTTAAGAAAGCTTCATAAATTTGACTTAGGTTTTCTCTTAGGAGTCTTCTTAAGAAAAGCTTTGGAAGATATTGGTGAATGAGGCCCAATAATTGGTTGGGGTTTCTTTACCAGTAATGACTATCAATGCGGTGTAGAATGGAGGTGATCTGCCTGCGTCAATGCTGAGGTTTATTGAAGCCCAGGTTGCTTAAATAAGCAGCCTTCTGCTTGCCTGTATGCAAGTTGGCTGGCCATTGAAACACAGTAACATTATGGTCCGCAAACAATTCGGTAGCAGTTTTATAAATTTGGGTAGGTGCTAAATCCTGCTGGAAAAGGATAATGGCATTTCCATCAAGCAGATGGAAGCATGAAAAGTGCTCCTAAATCTCCTGGTAGATGGCTGAGTTGACTTTGGCATTGACAAAGAGAGTGGACCACACCAGAAGATGACATGGCTGCCAAAATCATCACAGACTGCAGATGCTTCAAAAGCCAGCCTTTTTCAGTAATGACCTTCACTGGATGGTGTCGATGATGACCGTCTTCTTGACAACTGTCAAGTCAGCAGTGTTCCCCATGATTGTGGTTGTTAACTGAGGTCGACCTAACGAGTGATGCACAGTATTTATACTGTTGGAATATCAATTTACTCAAATTCCAAATGAAATGTTCTATTTTGAGATGTCTTTTTCTATAATTATTTTTCACTTTAGACCATACTTATTAAAACTAAAATAGAAAAATGCTCGATTTTTTTTGTTTTTGTTTACGTGAAATTAGTATAATATGTTTACATTTCACTTACTTAAATAAGTGATGGAAAATATTGAACATCTTCACAGTACAGTGGTACCTTGCTTTACGAGAGCATGGCTTTTAAGAGTATTCGATTTACATTATACATTCTTCAAATAATGTGCCTTGCTTTACGAGCGGTGATTTAATTTACGAGCGTTTTTTTGTTTTGCTCGTATCAAGGATTTTTCCTGATACTCAGGTAAGCCTCCCTCGCGCCCGCTCTCAGTGTCATAAACTCGCAGAATAGTATCCGCGCGCTCGTGTCTGCTTACGTTTGGAAGGAATCGAGTGAGACAAAGTGAAGTGAGCCAGGTGAGTACTCTTAATTAATTGGGATGCACCAGTATAAATGAAAATATTGACATTAAACACTTAATGCAAATAAAACGAGTGGACTGCCATCAGAAAATACTGATCGATACAGTGGGTAGAACTGCAGCTATCATTGATATTTTTGACAAAATGAACGTACCCTAAATTAATTTGTCTGTAAGAAATGTAATTATTTTGTTAGCTCTAATTAGTTTTGCTATGGCATGAGATTTTCACAGCATAACTGCTTCAAAGAAAATATGGTAAAAAAATTTATTTCACTAATACTTTTGTACTTTTATATGCTAATGAATATAAATTAATGGAAAGCTGTTAATGGTCCTGTTGGAAAATCAGACTGTACTTCCCTCTCATCATACAGGGATCAGATTATCATACCAGGTGTTCTAATGATACAGTAATACTCAGGATGAAATGTAACCATAAAATGTTATAACCCTGAAGTGTGTTCCCCTCCTTAGTTGGCACTTACCCATGCATCTTATACTGGTTTATCTGACCTTGAGGACAAACAATTGTTCATTATTCAGATGTTTTAAGTAGTCCAACAATGATTTTTATTTTATTTTTCAAACTTTTTAGTGGGTGTGGAGCTCACTGGTATCTATATCTCTTCTCTCTGCTGCATCCAAGTGTGACAGGCAGTGACAGAGATACATTTTAATTTAATCAAATTAGCACTAATCAAGTTTACATAGTATACCATGGATCCGGTAACATTTGCTACACTCGCTGTCATGCCAGCAAGGCAAAATGTTAACTGGCTGCATATCTGGACTAAGTAAAAAAAAAAACATCCAAAGTGATCTAGTTGTTGTAATATTATCACTTAACAAATTAAATTAAACTAAAAAATTGGTTCACAAAGTTCCATGGCAACAAAAACATGGTAAATACGTCTTTGTTTGGTAACATTATTAAAGCATCAGTGTTTACATCTTCCTTCATCTGAACATTTCTATCGCACAGCGAACAAGAATTAATGAAAGGACTCATCACTGTTGTTAAATAATTTTATTCTTAAACCCGTAACACTAACTCCTCACATCAGTTTAGGTGTGCAGTATCAGTTAGCATAGCAATCTAGCAAGGTTGACAGAGAAACACCTTTGTGCGATGAAAACTCTACCTCACTGAAATATTAATCTGGCTTTATAGCACAATGGTTGTACCATTGGGCAACTGGAGGTCAACCAACTTTCAAAGTTTAATAAACTGTATTTTACTGCAGAAAAATCTGAGTCGATGAATAGGCCGACATGAAGGTAACCCATCAAAATAACAAAATTTGACAACTTAGAATTTAAAGTAATGTTTAAATACCCATATCCATTTACAAGTATCTTTTATTTTGACACATTCACGAGACAGCAATGAAGAGTCAAATGTTTAATGACAAAAACGTCAACGGTAGAAGAGGATGTATGATGTATGTGGTTAACAAAAAGCAGAGTTAATGCTGTTTTTGACAGTGTTCCTTTATGCCATTTGAAACATTGATACATGTTGATGAAAAGCTTTTACCTTATAATTCCACTATTTTTCTTCTCTGTCATGTCCGTGGACTTTTTTTGTGTCTTAATAGGATGATGCTAAACAGATGATACTGCTTAAAATAATTTTAAAAGTTACTCAGTAACTGTGGCTCATTTATGTGAGTGGATGAGTAGTGGGCTCTGTACGAGACCATTTCACTTCAGCTGACAGTAGATGGGGGTCACATCTTATTAAAGATTTAATAGTCCTAGTGTATCCATCACTCATCACACATAATTTCAAGCTAACTGAAGGTTTTGGGTACACTGCTGCTAATCCAGATTTTTATCACAGTGTATCAGCTGCTGCTTAAATCTTATCGCAGGTGGTCTGTGGCTCTTCCCTCAAGCAGGTATCTGAATTCATGGCTTAAGTTTAAGCCAAGGGTGGACCATGGTGAGAATGGAGAGGAAAGAGGAAAGTAGGCCGCAGGCCCCCACAAATCCTGGTCCTGTGGAGTAAATCCCCAGCCGGTCCAGTGGGATAAAGATGTCACAACTGTTCTTTAGCAGGTCCAACAGCAGTGGTTGGTTGCTGTACAGCACTGTCACCAGCAAGTGGAGCTGTCTACGGAGTCGTGCTATCACTGGTGCAGCAGGAGATGAGAGGGAGGAAGCGTGGTCCGTGGGCTGGTTAGTGCTGGGCTGGGGTGGGGAAGGATATTTGTTGGCTCTGTATCGCTCTTCACGCTCAATGAGGAGACGGATCTCGTACATATCTCGAGTCAGGTTGAGGATCAGTGCAAAGAGATAATACCTGCGGATTTCAAGCACATAGTTGGTTTTAAATTAACCACAGTACTATTATTTGAGAATCAAATTATCCATAAACAACCTTCGGTGAAACTTTGGGTCTGTCTATCTACATTCCAGGGACATGAAAATGAATATGAAGTTCTAATCTTCAATTCCAAGTCGACACAAATTAATAATAAAGGCAGACAATGCTTTTTAGTAGCCCTGGCAGAGCTTGTTGTAGCAGCACAACCTTATGGCTTAGCTGGTCTTTACATTTGTGATCTTTTGAAGACCAAACTATAAAATCCCACGTTATTGTGAAACTTTGTATCTAATCAGTTTCTTTTAATTAATTTCTGATTCCACTAGCAGGGTAACTGATTATCCGGTCTCTATCTTCCACCCAGCGCAAAGGTGCACAGAGTACAAACTAAGTGCTGTTGCAGGTATTCAGCCAATTCAGCTGAGTCAGGAACTTACTCTCCTACCCAGAGTCCAAACTTTTAGTAGTATGTAAAGTGCATTATAAATAAAATGTATTATTATTATTATTATTATGAGCTGTGGTCAGGCTCGTTTTCATGAAAACAGCTGATAAACTTTTCATCTTCTTAAAATAAGTATTGTGGTAACTTTAAATATCATATGTTGAAAAGCTCCAATTTTTGATTGTTAGTCATTGAAATGATTGATTTACTGAACATTTTTACTACACACTGTATGATGTCACGTTGGCATTAGGGTATAAGCCCCCATAAAGGTCTAGTAGGAAATCACCTGCAGCTGGCTCATCAAAGTGTTTCCATTTCTTTCATTTTACACCGCCTGTAAGTCCGAGTGTGTTTACAAACCAAATCTCATTGATGGGAAGACTACTGCTGTTTGTATTGACACTCGACCACAAGAACCGTTGACACTACATTTCAACTTTTTAATCTTTGACTTAGTTTTTTCCCACACATTGAATGTCACTAAGAGACTCTTGATTCCATATGCAATTATTTTCCCCTTGATAGCTCACACGCTTCAGTGTGAGGAGGTTAAATGATTATTGCCAAATAAAGACATCCATGGACCTCATTTTGCATAGTTCACCAGTTTCATTGTATCATTCAATGCTTTGGTTAAAATGCTGTGTTCAGAATGCACACTGCAAAGTTTTTGCATGATGTGATTTCATACAAAGTCAATCATAGTTGTGATTTTGTGTCTGGTGTTTCGCATTATTCATGTCATGGCGCAAGATGACAAAGTTTGAATTTGGCCAAGATTGTTTTTTTCTGTGACACAATGACGAGAAAGCATTACAATGTTGAGATTCTCTAAAGATAATTTCCTGCATGAAATTGAGGAACCGAATGTTATTAATATAATAGCTGTTTGTGGACATCTTGGGCTGTCTTTGTATGCCTCCGGTTAATACTGTGAACCCAGACTTGGAAGCGTTTGGTGTCACTGTGTGATATGTGACTTTAAGAACAAGTAAAATTACTTCAGTCATGGTTGATGACAGAGGATAATGGTGGGAATTAGAGATATTGCTATCACTTGTGATTCTACTATGAGTGACAAGAGTTAATGTCCGATCATGTTCAGTATAAACACAGCATTATAAATTCGCCGGGCAGCCAGCGCTGTCAGTACTGTGCTTATGTGTGTGTGGTGTCACCTCTGCTATTATTGGTAAATATTGAATATGACAAATATGATGCTGCTGGGCGCTGCGCCTGATAAATGCTGTATGTTTGTGATGTGATATCCAACTGTGTCACTGATCAAGTCACATCTAAAATCATTTAGTTTTAATGAAAAATATCAAAAAGGAACTTTAGATTGCCCTTGGTAACTGGCTGGGTTGATTATGCCATTTCTCTCCTTTGCCATAATAAAACAGTAAAAGTTTTATTATGCAGTATTAATTACTGCAGTCAGGAGCAGCTGTACCTCAGAAAACAGTAAGGCGTATAAATAGCCTCCAAGTGCATTTCATATTAAATGTTAGCAACTTAATGCTTTATTGTTTTCAACACAGCAACATTTGACAAATGTTGAACGGCTGGAGGACTTGAACCAACTACTCAAAATGTGTGTTGTATTTACCTTTTTCTTCTTCTCATGTATATCCCCTCCTGGGCTCTGTATCATCTCTTCTAAGAATTTGCCTAAAGTTTATAAGAATGACTGGATAAACTCTGATATCAACTAACAGTGGAGTGGTAGAAGAGCTGGTGTTCTTGATTGATGCGTTGACTATCGCATTGCATTCTGGAATGTTTAGTATCTTTGCTGATTGTGCTGTATACCAGTGGGCCGAGTATTATAGAAATTAGTAATTGTCTCGCAGGCTGGAATAATTGGATGTGGCCCACAGGCTTTGAGCTTGACTTGTCTGATCTAGACTATCAAAGTACCTCCAGGATAACATGTCCCATAGTTTGGAAGAAAAAAAACAACCTCTATGCTAGAAATGCTTTTATCGATTAAAGAAGAGAAAGTCACTTACCTGTAAGATCTATGACTCCATTTGTGCTGGTCCACATTGGAGATGATACCTGTTTTACCAGCCCACAGGACATTGTCACATGCAAAGTACATTGCTCTGTTGAGGTGGCTGATGGTCAGACAGAGTCTCAGTACACTGTCAGACAGGTGTATGGCCCTCTTGGCAGCCTCCAGAGCCTCAACAGAGTTCCCCAGGCGCAGAACTGAAGGACACAAATGCAAATGAGCAACAGTTTTTCAGCTTGGACTCTTGAAAACCATGTTTTAACTTACCCTTTCTTGTAATGCTCATGTGTGCTTCCAGCTGACTAACAGTTTTGCGGAGTTCAGCTGCTGCACCAGTCTTCTGCAAAGCGTAGCCCAGCAGTGTGCATGCATACTGAGCTGTTCTGTGGTTGCAGAACACACATGGTCATTAAGCTAACTCAGGCTAATTTCATAAAGGAGTAAATGACATTATAATTTTTTGGGAAAAAATTCCTCTTATTTCAATTCATTGTAAGAGGTTCAGAGTTATCCTATAGCCTTCCATCATAATTTTTTATCATTTTTCTTTTTTGTCTTTCTGGAGAACAAACAACTATAAAATGTAGCTTCTCTAAACTTAATTGAACCATAAAAAGTGGTAGTGGAAAAGTGATTGGAAGGTGCCTGTGAAGGTTCATCAACTTCTCCATAGCATATACCCAAACTACATCTAATCCTCTAGGCTATTCAGAGGAATGGAACTTATATCATATATAAATAGAACTGTGGTTTATTTTATTGTTTCACATTTCAATATAAAGTATAACAGAACAAATGGCATAGCACTGTCAGTTGTTTTTTATCAATATTGTGTGGTCCAAACCCTTTTAGAGAATTTTCAAAGAAGAGTACCACACGGGTTGGCATTTAACTGCAAATCATAGATATTCAAAACTTAGAATCTTTGATCGACTTGTCATTTAATTCGATGTTTACGCTCTTCAATAAATGTACTCATGAACAGGCCTTTAAAAAAAAAAAACACTGGATACGCCAGTCTACTATCTTGCTTTAATAGATCAGTCTCGTTTGTTAGTAAACTACATAGTGAAGGAAAAGCTGGCCTAAAGCAGACATGACGATGCACAACATGGAGAACGAACAGGTTCCCACTGACGTAACGATAACGTTTCGTGATATCAAAATAGTCTGATAACTTACAGATTGGTATGACACAGGATTGGCCTGACAGCCGTAAAGTACCCGTAATGGTGAACTTTTTTCAACACCTACATCATTTGTTTACTGCTGCAGCTGACAAGAGTTACGAATGAATCCATCAAATACGCAGCGCTGTCTCTACAGACACTGTTTATGAATTCAGGGCGTTCGTTCACGTTAAGATGCTAACCAACTTATTATCTCAGACTCATTACTTCAACATCAAATACGGAATCTACAGTGAGCTGTAAGATGTGATTGTTGATGAAACTCGTAAAATTACCTAATAACTTTCTCCTTGGCTTGGCTTTGAGCGTTAAACCGAACCCAGGAGTCCATACTAAACTGCTCCTGGTGATGCTAGTTAGCTAGACGTTCAGACTGCTGAGTCAGGAACTTATTAACTGCTAGTTTGCAGTAATATGACGATGAACTGGTGGTGCTTTCAAAAAGAATCATCTGACAAATTTGAAAACCACATAACAGTTCAAGCACCTATTTGCAATTTCCTCAAAACAAATATATTTCACTTCCGACTCTTCTTCTTCTTCTTTGGATGAGCAGACTGCATCCTCGGTGATGCACTACTGCCACCACCTGGAGTTACCTAAATCCTCCAATGTCAAGCTACTCAGAACCTTCCTGTTAATCCAGTTCTCCTATGAAAGCTTAATAGATACTTCGTTCCCTGTACACTTCCACAACATTCCAGTACGCTGCTCTGGGTATTTACTTTAACATACCCCCCATCATTTCCTTTCCCTCTATCATATATTTCTGGCAGCTAATGAGCTTGGTTGTTTTTTTGGCACCTGACAATGAGTCGATTATGATGTTAACATATTATGTGTGGAGTCCTGTTAAGGTTACTGTGTCCTATTCTTAGTCCAGTTATTAAACCCAGATCCTCCCTTATTTCTCTTAATGTCCTTGTCTTTTTATGCGTCTTCTTATTTTGTGATGGCACTGCTGATGTCACTCTGCCTTCTGACTGAAGGTCTTGTTAGGTGTTACAGGTGTTACAGGTCTGCAGGCAGTGCTGCTCTGCCAATCTCCTTCAATTCCTGGTCCAATGTCAAATCTGTTGTTCCTGCCATATTGATTGCATTTACACGGAATCCACTTTGCTGATGATTGACAGGAAGGCAACAGAATGAGGGATGTTGAGGGAGGATAAATACTAGACTTTCTGTCTACTCTATATGTTTATGATCTCCCTTATGTGGAAACGCAATTATATGAGGATGGAAGTGTGACATTTATATATACATGTCAACACAAAGCAGCAGACTGCTGCCAACGCGATGCAGCTATGGAATAGATCACTAATTGGCTCAACTGTTCCTGCCTCAAATTTAACGTACATACTGTAGGAATGTTTTTAGTAAAAGACATTGTAGAACATTGTGCCAAATATCATCTCAGGTAAAAATATCATGGAGATATTTAAATATATGTGAAGTCTTATTGACTCAAAACTGACTGACTGCACCTAAAAAAGTGAGCCGAAGTGTCAAGTATAGATAAGCCAATTTTGAATATAAAAACACAATGACTTTTACTGCTGTCATATAAATGATTACCATGCTTGTGTCACATCTAACATACTGTTTTAAAAGTTGGGAGATAAACTCATAGCTTAACACTAAAGCCACTGGGAACCCTTTACAAGCTAACCCTCAAGGTTCTGTACAAGAAGCCTTAAAGTTCCCATCATTTTAAAGAACCTTAAACCTTTGAGCTGGGAAAATGTAATAAAAATACAGAAATATCTGCTTGGTTTATAAGATTTTGAATGACATGCTTCTCCTTTCCTTTAACTCCTTATAACTCAACGTAACAATAACAGTCTGATAACAAGAGGCATAACATGAGGCCACTATTTAGTCCCATTTAGGAAACGTGCATTTGTTCAATGATCTTTTTCTCTTCTAGCAATACAAAACTGGAACTAACCACCCAGCCATAACAAAGATATACATACATACTCTAAATTTATAAAACAGTTAAAAATTACAATTACAATTGCACAAATTGATTTCTGTTGAATGTGGCGTGTGTGTTCTATGTTACATGATCATGGATCCTGGCCCTCCATTTCTACTAAATACTTGCATGTTTGCATACGATTTTAATGTATAATTGTAATTATCCTCTTATACCTTTTCCACTTTGTGTTGGTTTTTATCTCATGACCTGCATTGATGTTGCTGTGTGTATGTATTTGCAAGTTTTCCAGTTGTGCCAAATGATTAATTTTTCTCCACTGCTTCTTCGCTTCTGTCTTTCTTTTTTAAATAATGCACTATGATATAATCTATCTAATTTAAGGGTGTACTGTCAACTGCCCAGGGACTACTTTTTAGTTTTTGCTGATGGTAAAATTAGCTGCCCCTTTTATTGTTATTGTAACAGTCTATTAATAGGTTTGTATTTTACATTATAAATCAATAAACAAACAAACACACCCGGTTGGCTGTCAGCATGGGCCCAGCTCTCTGCCTGTTTGTGTCCCAAAATTAGCTGGCCACCAGCCCCTTATCTCAATGCCAACATCAGCCACTGTATCAGACAGCCGTTGGACTTCTAGCTCCCCATCCACCCAAGGCTCAGTACATGTGGCAACAGCAATAAGTTAGTTAAGGTCAGGACAATTGTTTTGTTCACATGTGACCATTACCGTGTAATGTATAAAGTGTGCTTATAGTAATCAGATACACATTATTCTCATATCTTGCTCAAGTTATAGTTTCCCTAGTACATAATAGTTCCAGAAAAAAATTAAAGAGAAAACAAGAATAATATCTGGATGAATTAGATCCATCTGTGAGGTTTAGCATAAAATTAAGTCAGAAATATTTATTCATAAGAAACAAAGAAAAGCTGAGTTAAAAGCTGTTATCTGGTAGCTCATAGTCAGTTTCTGTGTGAAGGAGTGAATGAAGAGTGGTTTCATACAGTGAGATGGTTTTGGCCTCATGTCTGCATGTGTTGTCATGTAAGTTTATCATCATGTTAATATTCTTGCTGTCAGGGATGACAGTTTAGGCATAATTGTAGATTGTCTAAGTGTACAAACCTCAGCAGGCGAAGCCAGTCGTCTTATCTCCTCTTATAATCTTAGTTGAATGCTAATCGATAGGGAAATGAAAATATTCCCCGCTGCCCCACTTGTTTCACAAGTTTTTCCTTATGTTACGTCTGGAGAATGATGTGCTCAAGTTTGAAGGATGCAAGATAGATAGATAGATTGATAGATTTGCCCTGACAATGTAAGCATATAATGATCCTGCTGGATCTGAGTGGGGAGATTCCAGGAGATGATGATGTTATAACAGATCTGTCTGTATAAACCCATATATATAACACCTAAGACTACTTAAGACATGATTTTTTCTCATCACCCAATATGTAGCTATTGGTCTGAGAAATTAATCAATTATAAACTGGTATAGTAGATATAGTACAAGATATACTTTGGTCAATAGTAGATATGCGTGTTAAATAAAGCCTGTATAAATATTACAATGCCACTTGTTCACTTCATTTTAATGAGCAAACAGAACAAGAGCAGCATAGTTTCACAATAAAACAATTATAAATAAAATAAAAAATAATCCAATGTAGCCAGATTTAACTGATTAAATACAAATATTTCACTATTGTTCAAAGTTCTCCTTATAAAATGTGTATCCCACACACAGTAGGATTTGTATTTTCGCATAACATTCTGTCTGCATGTCAGGAGATTTGAATTATTAAATAATTCAAGCCGATTTCCCATCTGTTGACACAAACAATGGATTGTTTCAAGTTATGACATTAATACTTTCTTCATTAATGATGAAAAATTTTATCCACCAGCTTCCCCATCAGCCATGCACACCATTAAACATATTACACACATTCTTTCTCCTGCTCTTCCATGTTAAAAATTGCTGTATTTGGTCATATACAGTTAAATGGAGTAGTTTATGTGACAGAAGATGAAGTAGGGTCAGAGAAGTTCTTCAGACTTCAGACTTTAGTCAGACGGGTGTACACCTTAGGTAAATCAAACTCACCCACGATCCACCATCACCATCACCATCACAAACATGAAATTAATAAATGTCATGCATTTTCTGTTGTTCAATAAATCACTCCCGTTTGAAACGGCTCAGAAAAATACACTTTCACAATGTGTGGTTTCACATCTGTCCCCAGTATGCAAAAATTATTGCAGTGATCAAACTATTTCTTTGATTGATTTTGAAGAATTTTTATTACAAGATTTAATACTGATGTATTCATACTATCACAATACAAAACCACACGTGTGAAAACAAGCCATATTCATCAAATCACTGCGTGGGAAACATAGGTTTCATAGTTTGGAATAACTTGGAAAAAATTTGAGTTGGCTTAATTTGAGATGGACCCAGTGGCTTCAACCTTCTAAGCCCTTCAACCTTAGATCTGGAAAATTTGGGATTTTTTCCCAGAAATAATACAGAATTTTTTAAGAATGTTCAAGATGTTTCCTGGAAATTTCTATGTGATTTCATGTTAATTGTGAAATAAATAAAACTTTCAGTTGTAAATTGTAAATCTTGCACATAAACTAAGCACACTTGGATGTACATTTATATTTTTGGATTTTTCTACATATTATAACTTTTGTGTTTTCCACTGAGAGATAATTTTTGGTCCTCTGCTCCATAACATATATCCAAAATAATGTAATACCAACAAATACCAACTACTCTTGACTTACCAAGGGAATAAAGAATATGTCAGGTAATTTCATAGTATAATCAAGGAGATATGTCTCTTCCTGATGTTTGCAGGACAGTTGAATACAACTGTACTGATTTTCTGGTGGTTCATCAGTTGTACTTTAGACCACTTTGGCAGACACTAACCATAAGACTTGTAGACCTAGAAATGCTCTAATCCATTTGTCTAGCCATTACAGTTGAGCCCTTGTTAAAGTCACTCAGATCCTTGTGCATTGTCCATTTTTCCTGGTTCCAGCACATCAACCTCAGGACACAATGTTCACTTGCCACTAAATAGTTCCCAACTATCGACAGGCGCTCTGGTAATGAGACACTCAATGTTTTTTCCGACCTCCCCTGTCAGTGGTTATTATGTTATGGCTGATCTGTGTATATGTTAACACATACAGTATATGATTAGCATTCCAGTTGCCAGTGTAATCCAGACTTTTTTTTTTAGTCAGTTTAAATTAACATGCATGGTATGACCTTTATCAACAAGTCAGAATAGAGTTTATGGACATCATGTTATATTAAACAAAAAACAACAAAACATGTTTTGCGCTATAATTCTCTTAAGTACACAGTCTACTTTGCACATTAAAAACACCATCAATTATTAAGAAATGACAGACACGTAAAACAAAGCATTACAAACAAATGAGTACGACAGACTATCCTGCCGAGAAACTGGAAGCTACAAACTTCATTTCAAATTCTTGAATAAAACAAGTCAAAGAAACAGTACTTATAATAAAGCTGGAAGGTGGCTTTTGTTTTCCAGATCTTTCTATATTTTAACATCAGTAGTGACACACAGACAGACAACTAACTCACTGTAAAAAAAAAGAAAAAAAAAGTGAACACATCATGAAGATAAAAATGGGATTTGATCATGGAGCAATAATGCTGAGTTTCATGATTAACTGAAAAAGCCTACATGAAGTTCCCTGAAGGTATGTTGGTATGTAGGTATGACATCTATATGTGTCATGCCAATATCCAAATAGTGCCCGACATAGTCATTCATCTAGTATTTTACACCCACAAAAACCAAAGGCAATTAATACTTCTACGTACGAGTGAGTGCATTGTTAATAATCTGACTTAGACACCTGAAGGAAAACCGGAATACTTTCAGAACATTTTGAAGAGCTGGAAACAAAGTTACATGGTCCTACATGAATTATTATGTCGAGAAAGACACACCCTATTTTACAGTCCTGTGTTAGTGTATACTGTTGATCGCAAAAGGCACAACTAACATATATGTGCGTATGAGAATGGTTGATCTTTGTGAAGCAGTTAAGTTAAATGACAAATGGTTCCAAAAATGTCCTAACAGTCAAACAACACCTTTCATCAACAAATGTGGCTTCACTGATGAACTCATTGAAGTATATTTTACCTTGGATGAACAAACCAGTATAGCATAGTTCCATTTTTCCAAAGATTGTGGCTTTTGAAATTGATTTGGTGTACATTTGTATTTTGTACGTGGTATACAGTCAAATGTTGTGGCTGCAGGTGTGCAGGTGTCTTTGAAGATGTACAGTCAGCCTTTGCTGTTTTTTAATTTCATATCAAGCCAGTTTGGAGAAGTTTATCTGAACTTTGGTGAGTATCTACTTTTAGTGTAAATCATCCGCCACAACTATATAATTAACACAATCCATATTTCCTTAAGTAGAAGTCCAAAACAGATAAAGGCCTGCCCCAAATAAAAACCAAGAAGAAGCTTTGACTGTACACCAGGTAGCATCATGTACATCACCACTTTCATTTAATATATTCATCTTTATGAACATGTTATTTGAAACACTGGTTGTTCTGGACTGTTCAGTTTATATTTTGCTCACTGTGAGGCATGTGTCAATGTCCCAGCATAGCTACATCAATATGCAGTAACTAAACTTTTACAGGGTAAATGGGAGTGAATTCCGAAAGTCCTCATGATAAAACCATACAAACAAACACCAGTATAAAGCATCAAGAGTTTGTACAAAAAAAAATTAAGCTTATCAAAGAATGCTTAAAACAGCTCATAACTAGGGGTATTCGATTTTTATTGTCAATGCTGACATCTTAGTAGTTACAACAATGTGCGGAGCTGCATCCCGTGTGTGCTGGATCTGTTTTCAACATCATGACAACTCATGAATTGTCTATTTAGAATTCTTTATCTTTGAAAAACATGCGCTCAAGTGATCTAAGAAAACAATATAGATGCCCTGATGAGTGGCCATATTAAAAGTAAGTCATATTTTTGGCAATAATTATTATTATTACTATTATTATAAAAATGGAGTAGATAAATGGGGCAGTAGTAATCATTACACTCAAACTGTAACCCCAGTGACCACAATTATATATTTAGAGTGAAAATATAATGCATCAAATAGAAAAAGATTTTTTTTAAATCAATGTAATAGTTTTTATCATGTTACATAGGGGACGCTATGATTATGATGTCAAGTGAGATGGTTCAAATGATTTTTTCCTGGCCAGTGCCTATATTGTCCTAATTTCTGAGGTGTCATGAATGCAACACATTTGGGCTTAAATGGTAACGCCCCAAAAAGTTACGTTAACATCACTGACAAATGAAGGAACAGCATCACTATCTATGATCTCTAGACTTGACTACAAGACATGGATAATCCTAGGTTGCGTGGCGGTTTGAGAAGGCAGATGTTTTGAGGATGAAGATAAAAAGCTTCATGTCTTAACTGACGATACAGTATATTTTTTGTCACACAATGGGCTGCAAATCCCTGGAGGTCGTTGAATTGATCTAGGGGATATGCAAAATAAATGTGTGGTTTTAATGTTTATTATCATTTTGGTGCTTGGTTGCATGCAGGCACACAGGAAGACAATTTGGGAATGGGCTGCTGCCATGAAAATTCCACAACTGTAAGCTTGAATTGTTAAATTTACTTTTGTCTCTACCTCTAATTTGAGAACAATTCGGCTTGTGTGCGCTCACTGTCTTCTGATGCCTGTTTCTATCTATCACCAGCATTGGTTGTTACACTATATTTCCAGTGTGCACACTTGGTTGTGGTTGCCAAAAAGGTGAGTGTCTAAACATATGCCTGAAGGACTGAATGATGTAGTGAAAATTATTAACTTTTTTATAACAAGGCTGAAGAACTTTTTTCCACCTTATGAAAATGATTATGCAACAATTTTAGAACTTCCCGCTCTACACTAATATGGGAGATGTCAATGGGTAAAAACTGAATCTGGACTGGAGGGCCTCTCCGCAGTGATATGCAATGGCTGGGACCAAACTGAGGCCAAGTTTGAGCTCTGGTCCGACTGTCAAAAAGAACAACATTTTAGTGTTCCCGTGATTTTATGTGTAAACACACTTGCTTGACTTGTGATTTGTGGAGAAGTTGCACAATTCAGACGCAATTATAGGATCAGACCACTAGGGGGGTAATGACAATGTGACATCAAACAGGACCATACAAAAGTGTTCAAACTATTAAATCAATAATTTTACTGAATAACAACACATTAATACTTTTCAACATATGATTCTTTAATTTACCATAATAATACTTTAATTCTGTTACGAGTTGGTGACAGTTTTATCGACAAAACAATTTTCAAGAAAATATCAGATCGAGCACGCTGTTTGCAGAAGTTTTCTACCACTTTCTCTTTGGCAAAACTTGAATCAATCAGGTACACAATGTTCTCCTCGGATGCTTATTAGCTTAAGGCCTATGGTAATGTTTACAAATAAACTGCTGCATCCTTTTCCGACTACTATGATTTTATACAAGTAATAGAAAAAAAAAACTGTTTAAAAATACAAATAAAATAAGGATTTATTGTTTATTCTGTTTCATGTTATGATATGTAAAATATATTTTTTGAATTTTTCCTTTTTTTGCTAAACAGAAATGCAAATAATATCATTAATTATATGTCTATCAGGTGTTTTTAATAAAGTAAAGCCTCCATCAGAAATGGTGTCGGGGCTTTTTTCTTTCTGTGTGAGAGGAGAAGCCTTATATGTCTATAAGGCTGGGGGTAACTATGTAGCTGTAGACTCTCAGGGGGGTATATGACAGCTAAGAGTTTGGAAACCACTGATATACGTGATATTAAATTGACTTGACAAAGGTGAAGAGAGTTCAAGAAGTTACACGGACTGGCTGGTGACGGATGAAACCCTGATTGTCATCATCAAAGAATTATCAGAGCCCAAATGAAGTTATCAACCTAAGACTTCTGCTCCCAATTAATATACATATTAATTGGGAGCAGAATATTATTATTAAATAATTGTTATTATTATTTGCATAAATGCAGCTTGTACCTATGGTTATAAGAATGCTTCCTGAAAAATTGATAGTTTATTTTTAAATTCAAACAATTCATTTTTACAATAAAAATTCTGTTTGGTCCTCTTTCTTTAATGCAGAAAAAACCCAAAACCCTACACAAGAGTCTTCTTATGAGACCCAGCTTTTCAAGAAGCATTATTTTTGATTGTTTTGTCTGCACCAGTTTAAGAATAGTGGCTTTCATACTAGCTCAAATGAACCGCATGTCCTTTGGAAAAATATGTGTGATTGGCACTGAGAGATTTATAGAAAGTCTAGGGGCTAATTGATACTCCCCGTAGCGACTGTCAACAAAACAAAAATTAACAAAAACAAATATCAAGTAAGATAAGATTTTTTAAGGGAGATCTGTCTGACGCTCTGTGTCCAAGCAAGAGCAACAGTCTTAATCAGCAATTAGGGGTATTTATTTATTCATATGTTGATAAAACACTTTCACATCAACTTGGTTTGCATAGATGTTGATGCCACAAAAAAAGACGAACGAAAGTGGTCAACAGAAATTATTAGCAGCTACTCCTATCTTCAAACCAAACTGACACACAATCAGATGCAGGTGACATTGATCGACCTCGCCTCAGTGACGTGCACACAAACACACACACTCACACACACAACACTACAGGGCACCCTAGCGACAGGAGTGCAATCCAAATACCTCCATTACACCCTCCAAGTATGAAAATAGATATTTATTCAAACAATGTATCTGTCAACACCCACATACTACCATAATTTTGCATTAAAGCATCCAAAAGATGTCAGCGGAGAGTGAAAGTTTCTCATGTGATCAATCCGAATAATACTTTTCACAATTGTTCACAAATTGTCCATGAAAACATCATAAGCGGTCACAGACCTTCTAAGCCAACTAACCAAGCAAATAAACACAGAGTAAACTAATATTTCTCAGCCAGGAGATGTACCTGAAAGAATAAAATAATCACACTGCAGATTATGAAGAGTTCATATACTCAGTGCCCAAGTGTTTCCACAGTCCAACTGTGACTAAAAAGAGCAGTTACTGCCACACAATTTGCAAAGGATTCACAGAGTCGAGAGTTATAACAGATTCTATTTGCATATGATATCATGAAGGATATGGCTCCTATTGCCGCTGTGGAACATAGAAGGGTTTAATATCTCTTTAAAATCCTTTGCAAAAAATATATTTCCCAAACTGTGGCGCCCTACATTTACAAGCTGCAATAAGATTATGGTCGGGGCTTTACTGCAAATCCTGATCTCTGATCAGGTAGGATGATGGAGCCCTACTTGAGCGGTACATTGACTGTAATGATGATAATGGAACCAGAAGAAACCTGGATATAGCATATTTTCCTGATGATCACGTGTCAAACAGATCACACGGACCGAAGAAGACATTATCTGCATGGGACCTCACAGAGAAAAATCACAGACATGAACTGTTTCAGTAGCCGAAATATATCAGTGTCAATAGTTCATCATATTTACCGTACACACTTATCATAGAATTTTAGAGCCAGAGTAAAAAAAATTCAGTTAAAGTTTGCGATACTCATCATACCGATTTAAAGTTATAACCCCACCGCTTTACTCAAGAGTGACAAGAATGATTCATGAACTGAATGAACCTTAAACATGTTGTCTTTTTTCCATACCAAAGGTCACTTAACTCGGTTGAAAAGTAAAATGAATGAATATGAATGACGACTTATTCCTTAATAGCCTATATTTTTGTGCACCACCCATCTATCTATGTTTTTCTGCATATCCGATTTAAGGTCACCGTGGCAGCAAGCTAAGGAAGAAATTCCAGACATCCCTATCAACAGCAACACCCTCCAGCTCATTCTGGGGGATCCTAAAGCATTCCCAGGCCAGAAGAGATATATAGTCCCTCCAGCAAGTTCTGGGCCAACACTGGGGTCTCTTCCCAGCTAGATGGGCTGGAAAACCTCCAAAGGGAGATGTCCTGAAGTCATCCTGATCGGATGCCCAGACCACCTCAACTGGCTCCTTTGGTGTGAAGGAGCAGTGGCTCAATTCTGAACTCTCTTGAACGTCTGAGTTCCACATCTTATCTCTGAAGCTGAGCTCAGCCACTTCCCCAAAGATGCTAATTGATGTAAATTGAGAGGTTTGCCTACATTTCTGGTAATGTCGCTCCAAACAACCTGTCCATCTCACGGCCCATGTATACATCACTCGAAAACAAGACGTTGTTAAAATATGTCTGACTTTCAGCCGAGTATACGGACACAATCCTCAGTCCCTGTATAACCCCCTGGTTATACAGGGACTTGATGGCTCGTAGCAATGGCTTTGGTAACCTTTCTCCGACAATACCGCACTCATAAGCCTTGGCAAAATCATCAAAACACATGTAGACTGGATGGGCAATTTCCCATTAGCCAACAAGCAAGCTGGCAAGAGTTCAAAGTTGGTCCACCATTCCACAACCCTGAATCTTCATTGTTCTTTGTGAAACCGAGGTTCAACAATCGGTTGGAACCTCATTTCCAAAAGCCTGGAGTCAAACACTCGTTTGCCATGACATTGATAAACCAATAACTGAAATGTATAGCACTGATTATATCATTACCACATGTAGGGTGGCACAGTGGTTAGCACTCCTGCCTCACATCAAGAAGGTACCGGGTACAAATCCACTTCTGCCGGCAATTCTGTGTGGAATTTGCCAGTTCTCCCCGTGTCTGTGTGGGTTCTGGTTGTAGCCCACCTCTGGCTCAAGCCCCATGCAACCCTGAACAGGATAAGTGGTTGATAATGAATGAATGTTAGTGTATTAGATACATATATGGCTGCAAAGATCTGAGTGACTTTGACAGAGCCAAATTGAAATGGCTGGTTAAGAGCATCACCAGAACAGCAGGTGTTGTTGGGTGTTGACAATCTGTGGTGGTTAGTACCTGTGAGAGGTGTGAATCCTAGACTTTACTGTCTGAACTAACAGAGCACAAATAACTGAAAAAGTTAATGCTGGCTCAAATTGAAAGGTTTAAAAATCATCATCACAGAGATGTTTTGGCATCAAAAATGGAGCCTGTGCTTCCAGTACACTTTACAGAATGGTATATTATCTACCTCTATCAATGAAAAGTTAAGTTAGTATTCTTGTGAGGTTTTATGATAGGGATAAATTGTTAGCACTTTTCTATGAGTTTTGATGACCCTCAGATAATGAAACAAGTCTGTAGGGTATAGATGGAAACCAAACTGTCTCTTTGCTTATGAGGTATTCTGGATTTGGTGATTTACACCAAACATTTGATTATATAAAGGGTAGCACTGTCTCGTCACAAAGGGCAACAACACTACTTTAAAGCTAAATGTTTTTGGCTTTTTTAGTGTTTTTGGTACAAAAATAATAAAGCTTAATCTAAACATGAGGGCTAACCGGCAGCTAACAGTATGAGCTTAAGTCAACATTAAGTACAGCACAAGCACAGAGATTATATCACACTGGATTCCTTGACTCATAATTCTACATTAGATGCGTTGTTCTAATGTTTTCTAAAGATATTCAGAAAACTATAATGCTGTTTGTTTAAGTATGAACTTAAAGGCAGCATGTTCCATAGGCAGTGTACAGAGTTTTTCAACTCAAGGATAATGTGTGTTGGGTTTGATTTTTCCATGTCTGTCTATATTCCATGAGTGGATCGTAGGACCTTCCTACAATTATAATAAACCTACATTTTAGGTTAAAAATGATCGGGATTTCTAAAAGACATGCCTTGATTTCTACAGTGCATACAGTTGTCTGTAAGACGGAGTCAAATTGGTCAGAACATAAACAAAAATTTTAACCTTGCGAGATCTTATGTTTAAGATCGGAAACAGTAAAGCAATATAGAAAATATATGCTTTTATTTTTTAGTCCCAGTGTGTGTGTTAATGTGAATGTCTGTGAGAAAGTTGCTCTTTTCAACAACTGGCATTATCATGCTTCTTGGCTGATCTGGTCGTAACAGGACAACTCTCAGTCAATCAGGATGCATTTTATGCATTCTGCGTTAACCCTCATAATTAAACTGGAATCATGGCATTTTTAAAAAAAGCTAAATTACTCAATTTGGACCTAATGTCCTCATATTATTCCAGTTTGGGTGACACAGGAAATCCTCCAGTGAATGGGACCGCAAAATAATTCTAAGAAGTTTCCGATGGATGTTTGGATAAAACCAAAATTGTGTCAGAAAATGGAGGGATGAGCTGTCTTTCAAACAAGGCAAAACATTTCTTAAATATAATATTTGAAATTGCTCATT
This sequence comes from Lophius americanus, assembly GCA_037951165.1. NCBI lineage: Eukaryota > Metazoa > Chordata > Actinopteri > Lophiiformes > Lophiidae > Lophius > Lophius americanus. The sequence continues at coordinate 3,715,492 of JBBDHG010000051.1, forward strand.
TTATGATTGCAGCATCAAGCTACCTTTTGATCAAATGCACATTTTACAGAGTGTGGACACATGGCTCTTGTGCATTAGCTAGGTGCAGAAAAAGAAGGAGTTGCTCGCCCAGAAAGCACCCATGTTTCTCACTTCAGCTCTCTGAGGGCAAAATTGGTACAGCAAAAGCAAATTTAGCCCGCTAACCTCAGCTGAATAAGACAGGCTAGTTGTTTGACTGACTGCAGGAACCATGCAGGTAGGGCGATGTTCCTATCCTCCGACTACAGCTGACTACAGATAATGTACAAGCATACATGTCAACATGTCTTATGAGACTTCTGAAAGAGTTAGTAGTTAGTTAGTCATAGTTCTTGTTCACAAAATAAACAGCATGATAGTGCCAAGTGCGAGCAGAGCTATTGTGACATGTGCATCGATTGTTACAAGCAATATGTTTCAAAGGTAATTTATGTTTTCTGTGTCTTTTTGATTTATTTGCTTTGTACAACATTTTGATACCATATTTGGCTTGAAGCAAATAAAAAACAACAAAAATAAACACATGCAATGTGTTTGCACATTCATAGAATCCCGATTGGAATTTTAAAATGGTCTTGTTCCTCAGTTAGCAGGCCCTGGGTCTGCCAATGGCATAGTGTGCAACACCTCATCCAGAAGCTGCAGAGCACGGTGCAGGTGTACTTCCACCCAGCAGGGCGTGTGTTTGATGCTCTGCCGGGGGTAGTCAGGCCCCCAGCCCTTCACGAAGCTGAGCCGTAAGATACACAGCCGTCTCAGGTCATCCACACCAATACCCGCTGCGGCAGACAAACCTGTCGGTGAAGACACTGGTAAATAATTTTGTCAGACCTGAGACAACACGCAAGAAATTGTTGTTAAGTGCATCATTGCTATTATTATTGTTATCAACTAGTCCATCTTTGTGAATAGTTACTGGTCGAAGCACGCTTGTTCCGTAAGGAACCCTTTACGATATAATATTTAGTTACCTCTGCAATTTGTGAAGGTGTAATGATCAGATTCTACATTCTTGATAAAGATGATGATACATTTGCTCTTATGCCTACATTTCTGCCAGTTAGTCTCTTTACTTGATAGTCTTGTAGTGGACCAAAGTTTGTTTCTTTTGCATATGGCTAAAGCAATGTCAGGAGAAAAGCAAGTGTTGCATACGTTTTATCCTAAAGATTTTATAGGGATGCTTATCAGCGATGTGATTAAAACATGACAGATTAACATGACCCATTGTCTGACCCTACGCTGTTTCACCGGGCCTTACGCTTCCCCTTGTACAGGCTTAATCCAGCCTCATGTGGCAACAGTAGGTACGCAGCTCTTGCTCATGTTTTTGAACAGTTATATCCCACACACTAAAACTTGCCACTGTAATAAGCAATGCCATTTGCTTCACCTGTTACTGGTGATAATGTTATGGCTGATTCGTGTAAATAGAAAGAATAATAATTATTTAACCTTGACCCACAGACCATTCACCAGTTGTTCATGCCAAATGAACGATCAATACTTACTAACAGCAGGTGCAATGCCGCCCACACTGCCAGGACCTGGAATATTTCCTGCCACTGCAGCTGCCTGTGCTGCAGCTGCAGCTTGAGCTGTCGCCGCCTGCTGCTGCATCTGCCTGTGGCACTGCCGCAGGTCAAATACCTGACCAAGACACAAACAGCTGACATTAGAGCGGAAGCACAACAGCTCTGCTGGACAGAAGCATGATAAAAAACGTTGATAAGGAACACTTTGCAACAAGTGTAGTGAGTTTGCTAATACTATTATTAAGTAGCTAAGCAGCTCACAATGGATTCATTTTAATTCAACTGTGACTTACCAACATGTTGTTTCTGTTTACATTGACCTAAATTAAAACCCCAGTGTGTTCTTTCTGTGTGTGTCATATCAAGGTATTTCAAGTTATTATTTTGTTGTGCAACCCTCAAACCTGGTATTAACGTTCATCCTGGGTAAAACAATCACTTGTGGAACACTTAGCATTGCTAGGAAGCTCTAACCCAAGACACACTGAGGAGACAATTGAGATCCGACCCATCAAGCCAAATTCAGAGGTTGTCTAGGCTATAGATGTTTGTAAACACCATACAGTAAGGCCCAAAGTCAAGATTTGAATCCAAAACCTTCTTGCTGTGACACCATATCTTCCTTTTTCCATTTAGTCAGTTTACTTAATCAACATCAATATGCACAAACTTTTTTTGTTTTTATACAATTGAAATTTCATAAATAAAAACTGAATCTTGCATGATATTATGAAACAATAAATATTTGTATTGCCATCAATAATTCAATATAATCAAAGTTTGTCGTGTGACAAAAAAACCTTGGTGAAAGGTGACATTATGGTTAAAGTGAAAGAAATGTTTGGATCTTGTTTGTGGGACTTTTTGCTTTCTATCGAAACTAATCAGGTTTAAAACACAAATCATCATTTTCAGTTAGATCAATATAAAAAGTTACCTTAAATAGATGATACAGTCTATGAAAAATTCCAAATCATATCGCCCTTCTGGCAAATAGGGCAAGTATTAAATATTACATTATTTCTGGCTTATTTCCAGTTGGACTCCGCCAGGGCTGCCCTTTGTCACTGATTATATTCTTAATTTTTATAAACAGAATTTTTGGCGCACTCAAGTGGTGGAAGGTGTCGAGTTTGGTGGCCTTAGGCTTCCGTCTGTGCTTTTCGTTGATGATGTGATTCCTCGGCAACATCGAACACTGACCTCCAGCTCGCACTGGAATGGTTTGCAGCCGAGTGTGAAGCGGCCGGGTTGAGAATCAGCAACCCAAAATCTGAAACCATGATTCTCAGCTGGAAAAAGGGAGAGTGCTAACTCCAGGTCGGAGAGGAGTTGTTGCCCCGAAATGAGGAAGTCAAGTATCACGAGGTCTTGTTCACTAGTGAGGAGAAAAGGGAACGGTAGATGGACAGACGGATCGGGGCGGCATTAGCAGTGATGCGGACGCTTTATCGATTAGTTGTGGTGAAGGGAGAGCTGAGCCGAAAGACAAAGCTCTCGATTTACCAGTCCATCTACCCTCACTCATGAGCTTTGGGTAATGACCAAAAGAATGAGATTGCAGATACAAGCGGCTGAAATGAGTTTTCTTCGCAGGGTGGTTGGGTTCAGCCCTAGAGAGAGGGTCAAAGTAGAGCCACTGCTCCTCTGCATCAAGAGGAGTCAGTTGAGGTAGTTCGGGCATCTGGTTAGGATAGACGCCACCCTGGGGAGATATTTCGGGCATGTCCATCTGTGAAGAGACCCCGGGGCAGACAAAGGACATACTGGAGAGATTACATCTCTCAGCTGGCTTGGAAAGCCTCGGAATATTCCCAGAGGAGTTGGTGGATACGGCCGGGGAGAGTAAAGTCTGGGCTTCCCACCCGGAACTGCGGCCCCCGCGGCCCGGACCGGGATAAGCGGAAGATGACGAGATGAGACCAGACATTATTTCTGTCTTTATGTTAAAAACATTGTCAGTGTCCATTTTTAGCTATTCTGTGCCAGATTTTTCTGCATAAAGTGGGGAAATTAGATCACCACTCAGGTGAAGACACATATATTGCCAGAGCAACTGGACTCAGCTGCCCACTGCTGTGATCAGTTAACCTATGAAGGATGATAACTGCCGGCTTCATTTGGGTGCAAAAATCATAAACCTTGAAAATCATCTTGAGACTATGCATTAGAAAAAATGAATTGTGTGAGGGAGCTGCATTCAAACCTTAATGTAAGCTCCTGGATATATCTTGTGTACAGCATCACCCGGCGCACGGCCTGCCTCCCTGTCGAGGTAGTAGCTCTGTACAAACACAGCGTGGTCACTCATACATCGCATCCACACATCACCTTCCCCACGGCACTCCAGCTGTACACCTTTGCCTATATGCAACCTAAAACACAAAGGATGACATGGAGAAAATTGTTGAGAGAAAGGTGAAAGGTTACCTTGAGAGAAAGGTAGCCGTCTCCTTTCATTGATTGTAAAAAAAAGAACTGCGAATGGCTTTACTTGCATTGTCTGGTGGTGTAAGTAATTGTGAGCACAGTGTGTGAAGTGTAGTCAAACAAGGTAATTATTTTGGCTCTGTCGTTATGACACTAACTAGTAGTTCATTCCACAAGTGTGAAACACTGGAACGGACAAGACTTTGGTTGCTATAAGATGGAGTTACAATTTCCAATTTAATTTTTACATATTAAAAACATTAAAAAGTGACGTCCTTCATCCACATACCTAGCTCTTTCACTGGCATCTGTTCGGTGGACGTTGCTCAGCTGGCCGAGACAGAAACGATCACCTCCTGATGGATCAACATATCCATCCACAGTCACTATAGGGCAGCTGGAGGGCACCTTGAACATTTCACCCACCTGAACGTCCATTTCAAAGTAAGAGATAGAGCACCAAAACTCTGGTCCTGCAATAAAAATGGAGAGCCCTGTGACAACTGGAAGGTAACACAGGCAGATGTGTCTTAGTCAGCACCTACAATACATGTACATTTATTAAACTGATTGCGTATGCATTTTACGGGGGGTTGTATAAGTAATTTAAAAAGACAAAATAAGAACATGATTGTATTGGATCGTAAGTATTTTCAGACATTTGTGCTGAAGAAATGCCCAGGCAGAAAAACACAGTGTAGATGAGAATGGCCTTTACCATATAATTGAAAGAAAATGAGCATGCTGGTTTTAGATATGTGGTTTCAATGACCGGTTTTATTTCGAAAGTTTAGTTCCCTTATGTCATACGTGTCACTATGTCAATTATTACTATGAAAGTTCATAGCACGGTTAGGTGGTTAAGCTTCCTGTTTAATTTTGAAAGTATATTACTCAATGTAGTTTAGTTTATCTTACACTTTCAGTTCTTGTTTCAATCTATTTTGTGCTCTTTTATTTTCATCTGTACATTGTACTTGGTGTTCTGTAGTCCTCCACCCATTTGTACTGTCTCGACTCCCCCTCGGATGTTTCGTGCTCTTACTCAGTATTCTTCACCTGACTTCCTCTTTTAGTTTATCTGTTTTTGTCTCCTTCTTGACACCTGAATGTTGTCACTAGGACTCCATTTGGTATCATTACTCAGTGTTTTTAGTTTGTCTAAATTCTTCCTTTACTTCACAGTCCGTTGTGATGTCTCAGGAGGAAGAGAGATGCTGCACATCCCATTGTGTATCATATTGTGCGCAGAGCGCTGTCTGAAGACTGGGCAACCAGAGTATAACGATGGTTATTCTGATCCGCCAGCGGTAGAAATATTAACTGTGTTTCCACCATTTATGCAATTTACACACACAAAACAACTTTAATTGCATAAAACTCCTGGCACGCTGACAGGTTACAATGTTAAGTCAAACCAACCATCAGTTAAGGTTTATACTGTGAAATATGGTTAGTGTTTGAAATAAAGCAACCATCTCCGTGACTAATCCAGTGGCGCTGCTGGAGGTGACATGAAATGTCAATGCAACTGCAGGTGTGTGGATGACGATTCAGGTGATGTCAGTCCCAATCACTGTATCAATAACAGGCACAGTGTTAACAGTGAACCATGTGCTTCAGAACTGTTTTTTGCTGGGCAATAAATTTCTTCTGGTGTCCTTAAGACAGCAAACATAACAAAACTCTCCCTGACCATCACCAACAATCCTATGGCTGCACATGTGGATGTTGCTAGTTACATGGATAATGTGCGTGAAAATGACCGCAGAGATTTAGACAGTCAAACAAACTAAAAAAATATATATATAAAAATTTATATATATAAAATATAAATAGGCACATCTACTTATCATAGTTTAATATATGCATTAATTTTGACTATGCAAGAATCTGTAGTTTATGGAGATATTCTAAAGAAGACAACCTCACCTAAAATCATATTTTTTCTAATCAACAAAAAATAAAGTATGTAGAACTTTTTAAAAGGCCCTACATCATGGTTAATTTATGTATAAAGTTTGGTAAAAGTAGAATGTACATATTGTGAGGTATGAGAAACTCTGCAAAGAGGCTTGAACTGAATAATAAAAACTAAATCATTTCAATAATTTCCTATTATCCAGACTGATGAAAATATGTCAATTATCATCTGGCAAATTGTATGGCCCTCCAGTGATTAAGTGAATCTGTGTACCATCTTAATACTTAATTAAAATTACAGATTGTCCAGTTCAGGTTGTGACGGCTGTTTACATGACAGTTTTGCTTTAAAACATTAAAGTTCATCATTTTTGTTGTCAAGGCGCTCCAGCTTTATATGACAACATTGTGAAAACAAATACATATCTACTGTACGAATACGACGGAAAATGTAATATGTATGCCAAGGCACTAGATGGAGGTATAACTTTTCAAGGTCAAACCATAGTTATCACCATCCACCTAAGAATGCTTTTGTATGTAGCACAGTGAGAAAAGAAACAATAGGATGATAGTTGAGAATGCACTGTTGAAACAAATTATTTTTTTCTGGACAAACAATGAATTGCAGCAGTCACTTAGTTTCTGGAGAAGCACCAAAAAACTCAGAAGGACCTACAGCACAAACCATATTCACTTGTCTTCCATTGCTTTATTTGTTGTTCTGTCTTTGCATGGTTTTACACGCAGTTTTATTCATAATGTTAAGTAAGTGGAATTTTAAAAAAGGTAGCAAAAAAAGCATCCGTTTCATGCAAAAACACTGAAGTGTGATCGGCTCACAATTATAATTACCCTGTGTCAAAGCAATTCTTTTGTCTTTGAGATTCAGTTGATTCATGAGCAGCCATTTGACAAATGGGGTCAATTATTATTATTATTATAAGTGTCTCCAACCAGGAGTGATGTGAGATCAGAGATGACAAGATGATGATAGAATACCATTGGGGCAACGATCCTACACACGGCTGTTAAACTTTTTGTGGCTATCCAACAAATAATCTGTCTGTCTGCCTTATTTATCTTCATCCTTTAGCTTTATCTGTATGACTTGGTCTGACCCAATCGAATAACCTATTAATAAATAAATTCACACATAATGCACAACACTTTAAATAATTCATGAAATCTTAATGTTCTCTAACCTGGATGATTGGACACAGACACAGGGAAAGAGGTTGAGCCGTGATTCTGAGACCCTGAAAAGTAGAGATGTGACAGGATAAGTCCAAGACAGAAAAATAAAGCAATCATTTCCAAACTCAATCTGAAGTAATTTTCCAATAATTAGTTATACACTGATATACTGTATTTCCTATCTCAGCATTAAAATATTGATGGATTATTAATGAACAGTACAGTTCTGAAGTTAACCTGTGCATGTTAGAGTTTATAAACAGAGTTGGTTATTCCTCAGCACACAAATTCTAGGAAAACAATTTCAGGATTATGATCCATATTCCAAATAAATTTTGAAGCTGAATGCAATTCAACTGAAAAAAAAATAAAATCTAACGTGCATTCATATTAAATCAAATAACCTACCGTATGTTAAACCTATGAATACAACGCAAATGTTACAAAGGTGCTACATAGAGCACACAAAGAAAAGGGAAAAAATGAATTTGACAATGACAGAAAGTAAAGAACTTATTCTGTTTAAACTGTTAACTCCATGCAAAATATTTCCTTACAACGAAGTTTTCCTACATTGGAAAAAATAGTAGAGTTTTGAAGGCCGTTGGTTGCATTTGATGCTCTTAAAAGTAGAGAAACTAAATTTCAAGTTCAGGAGGGTGAACACATTGCGTTAAGGTATTGAATAATACTTTTTTTCCCAAATAGAGAAAATTACAATTTAAGTGTTGTATTTTTCTCTACTTGTGCTATGTAACGTTAAATTTAGGTTGAAGATCTGAAACAATTTAACTTCAGAACGAACAAGGAGAGATTTAAATATTTTTACAAAGCACTGTATATAATTATCTAGATATTTATTACTTTGCATTAGATTTTCACTTCAACAGTTTTCCAGGTATAAATATTTTTTATTTCTCAGAAAGTCCATATTTTTGCTTAAAGAAGAAATTTCATCGTCCTACCAAGACAAGTAGGGCAGTCGTAACATTACAATTGCAGGTCATAGCATCACCAAAGTCAAATTTGCTTATTCACTTGTTGGAGGTACGTTTTATGGCATAAGGCAGCATTCACTCAATTAAATTAATCAAACAGTCATGCAGTGGTGAAAGAGGCCACCCTGCAAGGGATAGCTCATCTGGTGTGATAATCATTCACACAATCATTCACACAGCAATTGGACCGCCAGCAGATGCAATTTTGGGTTCAGTGTCTTGCTAAACGATACCTGTAGACTGGGCACCCTAATACATATGGCTGGATCCATACCATGTATTTCCGGAAATCTACTGACCTGCTCCCCTGCTCAGGGACCATCGTTCATCAAAAATTAATTGATCAGTTTTCTAATTATCCTGCTTAAAAAATACATGCACTCATCCAAACAAAAAAGCACATACCATCTCTTCTTTTCTTTGAAAAAGTTCAAATATTACAATTCCTGTTTGCACTGGGTGGCACTACAACTAGTTATTATTCCAACTCTGGATATCGTCAGGTCAGGACTCTTATCCAACAAGTGAATGGGGTAGATTGGACCATTGTCATGGAATTATTACAAGCTCTTCTTTCATGGAAAAACAACAACATTCAGTGCATTGCCAGTGTATTGTGTTTACACCACCATTAAACAAAAATTCTAAATATTCACAATATACCTTCGGCAAGGGCTTACGGCCTCTGTGACCCAAGTTAAATTAATAGTCAATAAAATAGCAGGAGTATGTCGAACTAAAAAATGTGCAATTTCCTTTTGCCACAAGGTGGTGCTTTGACTACAGCTAGATTGTGTAAAGTAGATTTCTTCAGGTCCTGACTCTTATCCAACATGTAAATATTAATTCTAATTAAATAGTGTAGTCTCAGTCTGCATGACATATCAAAGCACTTTACCACATAAGCAAGCATTCACCCATTCAGTCAAACATTAGTTCAGAGGGTACCATAAGGCGCTACCTGCTCACCCGCAGCTCAGCATTAACCATTCACACCATGATTAACATCAACAGATCAGCCATTGGGAGCAAACTGGGGTTTATAATCATGCTCAGGGAAACTTTAACAGATGGGAAACCTGCCTTCCGATATAGGGACGACCACTGTTCTTTCTAAGCTACAGCCACTGCAAATTTTGGGGTAGATAGGTCAATGGCATTGACGTTACAACATCTCCCCATTTCACAGTGAAATAACAAATAACAAACATATAACAAGCAACAGCCAAAAGCGGAGACAATCAACAGAAGTGTGTTGTGCATGCATGTTCGATCAGGGAAGTGTGATATGTGAGAAATTTACAGAGATAAAAGAGTAACATTAATAAACAGAGTTAAAAAAGCATTGTTATATGCTAATAAATATAAGTTGATTGTGGATTGTATGTTGAACGAGATGGTGGTGGACGGAGGTGCATGGTCAGTAATAATGAGTGGATGTATGATGGATTCAGTTACTTTGGCCGGAAGTGTATAACGATTTTCAAAAGAAATGTAATACGGAAAAGGCTTAGTGTAGTAGGACTAATAAGAAAATTCTATGGGTGATGAGTTGCTAGGTCTCCAATTGCCAAGACAAAATCTCTCATTTATTATTTTAATAATTCAGTGCCACAATTTAATGCCAGTTTCTTAATTTTTTCTCCATTCCTCAAAATCTATATATATGATAGTATTAAACTGCCTTCTTAATATAATGTAATCTACTCGGAATACTTAATCAAATTGTTGATGATAAAGGTTATGTAGTGCTGAACAAGATAAAAGAGTCTATTTCAGCCTTTAACTTAATAAGATGGTTATGGTTTTTCCTTTCGGTATGAGCATGAACGCTAACACATTCCATGTTATTAAGTTAAGACTCTGTGAGCAATACTGTAATAGATTCCTTTTGGAGTCGACGCACGTTAAAATTTGAGTGTGTGCGTTCATCTGATATTGGGGCGGCATTTGGATTGTTTGTTTGTGAACGTCAAAATGTATGAAATGAGCAGAGTTTATGTGAATGTAAATAAGGCATTAGGGAAAACAGAGTATGGGAGGAGAAGGAATCAACTTAATCAGTTAAAATGTGAATATAACAAAAAAGAAAGAAAACCAGGAAGAGGAGTTGGCTATCATTGTAGAATTGATCCACCTACAGGTAAGCATCCTTAATGTTTTCTCAGCATTGAGAATTTTGAAGTGTACATTAATCACTAATGGAAATTGGTCATTCAGCCTTTGATCTTTGGGTAGTTGGTTGTAGTGTCTGCATTATTGCATGTTACTAACTTGACTTCTTCCCTGGAGTCTTTGTGACCTGTCACCGTTCAATCAAGGTCACATGTTGGTTACTGCATCCGCTGCTGTGGACCTGCTCGATGTCCACTGATTACAAGATGATCATAATGATGGTTACAATTATTATTATTATTGTATAGTATTTCCCGTAAGTAATTGCTGAATGTTAAATTACTATTATTATGCTTTTCTCTCCCTCTCTCTCTCTCTCTCTCTGTCTCTCTCTCTCTCAGGTCACGACTCTTATCCAAAATATGGAGGAGGAGGCTGATGTAACAAGTTGGGGTGTAGGCAACAGAAGATACAAAAAATAGCTTGAAACAATCCGCTTCATTGGTAACAAGTAATGCATTCCACGCAAAATCTACGTGTTTCAAATCCACATAGGCCACACTGATAACAAAACAAGTACAAGTCTCAACCAAAACTGGTAGAAGTTGTAACAAGTTAGGTTTGTTTGATCATTAATTCAGGAATTAACACCACAGGAGACAAGGCCATGTGTCAAACTCAAGCCACATATCTGGCCCGCACAACAATTATATCTGGCACACAAGACAATACCAATTTTTATAATAACTGGCCCGTTGTTATACAGCACAAACACCTCAGATACTACAAATCCAAGGGTTGCACTGTCATAGTCGGCACGTCAATCAAGACCACCAGCGCTTCTCCCTGCTCCTCTGTTGTCAGGTATCAGCGTTTATCCAGTCACTCTAATAAACTTTAGTTGATTTCTTAGAAGAGATGCTACGGAGCCCCGGAGGGGATATAGAAGAGAGAAGTGGCACGCACGTATTAGTAAAAAGAACACATGTTGTAATTAAGTGGCGAAGTGCGTTCACGTCCTCCAGCCGTTCAACATGTGTCAGTGCTGTTGAGTTAAAAACAAGGAAACACATAAAGTTGCTTACATTTAAAGTGAAATGCATCTGTAGGCTATTCATGCACCTTACTGTTTTCTGAGGAGCAGCTGCTCCTGACTGCAGGAACAGATTCGAGGAGCAACACTGTTTTATTGTGACAGAAGAAAGAAATAGATAAATCAGCTCAGCCGTTTACCAAGCGTCATTTAAAGTTCCTTTTTGTTGATTTTATTAACTATTTTACATGTAATTTGTAACTTGAGAAGTACATTTTTCTGTCTGTTATTGATGGCTGTGAATGAAAACATTTGGTTTGAGATTATTCTGTGATACTATGCTGAGAGAGAGTGATACATAAAAATGCGTTATGCTGATCTATTTGAATTTAATCTGAAATTTGAGTATTTCCTATCCAGTTGGTTTATTACGAATTCTATAAAATTACTCGATAAAATACAAAACCTGGACATTTTGAGTACAGGCCCTCGATGTGGTCTCAATCTTTAATTTTGGCCCTCTCTGTGTTTGAGTTTGACACCACTGGCTTGTTTTGGTTTGAAGACATTTCACCTTTCATCCAAGTCCTTGGCAGTTGGCCGTGCATAACTTATGTGGGTGGGTATGAGTCGTCAGGAGTCACTAAGAACAGAGCGGTCTTGATTGTGTGCTGAATCATCTGATTAGTTAGCATAATGTGTAGTTAGCATAGTCTGTAGTTAGCATAATGTTTAGTTAGCATAATGTGTAGTTAGCATAATGTGTAGTTAGCATAATGTGAACGGTTGTGAAACCGTCTGGGGAGAGATGTTAAAACTGCATTGTATGTGGGTGATAGGTGGTGTCAAAGATTCTCAATTTGATTATTTTGTACATCAAAATACAATCTGGGATTTGTGAGTTCCTCTTATACTTTTGAGAAGTAAATATACAACATCCAGAGATGCAGCCCAACTTATGTGAAAAGGATTGGTGCAAGGTAGAAAAGCATGTGATGGGTCCATTTTTTCCCCCAAATTTTAGTGGAAATCATGAACGTCATGTCCTCTGGGCTAAAGAAGAAAAGAACCAGTTGCTCATTCTTGTTTGTATCAAATTAGAAAAATCTCAAAGATCAGGTCTTTCCTCTCCCTTCTTATTCTTGAAGAAGTCATCCGTGCGTTTATTTCGTCATGCTTGGTTTATTCTAACTCGCTGTATTCAGGGTTGAGCTATAAAGCTGTCTTATATCTTCAACAAATTAGTGTTGCTTTGATTTTTAGAATTACCAGAAAATAAGCAACATCAACCTGTTTCAGCATAGTTTCAATGGTTACCTGATGGTTTTAGGCAATATTGTTAAATAATAATTATTTATAATTGTTATTATTATTATTATTATTATCATTATTATTTTTATTATTATTATTATCACTAGTATTAGTATGCGCGGACCATGAATATGTAGGCTGCGGATTGTTGAGAGACGCACAGTAAGAAATTTGGGACTGCTTTAACTCTGAAAACTTCATCAGATATTGTCCTCTCTTCCCAAATGCTTATTGAGTGCCATTGAAAAGGTGATGTAAAAAGTGGTCTACATGCTCTTTTTAAAGATGTTTTACAGGCATTAATTTCCGAATGGTTTATTTACGGAAAAAACACCTCTTGAACACTAAATATATTGTATTTGTGCTTTATCACTTGGACATAGGTTAAAATGGATTTGCAAATCCCTGCATTGAGTTTTTAATTCATGTTTCACACAGCGTCAAAATGTTTTTGTGAGCAGTACAGCAAACAATATTTTTCTTAAATCGTATGTGTTCTATGTTATCAATTATCGATGACGCTGCGACAACTTGTCAGAAGGATCGGTTAACACGATCAAAAGTATCAAACATTAAGTGTCATAATTGGGTGACCCACAAGTTACAGACTGAGACAAGTAACCTCCTACATACAACAGCAGTCTGTCCTGTCTGATCATGTTAAAGCTGCTGCTCTAAATCAATCTGACTTAATATTCATATTTATAACCCAGTAATAACATATTATCATTGAAGGTAAATGGTATAGACATTTGATGATAACAGTGAGTTCAATTTCATAATTTTTTACATTAAAATGAAATTAAAACACTCAAATAATCAGTGTGAGCACAACAATGTGAAATACATAAGGTAAATATCATGTGAAAGTTGTTTCTTAGTGGATGCAGGCTGTGAATCATATCTTACAGTGGGTTGGGTGATGGAGGAGAGGCTGTTGCTGACCCCGTCCATTCTGCTGGGGTCCAATGGGTGTATAGGAGGCAGTGCTGCTGCCAGTCCAAACTGCTGAAAAACAGGTAAAGATAAAGCAGGACAATGTGCAGCATTCAACAAAGTAAAATAAAACCATTTACAATTGTCCTTTATCAGTTAATATATTATTTTCTCTAACCTAATCTCTGACACAAATCAATTGGCAAATTTTTAGTGGAAGAATCTGACTCTTCCTGCTATTTATACTTTTATTTAAGAGTGTATATTCACAGACTGGCATGTGCAGTTATGTCCTGATTTTTAATGCTTGACAAAATTAACCCAAATGTTGTATCATCAAAAACTTTTCGGGGCTGTTAGATTACCAATATGTATTACAACTCTACCCAACTCGCAGTGGAGCTGAATAGCTACTTTGCAAGATTAGAGGCAAGACAACAGAACATAGTCAGACCACCTTCACTTTCCTTGAGCACCTACAAACTGACTTTAAACGAGCATGACGTGAGAAGGGTGCTTACGTCAATTAACCAGAGGAAGGTTATTTTTGGTCCATACGGAGTACCTGGGAAGGTACTCAAAATATGTGCTGACCAGCTATCACAGGTCTGCAGGTACATATTAATTCAGCCACTGACGCAGGCAATCATCCCACCCTGCCCGAAGACCGCCAACATAATTCCTTTACTCAAAAAATCCTTCTAATACAGTTGTAACGACAGCCGCCCAGTTGCACTCACACCTGCCATCATCATCAATACGGTAAATGTCAAGAAGTTGTGAAGATTGTGAATATCGCACACACCTATTATACACACTAGATGTATTATTGTTAGCTAAAAGAATACAAGAATGTCTCTGAACTCTATAAGGCATGGAATATTAGCTGTGAAATTACCATTTCCACTGTAAGCTTTTGCATGTTAAAGCTGCAAAAAGAAATGAAGTATCCACTGGCAATAACTCCATATTATTATAAGCTGAGTTTCCTTAAATCTTCAAATAGTTACCTACTTGTTCTGAATCTAAGATGTTTACACTGCTAATATGGATATGCTAGACATCGTTATATTGGTTTGGTCTGAAGACACCACAGATAATGCCTTGGCCGAGCAGGCGTGGTAATAGAAATGATAGTTCTGATTAGCAGTGGATGTGTTGCAGGCTAGTAAATTGATATATGTTTAATGAGAGAAATATTAACATGCAGTGATCCCCCAATATTGTGAGTACATCGCTGGCATTTTACACAAGACGAAAAGCAGAATAACTTCATTGATTATTCCAATGATCAAATACATTGACAGGATTGGTCAGCATCCAATTTTTATGTTCTGTGTACTTCTACACATCCAATGGTCACAAAACATATTCCAGTTGTAAAAATTTTTATAATGTAGAAAACTATAAATATAAGAACACAATTGAGAGAGATTAGTCCACTGACTGGGTCCGTATGCTAAGATATTCATGCTGGTGGGAACTCACTGTGGAAGGCAGGCTGACTCTGAGAGTGCTTATTGCTGCTGTATCCATTCTGTCCATGAGAGTGAGGAGGTAAATTGGGTTGTTGTGGGTGGGTTGGCTGTGATGGTTGCTGGGCAGCCTGTTGCTGAGGAGAGGGTTGGGGCGAGGAAGGAGGTCTTGGTGTCGGGGTCATGACGTGAGCATGTGGAGATGCCGTTTGGAGACGGCCATCACTGTGGCCACCCTGCAGTGGTAGCATTGTGCCAGAGCCAGATACTAAAAGGAGAACAGAATATTTTTTTTATCTCAGCTCAAATTTTGGTGGTTACCTGTCCAAAATAATACTCTCTGGTCAATCATAACAAGCACATCTTCTACTGAGATCAACATTTGATAATGAAGAGCTGACCTTTGGGTGAGAGAGGCAAGTTAGTGTATCTGGTGATAGAAGGCGGTCCAAGGGGCTCAGAGGACAGCTGGGGAGGTAAAGGCTGGCCATAGTGGTCTGGAGAAGGCAGCTTCAGGGCCGCCTGGTGCTCAGACAGAGGCATGCCAGGTGGGAGGTCCATCTGAATACAGTCATGGATGTACTCCTCTTTAATCAGGCCGCCTGGTGCTGCAGACGGATATTGGGACAAAAAGAATAACCACAGAGTGTATTGCATCTTAAGGCATTGATATTAATGTGGTTGACATTTTGTGAGAATAGAAAACATTTTGGCTCAGGTTAAAATTAATCAGTTTGAGGCAAACACTGTTTTATGTTTGTAGGTAGGTAAGTAGTAGGTGAATTGGTAAGTAGAAGGTGTGTGGGTAGTAGATGGGTGGGTAGATGTACAGATTTTTTATCAATCCGACAGGTCATTTTACAATAGCTAACAATTAACAAAAATATCCAAGTTTGCACTATCCTTTGAATCTTAAAGAAGTGTCTTATAATGGAACACACCAGTATTTTGAAGGCTGAGTCCAACTGTCAAATAAAAAAGAAACAGTAAGAAACGTTATACAAAATATTAAAGATCAGTAACTCACTCACAATGATATGCTTATAAATACTAGTTAAAGAGTTGTTTAAGACTAAATATGGCCTACCGATGCCTGGTGACACCACTCTCTCATAGTGGTATGGGTTGACACAAACATTGTCGTACTTGAGGTCGAAGGCGTACTGGCAAAACTTGACATGCTTCAGTTCATTTTTGTGGAGATCAGGCCATCGCCACAGTCGTGCATAGATCACGTGAGGGAAACCTTTCCTCCCTGCCACCTGAGGAGAGAAGATCATTATAATGTGATCCAAACACTGTGTTAATGTGTCTCTGTGCAACAAAAAAAATAGCTAGCTTAATGCTAAAATTAGAAAATATGTGTCAGAAAACAAAATTACCCCAGACTTTTGTTCTGATGTGGATACATCTTAGCCTCTAAGCATAACAAACAAAATTGATAATGTCTACGTTCAGATGTGGCCAAAAACTTACAAATAAGTAAACTGAATATTACTCAACTATATGGCCCATATAAAGCATGTGTGAAATTTAAATAAAGTCTGTCCAGCAGTTTTTGAGATTTGGATTAACCCTACACTGATATAAAAGATAAAGATAAAGATAAAGATAGCCTTTATTAGTCCCACAATGGGGAAATTGCAATGTTACAGCAGCAGAGCATGTTACAGAGTAAGAATAACAAAAACATAACAAAAAGATCTGTTGGCGCCCCTCGTGTGTGGCCGCCTGTCACAGCAGCTCCCCCCCCTCTGTGGAGAGAATGGCGGTGTTGGACCATCTGAGCCAGCCGGCTTTTGTGCTGGCCTAGAATCTGAAAATTATATTTCCATAAAAATGTTTTAATTCAGACTACATATATTTTAGACATTTGTTCGGATCTATTCCTATTCCTCATCACATCGAGGAGCAGATACCATTCTTGCTGCTGGGTTGTTGTCCTTCTACGGCTATCTCCGATCTCCAGTGTAAAGGCCTGTTCATGGCATCCCTACAGACTAACGAGACACAGCAAACCTTCTTACAGGAGCACTTATGGATGTGCCAACCCGGACGAGCTGGAATACCTGTGCTTTTATGTATCTTAAATATCTGTTGCATAACGATTGCTTTAGATGGTTGCTGCTGGTGCCAGTGTGCCTTTGGGCCCAAGCGTTAATGCCCACACAAGGCATGAGGAAACGTTTTTCAATCCTAATTATGTTACTTACATTTTGTAGTATTTTGGTCAAATGCGACTGTTGATGAGTTTATTATTTAGTAATGAAAGGAATTTTTAGATACATACAATATCTATTTGCAAATGCATCATAATGTCTTTCTGCGTAAAAGTGGTGCAACCTCGATTTCAGTGCATGTCTATGCAGTCAGTGTATATCCCTCATAGGTGTTATACAGTCTGACAACTGCCTGAAGCCGAAGTGTCACCGCAAAGTTATTTCAGGGCAGCTTAATTGTGGGAGTGTAGCACTTAAGGCCTATGTGGAAAACACAGAACAGAGTCATACCTATATGTATAAACACGCCAGTTATATTTTAGTAATGAATTTTCCTTTCTGAATGCTGCTACTAGGGTGGCTGTAGCTCAGTGGGTCGAGCAGCCGTCTCTCGATCGGAAAATCGAAAGGTCCTTGAGTTAGGCCCTGAAAGCCTAGCGATGACACTACGGCGCTTGAAAGGCACTGCCCACTGCTCCCTCAGGGTTGGGTCAAATGCAGGGAAGAAATTTCACTATGTTGAACTGTGTAAGGCTGTATGTGATCAATAAAAGGATTTCTTCTTCTTCTTCTTCTACTACTGTTAACGTACCTGCATTGCTAGTAACCAGCAGCTGTGTAAATGATTTAGAGCCTGTCAGAAGCACCAACGTCTACCTTAGCCACTACCAACTCCCGTGGTAGTACACTTTATACCATGGAAAAAACACAGATAAAAGCACTGGCTTATTGTGAAAAAATGAATGTCTGATATGTAGAGAAGTTAAATCTTTGGGTTTATACTGTGGACTAGGACTGAATCTACTTACTGAATGAGCAGAAAGTGAAGTGATGCACATAAGCCATAAGTGCAATCAACAGCTAAATATAAAGAAGAACTGAAACGAATTAATTGATAGAATGCAAATATAACAGCTCCTCTGGCTGCTAAGCACAAGAGATATATCAGAGAATCCGAGACCAAAGGAATCAATTGCATGTTTCCCGAGTACCCTTTTTTACAGTCTGCAAGGGAATAACAGAAAAAGGAAAGACTGGCCTGAAGATTTTATACAAGATTTGAAGTCCTAAGCACAAAATCCATAGATGCAGTGATCTATCACAGCAGACAGGATCAAAGGTGCAGGTTATATATAAATGGAATAGTGTATAGGAACGCCTGTGCGTACGTAAAGTTGCGTTATAAATCAGGTATACCGGTTTTTATTGGTTTGATGAAGGAGTGAATTGAAAGTGAATTGCTTTACATTTGGCCAGAAAACTACATTAACACTCTGACGTGAACTGATTTTTATATTTGCATCCTAAGTCATGGATTTCTGAATCAAAATGACAAAAACCTTGTCATATTTTGTGTGGCAACATTTTCGGTATAAAAAGAATTGCCCAAAGACAGAACAATTGAAGAAAAAAAAAACATAGCAGTTTTGAACTGTTGAAAGACAGATCACATTTTTGTGGAAAAATACAGTAACACTTCAGCGTTTGCCAAACACTTCAGCGTTCAACATTGGAACGCTGGAGGAAAATAGAATTCAAATCACCATAGACCACATTCAATCAAATAAATATTTAATGTTTATCTGCCTTACGGGTTTGCCTGATCTGTTGAATATGTAAATCTAATCACTGACTGCACCAAAAATACAAGTTCAAAATCTGCAGAGAAAGTAAATGAATATCAGACCCCAATATGTTCCAATTAACATGTCTGATGTTAACCCTAAACAGCGGTTGTAGGGTTGACACTTACTAGTTACTACAAGTTAAACATTTTAAATATATCTGAGGAAACGATAGGGAGCTGTGTTTCTATTGACAGCAGCAGTGCATTCTCGTTGTTTCTATCGTGAGACTGTGGTCAAAGATCAGCGACTAGTGAGATGATTTAAAACTCATGTTTAATAAAGCAATATTATCACGTTATAGAACATGTCACAACATAGAAGAAAAACAATACGTGTTTGGAATTTGAATGTAAACCAGAGGTAAACTGACCTGCAGCCTTCCATCTAGTGTTCTCTGAATGGTGACACACTTGCTGGGATGGACACCATTGGTGGTGATTGCAGTGATGAGTGAGTCTAACTCATCCTTCTTCTCCTTCAACTTTTTGACCAGGCTCTCGATGGCCCGCTTGGCAAAGCCTTCATTCTCTCCACCCTGTCTGTGGCACATGAGACTGTGGACAATGCTGAGGCAGGCGTCATTGCTGCTCGGAGGATTCACCGAAATGATGCTGCTGTCACAGAAAAAATAAAGAAAGATTGGTTTGACTTATTGAACCCATAATTTTCACTCTGGTTAACCCATAAAGGCCCTTAATAAAATATTATGGTACAAATTATTTTCTTTATTGGTGTAAATATGACAAAATTCTCAGTAGAATCATTTGTCTCATTTATACATTTAATCATCACAAATTGAGGGCTTTTGTCCGGACCAAAGTGCAGCAAAATCGTGACTGCTATCGCTCAACGGCTGCACTAAGATGAAGCACGAAGGTTCTCTGACATACTGTAGCTTCATTAAGAATACACAATCTGCTTGTACCCACAAACGATGCACTGACTGGTACCATTCACATTTTGATCCACCAAACACCTATCCAAATTAACTATTTTCTATGATTTAGAGACTCACACCCAAGGACACTTCACTTCACCTCTCGCATTGTCCCTGGATTTACCAGGAGGATGTCCTCTCTACTTGAAACCTATTCACTTTATGAACGTGTATGGTTTCACTATGTGAACCTGGACTGTTTCACATTATTAATTTGGGCTGTTTCTTGGCATGAGCCTGGATTGTTTCACTTGTATAATTGCTGTGCCTTTTTGTCATTGTTGTATCATGCAGTCAAAGCAAAAGAGCTTTTATTCAGCCAACTACACCGTGAGATTAAATGTTTCTGTAAGGTTGTGAAAACCAGTAGACGAGTGGGAAATATAGGGAACAATAAACAGAGTACAAGCAGCGACGGCAGGCCAAGAAGGGGTATTCCATCTTCAAGGCTCATCTTGGGGGATCCCAAGATGGGATACATTATCCCATCAACCTACCAGCAAATTCTTGAACTGCCCCATGGTCTCTTTTCAGTTGGAAAGTGGCACACTTGATGTAACCAAATCACATGCCTTTACCACCTCAACATATTGTTCTTTTCGATGCAAAGGAACAGCGCCTTTACCACGAGCTTCCTCTGGATGTCTGAGCATAGCAGGCTTTGACGATATTTTACTTAGGAGTCCGGATTCATGAAATGTAGGTGAATTGGTCACTTTAAATTTGCTGTAGGTGTGAAGGTGATTGTGAGTGGTTGTTTGTCTCTATGTGTTGGCCCTGTGATGAAATTGTCTGAGTCAACTGGGATAGGCTATAGAACATGGACTAAGCCGGTGCAAAACATAGAGGAGCTACAGGGTTTTTTTAGCTGTGGATTTGGTATTGGGAAACTAAGTGAGAGACTCTGCCAGGTGAACAGCAAGGAATTTTGTGCTCTTGACAATATATATGGAGGAGCCCCGATTGTTCGGTGACAGGCGGTCAATCCATACTCTCCTGAAGTCAAGAAGAATTTATTTTGTTTTATCCTTGTTCAGAGATATGTTGTTAGCTCTGAACTAGGCATTACAAGCACTACCTCCACCCTGTATGGCAGCTTTGTATTGTTACAGTTGAGACCCACCGCGGTCATGTCATCAGTGAACTTGTTGATGGTGTTCGAGCTATGCATAGCAGCACAATCATGAGTCAGCAAAGGTGAACAGCATCAGGCAAAGCACACTGTCCTGGGGACCATAAATGTTCAGTGTGATGGTGTTTGAAATGCTGCTCCCGATATGAACTTATTGTGGTCTCCCTGTCCCGAATCTAATTGTTGCAGGAAGGGCTTATGCCCAAAAAGGTCAGCTTTCCTGTCAGGTGTTGAAAGATGACTATTGGACACTGAGTTTATGTCTTTGGACAGCATTGGGACGTGCATGTAGTTCAACAATAACAAAATATATGTTGAATCTCTAAAGTGAATGAAAAACATACTTCAAGAGACTTTTTTTGTAAGTCAGTCATGGACGTTTTCCTTTTGTAACAAGCAGTAAAATACTCTTCTGGAAATAATGTATCCCCGAACACCCCAAAAATTGGAGAACGGATTCATCATTAAATTTCAAGTCCTTACTCCTTCTGATGAGCCTGGAGTAATGGATATTGTTTTGCATATGTATGGAGATCATGAATGACCCTCAGCGTGATATGTGACCCATAGGTGAGATGGCACAGCATTTGTAACTAGTAACTGCATTGCAGACACTGTTCAAAATGTCTAACAACTGGACTTATATTTCTGAACTTATTAAATTATTTGACTCTTTGTGCTTCAGATGACACTTCATGACTGTTGTGTGCATTTATAGTATACATTATTATAGTATAGTATGCATATTATAAATTAAATGTATTATTATTATTATTATTATTAATTGGTATTTGGGGTTGTTATTTATACAAACGTACATGTTTACAATCATTTTCAGTTTCCTGACGTTATTAACATTTGCTGCATCCGATGTGGCAGGTTCAGGTCCATTGAACTAAAAAGAGTTGAAAAAATACAAAAATTATTCTTCCTTTCAAATTTTCTTGCTGAAGACTCTTTGTTTTGTTGGTATATAAACAAAGGTAGGCATCACATATCTCCACACTGGTAAAGAAAGCTCAGAAAAGACATCACACACACAACACTTAAATGTTGCATAAAGCATAAATGTCTATGGACTGTACTTATATAGCGCTTTTCTATTCTGCTCGACAACTCAAAGCACTATTCAATGCATGCCAGAAATCATCCATTCACACAAACATTCATACAGTGATAATAGAGGCTGCCATGCAAGGCGCCACCTGATCATCAGGAGCAGTAACCATTCACGCCATCATTCACACAACAATGGCACATCCATTGCGAGCAACTTGGGGTTCAGTATCTTGCTTAAGGACACTTCAACATTTGGACAGGGATTGAACCAGCGACCTTTTGATAAGTGGATGACCTCTCCACCCACTGAGCCACCGTGGCCCCAGTGTCCTTGTAAAGTCCTTGTAATATTTGAAAAAGGAGTAATGGAAAGCATCCTGACTGGGAACACGGCAACCTCAGAAAGCGGTTTGTGTCTGTGTCTATATATGTTTGTTATTTTGCTTACCTATTACTTAGTTGTTCAGCCAATGAATGACCAGACAATTCACTGGCATCATGATGGCCCAATTCTGAATCAGCCCCTGTGAGAATAGTATGGAAAGAGCAATTAGTGGATATAATTCAAATGTCATATCTATTGGTTACTAGGATTATAAATTTGATGAGACCCCCCCTGCAAGGTAAACATCCACAAATTCACAGACCAGGTTGTAACCGAAAAGAACATTGTCAAAAATTAAAAGGGCCTTGAAGCTGCATTTTGTGTTAAACTGTGGGAAAAGAAACTTAATATTTGTAATATTGAGCTTTTTAAACTGTTTGTGTTGCTTTGGCTATTGCAAACAGCTGTTAAACAGTACATTTTGACACTAAACCTAAAATGCAAAGGAGGTTGAATGATTTTGCTACCAAATGGAAAATGTTTTGCAAAAACAATAAGAATCGTAGTATAATTTCTTCAAATGGTAAATGGACAGTACTTATATAGCACTTTTCTAGTCTGTTCGACCACTCAAAGCGCTTTACATTGTGAGCCAGAATTCACCCATTCTCACAAACATTCATAAGGTGATGACAGAGGCGGGCATGCAAGGGGCCACATGCTTATCAAGAGCAGTAACCATTCAGGTCATCATTCACACACCAATGGAACAGCCATTGGGAGCAGCTTGGTGTTCAGTTTCTTGTTCAAGGACACTTCGACATGTAGACTGCAGTGGTAGGCCGACCTTCAGATAAGTGGGCAATCGCTCAACCACCTGAGCCACTGTCGCCTCCAACTCCAGCGATGTATTCTGTAACATGTCAGTTTTACGTAATAATTCCCCCCAAACCACACACCTTGTATCCATATAACATACTGTTAAAGCACTTTTAGTCATAAATCAAGTATATAGTGTATAAGTATTCAGTATATCAGAATGAGGAACAAGTGAATACATATCGCTTTTTTCGAAAACGGCTATCTTCGGAAAAAAACTTTGTTAACCCTCAATAATTTTCATATTTGCTCTGGAGAAAGCAGACAACCATTTATGCACCGAAAGTTATCATGTGCCAGCTTGTAATAAGTCATTGGTTAAATGTGGTGATGCTGATGGATAGGAATGTAAAACTAAAACTCTCCACAGACGCAAAACCTGATAAACAGTTCTAAGATTTACAGTCTAAGATCCTCAGCCTTCCAGAATTGTTTACATGTACATTTGGAAATTCTTATAACTGTACCACAAATATGTTTTTTTTAAAAAAGCAGAAATTGGTAAATCTTTGCCATAAGGCTCAGCTCTCTCTTCACCACAACCAACTAATACGGTGGCACCTCTACTGCTGATGCCACATCAGTTCACCTGTCCATCTCAGGATCCAAAAAATGCTTAAACTTCTTTGCTCAAGGCAGCAAACTAGTGGGAGCAATTTCCACCTTTTTCTTGCCAAGAGTCGTGGCCTAAAAATTGGAGGTGCTGTCCTTCAAGCCAGCAGCTTTTCACTTAGCTGCCAAGCCACCGGTGCTGCTAAAGATCACGGAGTAATTACGGTAATAGAACCAGATCATCTACAAAAGCAGAGATGCATTAATATATTCACCTCACTGACACCCCACTCTGGTGAACATACGTCACCAAGTCCAATATATTCACAAACCAGCTCATACCGTGCACACAGATTCGTATCCATAAACCAGCTCGTAGCATGCAAATACAAAACAGAGATTAATTCATGAGTATATGATCTGACTTTTGGAGGCGATACAGACTACAATATCTGCGGTATAAACCCCCTTCTCACATTCTCGGTCATCTGAAGAGCCAGAATAGAGATGAATGGTTTCTACTTACACATCGGCCGGAGAGGGGAGACGACTGTCCGTCTCTTTGAATGCTGTAGAAAGCTCTGTGTGTTGTTTGTGTTTATCAGACTGTGTTTACATGTATGACGCTGTGTTTATATACCGCTGTGTTAAACTAATGTTTATTTCTCATATTTTCTGCAGTTTAATGTTCCTGTTTTATCTATATAACAGCCAAACTGTCTCCTCGTGCATCCTGTCCGTTCCCTCTCGTGCACGCCACAATAACAATAGAGGGCAGACGCCGTGCGCGTCAGTGTCTCGACAAGCTGCAGCCAATGGGCGTCTAAGTCTCAAGAGGACAGACTCTTTTGACCAATGACTTAGCAGCTTTCTTATCAGGGCCGCAAGACAGCCTCTGTCTGGTTGGTCTAGATTGACAGGTCCGCGAGACTGTTTTTTTAAGGTGGCGCCGCTAAGATTAGTCGCCCCCTCCAACCATACATACAATCAAGCACAAATACACGGACACACACTCTGTGTTTCAGTTTCTCCCCCGAGGTAACAGGCGGAAGATAACTAATACTGACTGACTGTTTCATCCACACAGTTTCCACCTGTAAGTTACTAAAAGATGGCATTTACAACACAAACCTGTAACCTCATCTGCATAAAATCTTTGATTTAAACTAATAATAATAATAATAATAATACATTTAATTTATAATGCACTTTACATTTGGATCAAATCTCAAGTGAAATAATAACATTTTTTGCTTCCATGTCATCTATTTTCATTGACTTTTCAAGTTTGTATGTGACTTATATTACTAATAATTACTTATCTCAAAAAACATTTATCCATTCTCTGTAACCATCCTGTTCAGGGTTTCAGGGAGTCTAGATCACATCTGATATTGAGCCAGAGGCAAAGTACACCCTGGAAAAGTCACTACTTCATACGTTATTACATATTATATACTATACATCAATTGTCTTCTGCTTATCCAGGATAGGGTCGCATTACTAGTAGGCTATGAAGATTATTCCAAACATTTTACTCACCAGCAACACTCTCGAGCTCAACCTGGGGGATCCACAGGTCTTCCCAGGCCAGATGTGATAAAAAGCCCCTCGAGTGAATTATGGGTCTACCGCAGGATCTCCTTCCAGTAAGACGCGGTGGATAAACTTCCAAAGACAGGCACCCTGGATGCCTCCAAATCAAATATCCGCATCACCTCAACTGGCTAACTATCTCTGAGCTCAACACCTTATCTCTGATGCTGAGCTAAGCCACCATATGAAAGAAGCTCATTTGCCACTTTTGTCCTTGACCTCCTTCTTTCGGTCACCACCCAGAGCTCATGACTATAAGTGAGGGTTGGAACTTAGATGAACATTTAAATTGAGAGTTTTGCTTTCAGCTCTTTCTTCACCAGAACCGACTGATACAGTACCTGCATTACTGCTTATGCCACACCAAATTGCAAGTCCATCTCACTGTCCATTTTCCAATCACTCGAGGGCAAGACACCAATATACTTAAACCTCTTCGCTTACAATATTTCACCCACAGCCCGAATGGCAAAGTCCACCATTCTGGCAGAGAACCATGGAATCAGATTTGGAGTTGCTGACTCTCATGACCGCTGCTTTACATGCAGCTACAAGTTTAATAATATGTAGAGACAGACAATTATTCACACTAACATCCACACCTATAGGCAATTGAGTATTACTAATTAACCTTATTTCATGTTTTTTTTGTTCCTATGGGGCAGCAGTACGTGAAGGGAAACACATAAAGAACACAGGGTGAATGTGCAAACTCCACACAGTGAGGCTCCAAGAGGATCAGAGTTAAATTTGGACCGAAGTGGACTTGGACCATCTTGTTTTGAGGCAATTGTCTACCCCACTGCACTACATTGACGAATGCAACATAATGACTTACTTTCTCAAATTTTCTTACAATTTTTATTATGTATTGATGACTTAGCCGACTTTGGTCAACCATTATTAGGCTTGTTAAAGTTAGCTTTGTAGCTTTCTGCCAACCTAATGGCAAAATAAGCATTCTTTATTGCAAAAAAACTTGTAACTGTACGGCATTAAGTCACTGTTCTGAGATAGCTAGGAACTTGATGACTTAAGTGCTATCACTCATGCGTGATGTGAACAGTGCACATCCTAAATCAAGATTTCAGCCTCAACCTCCCAACAAAGATGACCAGAGACGTGACGAGGCCTGATACATTCACTCTCAACACAACTGTGATCTAAAAAACTATGGGTAAGAATCTGAAATCTTGTCAGTAAATATACAAAAAGTAATTCCAAGCATCATAACAGGTGAATTGTTAGTTTGGTTGGGGAACCTTTGAGGAAATAAGATTATACTGAAGCATTGAACAGAGGAGTTATTAGTGGAAGTTTTTCATTGAATGAGACCAAAATAAGTACTGTTTTTTGATTATTAAAGATAGTAATATAAGATCAACAGGTATAAGAGTTCAACACTAAAGAATCTTTGCGCAGTATACTGATAAATTCAACGCTCTGAAACATTATCTCACCTTCCTATCTCAATACTCCCTAGACAAGCTTGATATTATGGTCTTCATTTCAGATTTCTGCCAAATCCCATAAAATCCCATCTCACAAAAATGGACTTCCGCAGTCCAGTATATAATAGCGATGAGGTCTTGCCTTGTTTGCTGTGGTAATAGTGTTGTGGTGAAGTTTTGACACTTTTTGGGCAAGAAGACAGAAAACTGGATTTGATTGTAGTATTTTCCCATTTACAGTGCTGTGAAAAAATCATTTTACCCCTCATGGGTTTA
Organism: Lophius americanus; assembly: GCA_037951165.1. Lineage (NCBI taxonomy): Eukaryota > Metazoa > Chordata > Actinopteri > Lophiiformes > Lophiidae > Lophius > Lophius americanus. Next base: position 3,742,520 of record JBBDHG010000051.1, read on the forward strand.
TTAATGTTTTTATTTTATAATTATTTTATTTTATAATTTAGTTATGTTTAACTAAATTTAACATTAAATAAATACAACTCAAGTAAACAGAAAAGTTTTAAATGACAACTTATTTATTGATTCAAAACATTCTCTGATACCAACTGGGTCTGTATGACAATGTATTCCCCACACCTAAAAACTAAACCAAACTGCATTAATAACTAGTTGCAGTTGAAGTAGAAGCATCCAGACCAGATTACTACCAGCCCTCTCCAATTGCATCATTACTTGAAGAGAGCTTTTTCAGAATCAGGTTAGCTCATAGGTATCAACACACTATGCAAAAATCCCAAAAACATTCCAGAAGAGGGAGATAGTGATTGAAGGGTTCAAAAGCTACTTCTAAGGCAATGGGACTCCATCAATCCACTGCAAGACACAATATTTACAAATGAAGAGTACATGGTACTCATAGTAAATGTGTACATAGTGAACTTCGCTCAAAGTGACCCACCCACAAAAATCCTTACAAGAGCACAGAGAAGGGTCATTCAGGAAATCACAAGATCCAAGGAAAGTATCAGGAAATGCAAGTATTTTCTCATGTAAATGTCAGAGATCAAGCCACTGCTAACCTAGAACAAGATTAAGACTCATCTGGATTTTGCAACAACACAGTTTCTGGTTGTTCCTTCAGAGATTTTTTGGCTGAGGAGCCAAAGGATAAAGTGAAAAAGGGTGTAATGTCAGGAAAACTTCCAAAGGGAGGCACCCTTAATGATTCCAAGCAGAAGAGTAAGTCCACTTCTGAATGGATTCAAGTTCTGGAGTGGCCTAGTCAAAGTGTCGTCCTGAATCCCATTGAGATGTTGGGGTAGGACTTAAAGCAGTTAACCATCCTACAATGCAGCTGGTCCACAGAGGCAGAGGATGATGATCCTTCTCTGTTTTCAAGAGGCAAGAGGGAGATCAAAATATAAAAAGACTAGTTTTGTGAAATCCACCAGTACCAAATCTCGGAATAATTTATAAAATAATTTTTATAAAATCTTTGGAAGCAATCCATTATTGAAACTCAGATTGTGCTTCAACAGCAACCCCATACGGGCAGGTGGGGGAAAAGCAGTCTGTGTGGATGGAAGAGGGCGACAGCAAACTCTGTCCCCATTTTTTCAGTTGTCTTATTTTTTGTTTATATGTGCTATTTCTTTCTTTCTTTAAAACATTTTGAGCTACGTCTCTTGTAGGACAAGTGCTCTGAGAAACAATATAATTCCCTACATTGCTTGGGTGGTGCATATGAAAATTACGACCCATATACTGTTTGTTCTTAACTTTTAATTGTCTTAATTTAATCAGTGACAGAAACAACAACAAAAAGCATAACCACAATTGACATTTACACAATCTGTAATCAGTGTGTCCCCTGTAGGAGTAGCACTCCTTTCCATGTCCTGGCAGTACCTCCGGATGATGTGATCTTGTCTGATGGTTGCCCACTCTTCATTCAGAACCGAATTGCTGCTGACTCTGTGGGGGATTTAAACCCTCATTCAACCAACCCTACAGGTTTTCAGTGTGGTTCTAGGATTCTAAAATGCCTCAACTTTCCATTAGTGCAAAGCTGACCGGCATGCCACGGCTGCTGCCCCAGGCGTATCATGCTTGTGGATGTAATCTTTGCATCTTTTTACACGGGTGAGTTAAGATTAACAAAATATTCTCAAAATTCTGCCCAAGAGTGACAAAACCTCATATGTTGAGAGTTTTCACAGAACCTAGCCTGCATATAAATGTAAAACTTAATTTAAAATTGAGAAAAGGTTTTCTGAAATTTTGTCCAAAATTAGTGGTATATATTGAAATCTGTTAAATCAGTCATCCGTTAAAACTTCATTAAAGACATCTAAAAATGATAATGCAGATCTTGTACAGTGGGAAGTTAAAATATTTCAAACTGAAATAGTCTAGGTATAAATAAGCTCTCGATAAACCATTTCCCAAACCCGGACAGCGAGGGAGGCATGAGCCTGGGCTGATTTTCAAGATGGTGCATTTGAACAATACCTCCAGTAAAGAAACTATGGTCTGTTACCTCAGTCCACAAGAAAACTCGATTTTTTAATCTATCCCGCACGCAGACGCTTTTTAACATTTTTGGTCATGCGGATTAACTTGAAAATGTTTAGTAAAGAAAATAATTGAACACACCGTGAAAAGTTAATTGATGACTTTGAGTTAGTTTTCTGTATTGAAGTCCTAGACAGGACAGGACAGTTCATTTTTGATGCAGGGAAGGAAGATGAGGCGCCTCATGGTTTACTTGGGGAGCGAGGAGTGAATACTCCTGAAGCCTCAAGCATGGTCTTTCTTCTCGCCGTCTCCTTGGCAACATTGTGGTTAAGTCGCCTCAGACGTTCCTAAGGGACAAAACATTTAAGTTAAGCTGCTGCTTTTATGTTTTAAGTTTAATCTTACTAGACGGAAATTATGATGGTGACATGAGTTGTCAAAGCTGTCGTAGTAGCAGCATATGGTCAGTAGTAGTGGCAGCGCCAGTGATATACACTGATCAGCAATAACATTATAGCGCCTGTCTAATATAATATCATTCCCATCTTCTGTCGCACGTATTTAGTATTGCCAAAGTATTACAGGAAGAAAATACACATTTTTTCAATATAAAAACACTAGAAATATTCAAACTTTAAATATATGGGTTATAATAATGGAAAATTTTTAATTATAACATCATTTAAACATAGGAAAATGAAAGAGGGCTTTTTTTGATTGGGTTGGTTGCTGGTTGTCCCTCTGATTGTGGCAGGTAAATATGTACTGTGTTGCTAAAACAAAGATCTCCTTTATCTCTCACTGCAGAATGGGCACTTTGTCAGGACACGAAGAGGACATGGGGAAGTATCAATTCAATTCAATTATTTAGTTGTTTGAAGAATTTGATTGCTCTTTTCCCCCTAATTAAAGGGTAAGTTGGCTGAGTTCAGCTCAGCATCCATTGTTGGGGTTTTTCCTGTTGACGGAGGATGCTCTTTGCATCTGGCCACATAAACAATGATCTTCACCTCACCAGAAGATGGTCATCTAAACTTAACTATGCTAGGAATTATGCAATATAATTGTGGTTAGCTTGAACAACTGTGATCAGGCCATCAGGCAATAATTGTGACAGGCCCACTACTTATGCATTGCCACTACTAAAAAAATAGGACAAAGTAGAAGGGACAGCCATCTCAGAAAGTATATACTTACAATAGATCATTTTGTTGTAAAATGCTGTGATGAATTATTAAAACTGAATCTCAAATTTGAAGCTGCTATGTGTCCAGAATAGATCAACCACCAAATAACAAGCCCAATTACAGTAGGAACAAACTAACCACATAGATAATTTGAAGCAGGACCAATTAAATGGTTAAACCAGTACATTAGTAAGATCAACTAACAAGGACATTTGGTATAAATATCTGGCTTCACTCACTCAGCATTGAGATGGTTAACATGAGCGAAACCTTGAGGGATCTACTATGAAGCAAGTTTGACTTCTCCGGGGTTTTTTGTGTGAGCTGGTTTAACAAAGCTTAAATTCTTAGCCGGAGTTAGTGAGTATCATTACATTGGTTGTCATCTTTCTTTGTTAACCAAAACTTTCTGACTCAGGCTTTGTGCACGCCATGAAAATCGGACTCTTCTTCCCTAAAAATCAGACTGCCTACTAAACGTCTTATCTCTCATTAGTGGAGTAAGACTGTTATACTGATTGAAGTTTTTCTGTTATGAATTATCTTATTTTCTCTCAACCACTAGTCAAGGCAGAGTGCCGCTCACTTTGAGATGGATCTACTTGAGATTTCTGCCTGTTTAAGGCAATTAGGTTTAGAATGGCTTGGTCTGAGTGAAATAAAGAAGTATGGTCGGCAACTTTGGAAATAGCATTGAGATAACGGTTCATTTTAATTTGCTGCTACTCAAATCAAATTAACCTGACTCTGTCAGATTCAGTTTTCTGGGCTCCTGCACCTATCGGTAAGGCTGAGCCCAGTCACCCTACAGAAAAGTTAATTTCGACAAATAGTATTGCAAAGTAACAAGTATCTGCAAAGTTATCATTTTGGACACTGACCAGTGCTCTACCGTGTTTGGCTGATAAATGGGGTATTGAATAGAAGTTAATAAGAACTTCTCCATGTAAAACTTCTGCCTGCTGCTGCTGAAAACCAGTGTGACAGTGATCGCCAGCCAAAAAAACAAGAAGTTGCTGAACATGTCCTGTGTACAGTTAGAGGAAGTGCAGAGGTGGTTAGAACTCTCTCTGGCTTCGTCGTTCCCAATTTAATTGTTGAGATAATAAGAGCAGCTTTAAGGCTCGTCACTGACCTGTGCATTCTGCAGTATGTTGTTTACTAGCACCACTCTACGCCGTGCATTCAGCAGCTTCTTCACGTAAGGGTCCAGGTCAAGGGCAACTTTCTGGTGTTCATTTATTCTGCATAACTCTGCAAGTAATGTACATGACAAAACTTACGGTTAGCCAACTAATTCTATTTTATTTACTGCATAAATGTATTATTTTAAGGTGCAGTGTGTAAAATTTTGCAAAATCTAGCAGATAAGTTCCAGATCACTTAGACTGCACCTCAGCTCACCCTTGTCCAAGAATCTATGGTGGACTAGAGTGTCAAAAGTATGTCAGTCTATGAATTAGATATGTGCCGTATTTAGTAGCTTTATTTAGACATGTATCTGTAAAACAATAGGATAAAGAGTACATGCAAAATAACATATTAACATTATAAATTTGTTCCTCATTGTGGTAGTCAGCCTCCTCGGGAGGAGGACAAAATATTATACCAAGTAAAGCAAACAGAAATTTGGTGGGATCTGCACAGTCCATACCAGGGATTTAATTCACATGTAAGGATGGCCATGTGATGCTGGATTGGTCACTCCCCCCGGGGAGGACAGCGGGCACAGAGAGAGCACTCATTCAACACTTGGAAGTGGCAAAGTTTGGGTGGGAAGCACTGTGAACCTTCTTTGTCCCCAAAACACAGAGCAGGTTGGACCACACCACCGTAGAGGGAATCCGTTTCCCAGGGAAGCGAAAACCATGCAGCAACATGCCACTGTCTCACACCACCCAAGTTGCATCACCTAGACCAATCCCAGCGTTTACACCTGAATTGTTTCACAAATTGGGTATTCATAATTCCCATCTTTGAGGGCAAGGTTTTTAGGCTCTTTGTTGTGCTAAGTAATAAGTATTATCCTGGATCTGTCAAACTTCACAAATACCTTCTTTGTTGGTTTTTAAAGGCTAAGTATTTATTTATGGTCTTTCTGCCACTGTTCTAGCACTCAGTAAAAACATATGTCATATGCCTTCCTGCTTAGGACCTGCTCCCTATGCAGATATAAAAGTGCATATTATAAGTTAATGTTAAAATATATATATATATATATTTCCAGCTGGTATATACTGATAAAATTATCTGAAAAATAAAAACATGGTTATATCTTTCTTTCTTTTAAAAGAACTACGTCTTCATTTTACACACTTCACCCTTAACGGAAAAATTAACAGCATGAAACAAAAATCACAAAGATTAACAGACACAATTCAGTAAATTACCTGTGGCAAGGTTGTCTATATGTTCTCGTAACTCTACTTGACTTTCTCTGTAAAAGAAAAAAATACCTTAATTCAGAAAAAAACTAAAAAATGCAGTCAGTGTAATAAGATTAGATAAAGTACAAAATATTGTTTAAATTCAGACCGACATTCCTCAGTGATACAGTCAGGAGCTGGGACCACCTTGGAAAAAAACTAGCACCCTGCTGTAATTGGAGATTGATATGTAAATGTGTACAATTAATTACATAACTTTCTGATCAAAATCATTTGAGTTAATGTAAATAATTTTTGCTTGACTGAAATGCTTTGATTCTTCTGTTAAGCTGGATGAAACTGCAAATTCAAATTTCCTAACCATCTCCATGTCATTCTCCACCGGTGTGATATTGGACTGGTGATGCATCATGGCGGTCATTTGGTTTCTGTAATTTTACTACGAGTGGAAATTTACATCATTCTTAAGCGCCTTGTATTGTTTATCTCCGGACAATCTATGAGCTTCTACTGACATGACATGATCATTTAGTTGCCAAGGCAAACAAAACATTGCTGTGGGCATGTTTTGGTTTGATGTTAAAGAATGAAGGAGAGAATAACACAATTTAAATAACTAATCATTAATTTGAAGTCTGCAGATCTACCTCCACACCCAGTTCACCGAACTTTGACAGCCACCGAAGAGGCAGATCATTCAGGTGATTAGTTACTGAAGTTTTCATAAACAAATCTAGATATAAACATGACAGAGACAAATAGCTCTTCTTCATGTGGCATATTGATTATAACAGAGTGATTTGACTTATACTGTAATTACGTGCTAAAAGGTTAACACATAATTTATCAAACCATTTATATTATTTAATTTCTATTAATTAATCTTAAGCTAATATTTCATGATAGTGACAAGCTTACAAATATGGCAGTGGTGTGTCATAACTAACTTTGAAGATTTAAATCCTAGGACTCATTTGGATTTCCAGTCAAATATTTAGACCAGGACTCACTTTATTAAAATGGGTCACTTTTGGTTTCTACCAAACACAAATAGATGGTATGGATAATGACGACACTAATGTTTACATGCACATGGCAAATCCCTTAATAAAAATCTCATAAAAGCACAAAATTTCAACTCCTGTTGTCAGTATTGTTTTTGCAAGGTAACTGGAGCAGCACTTTAGTCAAGAGCATAAAAGCTGTAAGAGATTTTGAAATTCCAAGACCAGAGACCATCTTATCAAGCAGCGCTCAATGTGCTGCTGGATAAATAGCACATTGGACAACATTGGACCGAGTCCTTCGAAAGATGCAGATTCTCATCAGTGGTGCACTGCAACTACATATACACAAGTTCTATACAAATTTGAGGTACTTTTACTTTACTTAACTAAATTTAATAAAACTATACATTTCTACTCTACTTCTCAGATGGGAAAAATTCTACTTTCCAATCCATTACATTTGTCTGACAACTTAAGTTACTTGTTGGTAAGTACATTATGTTAGTTTTAATATTACAATATGTCATACCCTTACTGTCCAGTAAAAAACTTAGTAAAAAAAGTCTCAAAATGTGTTCATTTTGAACATTTGCAGTAAATGAAATGATCATGTAGTGTCTTTCATGAATTTTGCAAATTCTCCATATTCATAAAGTTAAAAATAAACAGAAAACGGATATAGATTATCTGCCAAATAAATCTTCAAAAAGCTTGATAAATGGCGGGTCTTAGGAAAATTTGACCTTTAATAGATACGTTGTTCTCACACTGATGCTAAAAATATTCCAAAGACACAGCATATTATGAATTATAAATTAGCTCAACCCTTTAAACTTACAATAGTAATATGCAGCAAGATCTAAGAAAATAAATTAACACTTATATTAATGTAAAAACATCCTATAACAAAACCCAAACCTAGTTTATCCTACATATTTCAATGCAGTTTTAAAAAAAATTGTATTTCACAGTGTGATATTACTTTTTTCCCAAATTAAGAATTTGAATACTTCGTCCACTGACCCTCACATAGAGTATAATCAGAGTCACGAGACAGTGAGGGGCTTCCCCGCGATTCGTGGTTAAATAACAGAGTGGCGTTTCCTAGAGGAGCGCAGTTACCTGACTGAGTGTACATGCAGGTCGAGCTGCTGAATTGCTGGCTTCAGGAGATCCACCAACCCTTCAGCGATAGCATCTTTACCTGAAGGAGTGTCTGCTACAGCTGCAGCAGCCATTTTGGTAAGATAGCACTGTTACACCGGAAATACGTCCTTCTTTTTCTCTGATGTTTATTGATATTAGCGAAACAGACTTAGTGACGAATTACCGCCATCTGCTGGATTAGAGATCGTCTAATTTTTTTTGTGTATTAAAGGCAAACATTGGTCTTTTTAATACGTCTGGGTGTTGTAGACACCCAAAAAGAAACATTTACATCACAGCTGGAAGCTAAATGAAGCAAACATCGTGATACATGTTGGTATGTTGGACTGTAGCAGTAAATTCCAAACACCACATTATTTAAACTTTATAAGAAGATAAAAGCATGGCAGTATGAGCGACATCTGTCAGCTCCATTAAATTCTAATGGACTAACCTTCAGAGTGATTTTTGTCTATCTTAACAATGAAACTGTTATAATTACCTCTTTACTCCACAATGTGTCTTATCAGCCAGTGTCTTCATTGTATCATTGTTTGGTTATATTGGATGAAACCAACATTGCCATTTTTAATAGTCATTTACTGTGTAGCTTTATTCTCTTCCACCCCATGTTTCCATTTGTTAGATTCTGTGATGTGTTTTATAACCTATAGAAGTGATTTCATCGGCACAGATTCATCATCAGATTCAAAATCTCTTTTTGGTCCAGTACTAGGGTAAGGCCTAGTTTGAGCAAATTTCAGGGTTATGGGGGGAGATCAGAAGTTAGAGAAGTTGTTAATCATGGAAATTTCCATTTTTAGGGACTTATAAAGGTATATCTTATCTTATCTTATCTTATCTTATTTTTAAGGAGCACACCAAGTGCTATGCTGAGGCTGTCAAACAGTTTTTAATAGAAAGGTCTTGGTCAGAAAGAACAGCCATGGGGTCAAATGGTTCGATGAATGAACGGATGAACACCCCAAGGACCTAATGGAGTAATTGAAAATTTAGGAAAAATATTGTAGTTAATCAATAGATGGGCTGTTATGGCCTGGGAAGAGGTTAAATATTAACTCCAGGTGAGATGAGGACTAATTTGGATATGTTTGAAAAATTTAAGATATCCTTCAGTAAGATGCCCATCCTAACAGGTATAATATTTGTTCAAGAGATGGCTCACTTGGATTTCCTTTTACAAGGAGATAAATTAATACGGTAACAAAGGAATGGGGGTTGTACAACACTGGACAAACAAGGAGGAGCATTGGGGAAAGGGTTAGCGCAGGAACATGTTGTGGCTGATGTGTGGTGCTGGGGAAAGGAGTCCGCTTACAAACAGTAGATTAATGGCTTGGTAAACTGGAACAACCACAGCAAACTAGGGCTCAAGGTGGTGAAGACAGTGGAGATGGTGTTGTGCACTTGAGGAATAACTCGAGTACACAAAACTGATGATGGGGGAGCCCGTGTGGCTCCTTCATCATAATCAGATGCACATCGGCTCCCTAACCAAAAAAAACGTGGCAGAAATTGTACTTCTCAAGACAACTGAGGAAGTTCAACCTCCCAAAAATAATCATTGTGCACTTTACACCTCAATCACTCCATCGAGTCCATCGTTACCTCCTACATCCCAGCGTGCTGCGTGTTATCGATCAGCAGAGAAGGGATTGGCTGCAATATGCCATCTTTCCAGGACCCTGGAATAGGCAAGACTCACCCGTCTCACCCTGGACATTATCTGAGAGTCTCCCCTCTGGCAGGAGTATGCGGTCCATCAGGACCGAAACCTCACGCTACAGAAACTGTTCATTCCAGTTGTTGAATACCCCATTATGGAGTTGGAACCCACTTACTCATTATTCTGGACTGAGGCAATATTCTATTGTCAGAAACTCACATCTGACAAATCTGTTGCTCAGTCTGCACAACTGCATTGTCACGTTTATGCATATAGGTATAGGTTTATGTTTGTATATATGCATGCATTTGAGCATGCATGTGTGCACATTTGTATGTCTTGTTTGTCATGTTTTATGTATGTATGTCTACATGACGCCATTGCACATCCAATACTTCCTTCTGTCACATATTCTCTTCGCATAGTAGATATCTATTTTTTTTTTTTTTTTTACAATAATGCTTAGTTTTTTGTTGACTGGATGATTTGCACCACGATTAGTAAGTATGACTTACTTTGACAATAAACTGTGTAATTAAATAGATTGTTGGAAGTACGTTGTCAAGATAGATAAAGAGTATTATCGTATGGGCACTCAAATACACACAATACCCTCTGGGAGTTAATCAGATGTTATGGGAAAGTAATAAAGGAGGTGATGGGCAAGCATGGTATTCAGGACAGGAACGTGAGTAGACAAATGGTGGTAAATTTTGCAATAAGGATGTAAATGGCTGTGGTTAATATATATTTCACAAAGGAGGAGGAGCAGAGGGTAACATAGGACATGGGCCTATGGGGAAAATGAGGAAAGAGACAGGTAGGAAGGTACCTTGTGTACAGGACATCTGGTAGTAGAATGAAGAGGTTCAGGGGAGTATATGCAGGAGCAGGTGAGAATGAGGCAGCAAAGGCTAAATGATGCGCCTAAAATGAGTTGTGTGAGAGATTGGACACAAATCTCACACAAAGACTTGTACTGGGGCAGAGAGATCAAAGATGGGAAGGATGAGCTGCGGGTTAGGGTAATTAAGGATAGAGAGGAGGTTTGTACTAACAAATGAGGACAATGTGAGGTGAATGATGAAAGGAGTATTTTGAAGATCCGATGAAGAAAATGAGAGAGAGAGAAGGGTGGAAGATGTGAGAGTTTTAAATCAGGAAGTTCAAAGTAGTAAGGATGAAGAGTGAGGATTATGAATCGAAAGGCAGTTGGTACTGGTGGCATACCTGTGGAGATATGGAGGTGTCCAGGATAGAATGTATCGGCATTTACTGAGATTGATCAATACATGGGCAGAGCGACCGTCTCCCAACCGGAAGATCAGATGGTAGCCGGTTCTAGCCCCAACAAGTCCACATGACAAATGGTCCTTGAGCAAGATTCTGAACCTCAATCCGTACCTGCAGATAGCTGATCACTGTTCGTCAAGGTTGGGTTAAATGCAGATGACCAATTTTGCTACAATGTGCTGTGATTGTATGTGAAAAATAAAAGCATCTTCTTCTATCTTGGAGGGTGTGAAGAAAACATGAGGAATGGAGGAAAAGTATACTTGTGCCAAATTTCAAGAACAAGGATGATGTGCTGAGCTGAAGAAGCTACGGTGGTATTAAGCTGACGAGCCACAAAATTAAGATCTGGAAAAGAGTAGTGGAGGCAAAGAAAATAGGAGATGTTTGTGAACAGCAGTATGGCTTCTGAGAAGAATCACTACAGATGTGATGTTTGTTTGAGAGTGCTGATTGAGAAGTAGGCCTACAGAGAAGCTCAAGAGGGGTTGCATTGTTTCTTTGTCTATTTAGAGCAGGTGGAAGAAGAGAGGTGGGGGTATACGCGAGAGAGGAGGAATGAAGGTCAGTTTTAGCAAGACACAATACATGTGTGTGAATGAAAAGGAGGCAGGTAGAATGGTCAAGATGCAAGGTGAAGAAGGTGCAGGAGTTTAAATACATGGGATCAGTTGTAGAGGGCAACAAGGAGTGTATCTATCAACGCTACTGCAATGGGGAACAAATAATATTAGTTGTCTTACATGTAAGCCTTGACTAATTGTTTTAAATAATAAATAACTACTTACAACTTCTAATTTATTTCTGTAAAGGAACCTCATCATTAGACAAGCTACTTAATTATAACATCATGATGACACTTGAAAGACACCATAGATTTTTGGCTAAGCCATGTGAGTTGATGGGTAATATAGGGTGCAATCTGGAACTTCACCGCTTGATGCCTCTGGATTTTACACACTGTGCCTTTAACAATCGACGAAGAAGATATTGATGACGTCGTTAAAACGGCTCCATTTTCCTACTGAGAAGAAGCTGCTCCATTTTAGGGCCTACTCCGGTTCGATTTACAACTAGTTTGAGACCAACTTTAAGTTAGCTCTCTTATTTTACATCGCTTTTGTGGTTAACTATCGTAAATAGGTTCTACTCAAGAGAAGAATTAGTTAAAAGGGACACCTCACTCGGATACACCGAGCTGGTACCACCTAGCTGCTAAACCTAACTCAGGCAGCTTGAAAGGCTATCATCCACCGACACGACATTTTTACTGTAAGTAAAACATTTCTGAAAAAATGAACATTATTGACTCAAATCTTAGTTTGGTTCGTAGGTTTAAGTAAAACCAAACTGTATGATCCAGAGCCGACACATTCTGCTGCTGATATTGAGACCACTAGCTAGGTGAATGTAAGTCTATTAGTCGAGACTAATGTTCGCATTCGGACTAGACTAGGGTAATTCGTTTGTGTATCGAATCACGTGCGTGAGCAAAAAACCATTCACAATAAACAACTACATCTCCATAACGAAAAATTTTCTATTCTGGTAGAAATGACATGATTCCAGGTAGCCGTTAAACATTTCAGCTGATATACATATTGTTTAATTCCATCCCAACGTAAGTTAGAAGAAGTCTTTGTCACATACAATCATGCACGTTGTTCAACGTATCGAAATTTATTCTCTGCATTTAAGTCATCCGCAGCGCAAGCTTCATTTCTGTTCCATCTCCTCTTGGAGGCATACACACCATTATAAAAAATATCCATCTGCGCACACGCACCTCTTTTCAGGCATCAGGGTCTTTTTTTTGGCATCTATACCTCTCGGAGAGGACAGCTGAGAGCCAGAAGTTCCGGCACTTAAATAGGGGCGATAGGGAGATGAGACAAAATCACTGTTTACGTGAGAAATGACAACACACAGCTTCCAAGAAAGAAAATAATGCAAAAAAATGACACACATAAGGGTCAGCTCCAAAATGTACCTCTTTCTTTGACGTCACATTTATCCATTTTCCATGATTTTCCCTTCAGCCTCCAGTACCTGAACAGTAGCTAGTGCTAAGTAGCTACGGATTAGCCAAGTAGCTACGGATTAGCCAAGTAGCATACGTTGGTATGAATAACTTATTTTTGTGAGATGTTTTTCTAGTCATCTGATTGTGATCTGATACAAGTAGCAATAATGCAGTTACATGCTATTTGCAGTGCTATTACTGCAGGTACATGGGTATGATGCTAGAGCAACTGCAGAGCATACTACAGGCATCATATGGTTTGTTGTGGAACTCATTTTAAGGAATAAAGGAAATTGTGTCTCACAGTCCATGATTTGAGAGGGTAGTACCCAACAGAAGAAAGTCCAATTAGTTATGAGTGACTATATAATATTTTTTGATTGAAAGGCCTGTTTGTAGATATAAAGCAAAAATCTTATAGATGGGAAGTCTTCCAAACTTTCAGAAAATGACAGCTTGCAACCAATTTGTGCCCATCTAGTAAAATTCAGTGGATGTAGCCATAGAAATAATGTATTACGTCAGTGGCCGGTAGTACTTTGTCGTCTGAATGTGTAATTATTTATATAATTTTTCTACCAGAAATTCAGTCCATATTAGTTTCTAAGATGGGGATTGAATTGTGACAGCTCATTTCTCATTTACAGTACTCAAAAATTTGGGGAACTCTTGATCTTCACAGTATAATACATTTAGTTCATAAAATATATTGAATGGATGAAGCCTTTCATCTGCAATTCACCTCTGGTCTGGGAACCTGTTAACTATCTTTAACACTAATGATGAGTAAATAGAAATTGAAATTTTGTTAAACTCTTTTTTAACATCTACCTTCTGACACTGTTTTATCTTCTTTCCCCTTTACTTCCAGGAGACTGCAGGTGAAATCTTATCAAAATGAGTGCAGCCTCTTCCCAAAAGGTTGTCCTGAAAAGCACCACCAAAGTGTCCTTAAATGAGCGGTGAGGAGCCACGCACCCTGTCAGCAGTAATACACCAGATGTGAAGGTTCTAGGGCTGCCTACGGATGGCTACTGTTGGGGACCGGACCTGACATGGATGCTATTCTGACTGTCCCCAGTGTGTGCACTGCTCACTCAATTTTGTTGGGCTCGTCTTTTCCTAATGCAACAGCAGAGTTTAATATAATCACATGGAGCTTCTGCTTGCCCGGGCTAAATATCTTGTGTGAGCACTGCACACATGTAGAGGAGGGGAGAGGATGGTGGTAATACTTGGTAAGCCTGTGCTGCCAGACCACTGTCCTACAAACGCCTTGGCACTCCAACTCCCTGTTACTTTCACAGCACCGTATACATCAAGTATACAACTTTTTAATGGGAGAACAAGGCCTAAACTAAACCAGAGAGGTGTCGATATCTTACTCCTCTCGGCCTCTAATATGTTTCTCTCTCAGATGTAAGTGGGACATGCGCTCCTTTACGATCCTCTTCTGTAAGTCTTCCTCCTCTCTGCGCCATCTCTATCAAAAACCAGGTACTCAGTCCTAGCTTGGACGTGACAAAGAGCTCTCCCTCCCTCACCCATCTCTTTCCATGCTCTGAGTCTCGGTGGTTAGACCACAAGTCACGGTCCTTGCTGTAAGTGGCTGGGTGGCCAAGCACTAATGTCCAGGGCCTTCACTGCTGTAGCATGAAGACACCCCAGCCAGTTAGCTGGAGGCCTGTAAGTGGCAAATTGTGTTCCTCTGGTACCATCTCTCTCTTTCTCTTTGCTCTCTTCAAGGTCAAAATGAGCCTTTATTGTGCTTGTGTGAACACATGTTCAATTCAAACATCATTTATTCTGGAATGTCATTTGAGAGAGAAAAAGAGTGCCAACAGGTGGACCATAAGTCTTACTTGACAAAAAAAAAAAGGCCATACAATCTGTGGCTGCATCGATATTGTGAGAAATGACTTGATGTGGAACCCTGCTTCCTCCTTCCCCTCCTCTGTATATCCCCTGTCCCTTTTTTTTGTTTTTACTTCCTCACTCTTTTTCCCTCCCACCTCTAAAGCTTCACTAACATGCTGAAGAACAAGCAGCCCACTGCGGTAAGCATTCGAGCCACCATGCAACAGCAGCATTTAGCCAGTGCCCGCAATCGCCGGCTGGCCCAGCAGATGGAGAACAGGCCCTCGGTGCAAGCAGCTTTGAATCATAAGCAGGTGAGGAAAAAGATCAGATGAGATGTGTGTCAGTGGACCTTTTAACTCTGCCAGGTGCGACACTGTAGACGGAGCTGAACCAATGCCAGACTACTGTATTGAGGGAATGCAGGACGGTTGTCTATAACATCGTCTTCTTTTATGTTTGTGGAAAGGTGGGGATACACAGCACATTAAGCATTAGGTAGCATATTTTGGCTTCCTCAGGTGTCGCTTGTTATTCACGGAGTTGGGGGTGATCAAAGTCGGGCTCGTTGATCCGGAATGGTTGTGAGATTGTCCAGGTAATTCAGATATTTCAGAAATTTGGTACTTTTGACTTCATTCAACTCACTGCTTTACATTTAAGCAGTACAAATGTTGTCATTTTTGCACATATTTCAGACATATAGGTGGTATTGGCCCCCTTCCTGAGTTTTTTCTTTCTTTTTTTGCATATTTGTCACATGTTTCAGATCACCAAACCAATATGAGACAAATATAACTTGAGTAAAGACAAAATGCAGTGTTTAAATTATTTTATTTATTAAGTAAAAATCAGAAAGGGGGCAAATACTTTTGCACGGCACTGTATGTTACCTACAGATTTTTCTAAATCACAAGGAATATTGATGTGAACTTTGCAAATATTTGAATGGTATATATAGAAATGGTGCAATTTCATTCAGCACATCCAGTTAGAGAGGGTGAAGGCTGGCCGTTATTTTGCACTTAACATCACATTAGGGTGGGGTTAATTTCTGGATAGCATATCTCAAACTGTTGGTATTTTTCTCAACCTTACACACATCAAATCTTATAAAGGTTGGCTTATGATTATTCAGATGTTTCTGACTCAACGGATATTTTTTGAATTTCAAAATGTTTATTCAACATTTTAGAAAATGATTTTCACATGCTGTGAAATAAAGTTTTTATTTTTAATGAAGCATATAATAAATCTTTTTATACTTAATTTTCTCTTGAGACTGAAGTAGGAGCTCTTCATCACTGGGAATTTCTGGTTCATGTTTAAAAAAAAAAAAAAGATTTCCACATGTGGAGGTTCACAGTGTGCAGATTCTGGATCAATGATATGGGGAATTTCACAAATTAAACATTCATGAGCCATTTTTGCAGTATTGCAGGGCACATTATTCGTGTTTAATAATAATAATAATACATTTAATTTATAATGCACTTTACATTTGGATCAAATCTCAAAGTGCTACAAGGCAAAAGCCGATAAAAGCATCAATAAAAAATAAATAAATAAATTTAAAAAAATAAAATAAAATAATAACTATACAAAAACGTGACCAAAAGCATTAATGTTAATTACAGTTATAAGTTCTGCTAAAAAGGAAAGTTTTAAGTCCTTTTTTAAATGTGTCAGTCATCTGTGGAGCCCTCAAGTGTTTGTCTTTGATACCCTTCTATCGGAACCACTATTGATTTTTTTCAGTTATTTGCTGTATATGTTTTATTGAATCAGACAACACAAGCTTTTCTCCCAATGTGTATCCTAAGCCTTTGGTGCCCATGACCGTGTCACAAATTCACTGGTTGTCCTTTCTTAGACCATTCTGGTTGGTACTAATACTAAGGACCAGGAAAGCGCCTTTAGACCTTCAATTATGGAAATGCTATTAACTTGGTCATCTACTCATCACAATTAGGTCCTTGTGCTTGCCAATTTATTTTCTGTCTCCAAAACATAAAATTCAGACTGACTATCCACTTGATTTCTATTCAAACCACTAACAAGTAACAACATCATCATTCTGACTTCACTTGTCTGTCTTCATACTGTTATGGCTGATTTATACATCTAGCAGACACATCAAAAAGTTGTCTCAAAGGACTCTTTGATATCAGAATCAGCTTTATTGGCCATGTATTTGCATACAATGAATTTGACTCCCGTTAACTGAGCTCTCACAGTGCGAACGTCATATAAATAATTTTAAATTAAATGGACAAGGCAAAAAACAAATATACAAGCTATAAACAAATAGAGATGATCTTAGGTATATATATGTGTATGTGTGTATATATACATATGTTTATGTACATACACACATGTATATATGTAACTACACGGCTGTGTGTGTGTGTATATATGTATGTGTGTGTGTGTATATGTGTGTGTGTATATATATGGGTATGACAGTGGCCTGTGAGATTTCTTAAAGAGTCGTTTTGATAAGGTTGCATAACGATTGTCAGAATGACTTATTGTATAGTCTTTCACGAAAAAAATATTTTCTGTAAAATCTAAAAGCACAGTAATTACTCAACATGATCAAACTTCTTACAGATACACGGTCAGATGGCATTGAAATGGGTTTGATTTCACTTGGAACCATAGAACAGTTAACGGCAACTTGTTAACATGCCTCTATATTTAACTGGTCTTATTTATAAGGTCAGCTGACTTGAAACACGATTCAAGTGTCCTCGAAAGCTTTAACCCACGCAAAAAAGCCAAGGACACCCTGGGCCAAAGATGTATTCATTCTGATAACAAAAAGCTGATGAAAATGGTACTGAAATTGAGAATAGGACTATAGAAGAATTTATGTAATTGACAGATCTTTAGGAAGGAACACTCCTGCTTTGTATGCATAGTTGGTGGAAGTCACTCAAATGTAATTTTTTTTGTCCTTAATGTGACCGAAGTCTGTTTCTCTTTTAATTAAATTTTTTTTAGGACTTTATGAATATACATACTGCTTTTAGTGATAATTTTTGTATCCAAATCATTCTAGTATAAATGACGAGTGGTTGAAGGACTTTGTACATGCCCTTTAACTGCTATGACTTGCTGCCAATGTGATGTATAGCCAAACACCAGCTTTTGGCTGCATTCCTGAACAGTAATATCTAATTCTATGAAGTTAAAATCCCTCGGCTTTGGAATATTTTGGGTATACATGCTACAACTACCTTTGTCAAATCCCATCAGAAAGTTTCTCTGGTATTCAAGTCAGGCAACTGTGATGGCTGCTCTACAATATTCAGTACTTGTTCAGAAAGCAAGCCTTGGAGTACAAGGTGTTCTCCTTGGATTATTGTCCTTTTTGAATGTCTGTTGGTGTCTGTGCTTAAGCTTCCTCACAGATGGTGACTTTTTCTTCAAGTCTTTCCTGATTCTTGATGGAATACATTTTGCCCTCTATTCACTGAAAAGAAATGCGATCAGCAGCGAGCAACTACAATGCTTGACTGTTAGAAGGGTGCTCTTTTCATTTCATTATCTTTTTCAGTCCTCACCCAGATGTAACGTTCAGCCTTTAGCACTAAAAACTCCAGATTTGTTTTATTGCTCCACAAAACAGCATCTCAAAAATTTTGGAGCAATGTTTCTTATGGTTTTTGGTCTGTATGTCTTGCAGTATGGGCGGAGCTCTGATGTAGATTTATGCTTCAACACAGAAATTTTGGGTCTCTACTACTATAAAAAGTGAATTGATTAAAGATTTTTTTCTGAGGTTTAAATTTTTCCTGCACGTGATTTTATCTCAGGGTGGTTTAAATGAGGGCAATATTACATTGTTCTCTCCAATTACAAGGTTAATGGGGATGGGCCATTTAGTGGTTTTCTTCTAAATGTGCTCTAAGGTTGACCTCTAGAACACTTTGGATATTTTGCTTTGAAGAAAAATGGCAGTTATGCAAGTATTTTTATTCGTAGCCCTGATGTGGTCCCTATGTGGATGCAAATGTCATGAATTAGTTATTTTTCATACAAGACTAGTAACGGTAAACTCTCTCTTGACCTCCTGTAGTCGTTTGTAGATCGACTTCAACTACAGCCGCCCATCTTGTTTGTCTGAATTTATCCTTATTATAAATGTGTCTGAACATCAGAGCCTGAAACAGCGCCTGGGGAAGAGCAACATCCAGGCAAGACTTGGCCGGCCTGTCGGGGCTCTGATGCGTGGAGGAGGTCCTGGAGGCCGAGGGGGAATGCGGGGAATGACCAGAGGAGGCCCTAGAGGACGTGCCAGAGGCGGTATCATGAGGGGAGCTCTCTCCCTGAGAGGTATGTACCAGCAAGCATTCACTGTAGCCCCATTTTCATAGCCTGTCCACGCCGGAAGTGATGCCCTTGGGTGATGTTTACTTCTGAGACCGGATTGGAGTTGGTAACGGACGACGTACTGGGTTTAACTGGAGGACTTCAGAAACAGTTTCTTAGACTTAAAGAATAGGAAAAAGAAACAAATCTTCAAAATGTACACTTGTGACTAAAGTTACTTGCACTTGTGCCACTTTTCTGATAACACTGTCATTGTGGGGTGTATCGTGGTGCTGGAGGTAAGCGTATATGGGCTTGGTGGAAGACTGATGAACTCATTCAAGACTAAAGACATTAGGGCTGGGCGATTAATTCGGAAAAGGTTGCAATCTCGATTCAGACGTATGCACAGTCTCATTTCTGAAGTACAGCGATTCTCCAGCGTTTTAATTTATAACCTGAACTGCAGCAAAACTTGCTAGGATAGTCACAGCTTATATTGCAATGAAAAAGGACTGGCCCTTTTTAAAAGAGTAGCCTTATTGGTATTTTTTTTTATCTATCGTGTAGGATTATGGGAGTTTATAACTGCTAAAATTAGCTTGAACTTGCCTAAGTGAAACTTAGAGGTCTGGTGAGAAGCTGAAGAGCAAACATCACCTAGTACAAGCTCAAACTCTTTAACCCCCTAATGTCATGTTTTTCCTTTCTACCACTTTATTTCTTTGTTGTTTCACGACTGCTACTTAACTTTCAGTCGTAACGACATGGAAGAGATGTGCAAGAGAGCATAGATACCCGCCCGAAGCTCTTCTGGTCTTGTCAAACCCTGCTGGACCGGGTTTAGATGAATAAAATAGTAGACTGAAGACTCACCGGGTTTAGGACGGATTCAATCAATAGTCTCTCGGATTGGGCAGGGTTTAGACAAATATGTAAAAATAATGTTCGGTTCAAGTGGTATCCGTCTAGTCAGGGATAGCAAAATTTGGGTTTGGTCATGATGGTTTAAAGATAGCGTATTGAAAACTCAATGTAAAAATAAAATTAAAGCATGGATTTACTGTCTCGTCTCTGTGTTGGCTGATGTAATTTTCAGTATTGAAGGTTTTTTTACGTGACAATGATGCCCTGAATGCCGCATAGGCTATGCGTTACCATTCCAGTTGTAAATTCCCATGTAATAGCCGAGTTTAAACCGTGAAAGACTTACGGAAAACAGGTCTTCCATAAATTTTAAAACTACTCAAAACAATGCAAGGAAACCCATAATTTGGTGGGACTTTTTGGGAATTTAGTTCTGAAATCACAATCTATCAAAGCAGTTCATCATTGATAAGATTCCAGTTTAAGTGTATTCTTAACTGCTGATGACCGTGTGTAATGTTTGTGTTTGATGGGTTAAAAACACTTGCTACAAGGACACAGAGCCAAAGACTGACCTTTTTATAGTTGTCTCTACCGTCACTAAATCGGGGTAAAATGACGAACACTGTAACATTGTTACAGCTGTGTGACAGCTTAAAAACTCTGCTTCAGCTATTGTTAACTGTTGGTCCGGTCGGGTGAAAACAAAAAACAGGGGGACTGCTTGGTTTTGGCCGTGCTCAGTTAGTCTACCAGCCGCGGTCGGGCTCGGACATAAATATGTATATGTGCAAAATAATTAACCCATCAGCTAAAACTGAGTGCTGTACTTCCTGAGACTTTTCTTCCTGAGTCCTTCACCACTGCAGAAAACTGCAAATGTTCTATCAGTTTGTAGTTGCCAGTGTCTTTTTTTTTTTATGTTGTGGTGTGATGGGGCAAGCAGCCAATGGAAGAAGACCCAGACAATGGACAAAATGATCAGAAGTGGCTCTGTGATCGGCATGGAGTTGAAGTCTGATGATTTTATGTATATCTGCTGATGCCGTTCTGTAATTTCTGTTTTGAGGGTTTGTAAGAGCCGATCATTTTGTAAATTTCTTTGGGATCAATCCATCTATCTGAAATTATCTCAAAATTGAGAGATGGTGTGACATGTAGGTTTGTAATGACAACGAACAACTAGTTATCGTCTGATACCAATTTTGTTTCACAGGGAAGCGGATGCCTGCAGGCGGCCCCATTCGAGGCTATGGTTCTACTAACCGCCTGGCAATGCGCAGAGGAGGCCGTCACCGTGGGGGTGCTTCTGCTAGAGGAGGTGCACTGTCACGAGGAGCTGCACGAGGGGGAATTGTTCGAGGTCAGGGAGTGACTTTCTCAAACTGATTTAATATAGATTGACCCACAGAACTGACTCTAGATCAGTACTATCAACTCACCGTTGCTCTGTGTTTTGGATGGACAGGCCGTGGTGGACTGCGGGGTCGTGGCGGTTTTGCCGGTCGAGGGGGCCGTGGCCGCGGGAGGGGCCGAGGTGTCGGCCGCCCAACTGTTACCCGAGAACAATTGGATAACCAGCTGGATGCCTACATGTCAAAAACCAAAGGTCATCTGGATGCTGAACTGGATGCCTACATGGCCCAGGCAGATCCTGACAGCATGGAGTGATTCTGATGGACTGACACACAAGCACATGTGGAATTGCTGCAGAACTGCAACAGAACTTGCATATGATGTTGTGTAATTTACAACAGCTTGAGCTAACAAATTGTTTATAATTTAGATGAGAGGCAACAGTCTGGAACTCATGGCATTGGAGCAGAAAATCAAGGTGTCATCTACCCAACCCTCATCGTTCTTCTCCTGGAAAACACTTTTAATTCTGAAGGAACTTTAAGGACGGTTTTAGATATTAACAAACCCCTCTGTTGAAACCAATGTTGAATTCTTCTTTTTTTTGTAAACCTTTCATTTTATTAGGTTTTTAGCAGTGCTGTGGTCACTTTTGGGAGCTGTTTCATTGTGTTGGACATTGGTTTAAAAAAAAAAAAGAAGAATGCAAGGAAAAAATTTTATGCCCATTTTCAGTTTGTATTGTATTTAAAGATGTTGAGAAATTTGTTGTTTCTCCACTCGTCAGAGCTTTTCAGTGGATTGCTGCCTGGTTAAATTTTACTTGAGAATTTGTATGACATTACCCAAAGCAAGAAAATAGGTTCTTGTTAAATCTTGTCTTGTTTTTCCTTTAGTGTGACATGTATGGATTTTAAATTGAGTAAATGGTGTCAACAGAAATGATGAAACTTTTTCTAAACTTGTTTGTGGGAGTGAATAATTAAATTAATCCGTCAAAATAATAATACATTTAATTTATAATGCTTATTGGTATCACAGCAGAGGATAAACGATTTATTTTATTTAGGGAGAAGATAGGGTTTTAAAAATGTTACTAAAATGTTGACCTGGCATTGTATAACCATCTGGATTATAATTAATTAAAAATTATCCAGGCCATCACCAATAAAGCTCATAAACAATTATAATTCAATACACAAATAAGACTGGTAGAATACACATCCATTAGGAATGGGTTTCGTACAGTTTAAAAAAATCTTTACAGAATTTCAGATTGAGGGACGTTTTGTTAAGTAGGGTCTAGTTCTATCCAATTTTGGAATAGTTAAAAACCACTGCCTTAAATCAGAATTGGCATGCGTTTGGATTTTGTGGAGTATATGCTCATACGGTTAATTTTAACACAATGACTTAACATGTTCACTTGCTACCAAATTTAGGAACCACATTGGTCCTTTTTTTTTTTCTTGAAATGTCGGAAAGGGGACATTTTGTCTTATTTCGAAATGAGATGTAATTTTGCCAAATAGGTTATCTAGGGCCAAGTTGTTTCACAATACGAATATCGTGGACTGTTAATAGTAAACGAGGGGAGGATGAATTGGGATCAGAAATGGTTCAAGGTCATATGTCATCTCCCCTCTTCTCATCCTCTTGTTTCTTGAGCCCCCCCTACCCCGATAAAAAGCAATCTGGTTTAAAATTTGTTTTTTATTGTAGTAAACATGCTCGGCAAAACAAGTCAAAGCTTAACGCTGATTAAGGATATGGCCATGTGAAGGTAAAATTGGACATATACAAAGAAATATGCTTTATACAGCAATTTACAAACAGTATAGCCACAGGTGGAACCCACTATTAGAAACAGCTTCATTACAGGCTTTACGCTCTTGCCTCTTGGGTTTGCACATAGTGCCAACATTTTCTTAAGCAATACAAACAAAAAGGGCAGGCTTGCTGTGTTTATTTGTGGCCCTCTACATAACATTTGCTGTCAGCAACGATAGAGGACCATACATTTATACCTCTTTGAAACCAGTCTGGTTTCCGCTCCGCCCACAGCAAAGAAACAGTTCTGCTACAAGTGACTTACGGATGGCAGAAGATGCTGGTTCCCCTTCCCTCCTGATTCTCCTTGAATTGTCTGCTGCCTTCGACACAGTTGACCATGGAATACTCCTACACCACCTACATCACACCACTGGACTCACTGCAAACCCTAAACTAGTTTCAATCCTACTTCACTGACCGAACAGAATACGTTTCCCTTGGAAGTTCAAGGTCCCGGACACACACTGTCACTTGTGGGGTCCCCCAGGGATCAGTCCTCGGCCCCCATTCTTTTCATACTATACATGCTCCCCCTTGGCCATGTCATCAGTCGATATGGACTTTCATTCTATTGCTACGCTGATGACACGCAAATCTACATAAAAACTGACACATATTCCTCTGCAGCCTCTCCATCCTCATCTCCACTGTCAACTCTCCGTGCTTGTCTGGAGGAGATAAAGGTGTGGATGAAAAACACTTTCTCCAGTTGAACACCTCCAAAACCGTAGCAATTTTAATTGGCACCCCACATCGGACCGTATCTTCCTCCACAACCAGTATTACCTTCTCTGGTCATGACATTCCCCTCTTATTCAGTCACCAACCTCGGCGTAAGATTTGACCCTCAACTCACTTTTGAATCCCGCATCAAACACATCTGCAAGATCTCCTTTCATCATCTCAGAAATGTTTCCAAACTCCGTTCTTCATTCACCTTGAGTGATGCTGAAAAGCTGGTTCACGCGTTTGTCTCCTCCAGACTGGATCATTGTAACGCACTTTTCATCGGGATCCCTGATAAAAGTCTTCAAATACTACACTATGTTCAAAACAGTGCTGCAAGGATTCTGATGAGAGTTCGTAAACACGAACACATCACCCCCGTTCTTCATTCCCTTCATTGGCTTCCCATCTCCACCAGGGTTGATTATAAGATCTCCCTCCTCACTCACCAGTGCATCCATGGCAACGCACCCCCCTACCTAAATTAACTACTCACCCCACTGACCTCAACACGATCGCTCCGTTCTACCCAGTCATACCGCCTCCTCCTTCCCCGGACTAAGCTCAGCACCATGGGTGATCGGGCCTTATTTTCTGCTGCCCCTCATCTGTGGAATGCCCTCCCTGACCATCTGAGGGCTCCACAGACGACTGACACATTTAAAAAAGGACTTAAAACTTTCCTTTTTAGCAGAACCTATAACTTTAATTAACATTGCTGCTTTTTGGTCAGGTTTTTATATAGTTATTTTATTTTTTATTGATGCTTTTAGCTGCTTTTACTTTAAGATTTAATCCAAATGTAAAGTGCATTATAAATTAAAAGTATTATTATTATTATTATTATTATACATCACAGGACTCAAGTTGAAAGTTTGATCATCATTTTGCCTCTTGGGTAATAGTATGGCTCTCGCTGCAGTCCTTTACATTTGCCATGTCTGTTGCAACATGGTCTTAGGTCATGTTTACGTGAACTGTGTCATGCAATTCCCACAATTGGGACAACAGTTCAACTTAAGAGTCTTAATAATAATAATACATTTAATTTATAACGCACTTTACATTTTGTGTGCTGCAGATAACAGTGTGGTGGAATGTAAGCATCTTTCCATCTACCTAGTTCATAGCGCATGGCTATTGTATAATAATATTTTATTGATTGAACAAGGACTTTGCAGACACCTTTCAGGGGCAGGTGCTCAAAGTTAGAAAGGGACACATGGAATTCAATTTTAACACGAACGCCATAACATGTTGATTTCTGACAACAAATATCAAATGTAAGAAAATAAACCACATTATGCTATATCATTATACCCCACTGGGTCTCATTTATCTTATGTGTTCGGTTTAAGTCATGTTGTCATCCTCTTTTACTCCAGCCCCATCTTACTCGTTTTGTAATTGAAATTGTGATAGACACACACAATAGAGGATGTGCATAATTTAAACTGTATATTGCAAAGCAATGACGTGATAATTGCTTGAAGATTGTAAACGAAACGTTTTGATAATTTACGCTCTGAAAAGTAGTTGCTACACATGTAATTTGCAGCATACTTTTTTTTTCAATTGTCCACGTCAGGTAACCAAGTCCAGTAAAGCAACATAGAAGTGAATTCCTGCTAATCAATTAATACTAAATTTTGAATAACTGCTGTGTGAGCTACTCGGTGGAGGGGTGAGGGGTCTCCTAACAGGATATCCGAGTTCTAGTGGATGCAGTTGCCGAAAAGCAGTTTGAACTGACGTAACGCATACTATAAATTCTATTACGGCGCGCTATCTCTTCCTTTCAGTACAGAGAACGGTGACGGGGAACAGTCAGCGTCACTACGCTGAAACTTCAGAATAGGTAAATATAAATAACTGAAGCATTCACCCAAATATTTATACACATGCTAATCTTCACCACTGACAATGGATAAATATTTGGTTTTATTGACGTTTGATACGTAATATTTTCACTAATCGGGTACTACGCAGTCAACATTGAGCCTGTTAGCTGCCAGCTAGCTAGACGTTTTTACGGCTAATGGTTATCTTAAACGTGTCCTGACTGAGTGGTAGTTTTATTGAGTGTAGAACGCCAAGACTCACATAATTTCCTGTAAGCATTGAGATTAATAACGCTAGCTTTTATTAAACGGAAATAGAATAATGCGTCTTTTTATTTATTTTTTTAATTAAACATACACTCCCTGAAAACAAAAGGTTTAACAAACACACGAATCCAATTTTTAAAGTTTGAACTTTCCTGGGCATAGAAAAACGTAATTTGAACATAGCATGTTATATAATGTGAATGTAATTCCATATTTTATCCTGCTTTTTATTAGCACTGCTGAAAATTGTAACATGATCAGTCGGAGTAAAAGATTTTGGAATTTAAGGTTTGAAGACTGCTCATCTTTGACGAGCGGTTACTTTACAAAATCTTTAACAATTCCACCGTTTTCTGATTCAACCTTTGGACATAACCTGATGAATAAGTATCTGCACAAACACAACAGCCAGTGGTCAGAAACGTAGAAATGTGGTCATAGTGTTCCTTATCCCTAAGCCACAGTGCAGACAAGTCCGGGAAGGTCCAGTGCAGTGGGCCGATTCCAGAATGGCGGTGGCAAAATAATTGTCAGGTTTTGCTTTCACCTCAGCACTCTTGTTTGCTGAATGGTGACAATGAGGCCTGGCACATTGTGCTATGCATTTTGGATTTGGCTTTCTGTCTTGTGGGGAAATTTAGATTTGTTGTTAATTGTTTAAACTCATACCCTTTGCAGGATATGAGCATCATGCGGAATGTGATGGAGACACAGTATGCAGCAGTTGGTTCTTTTCATCTGGAACATAAGGTTAGTATGGGTTACTGATAAGTTTAGGTAACTTCTATGAGAAATTATGATAAAGCTCCAGCAGCTAAAATTGAAATGAACCCGGGGAAAAAGGACTGCAGGACATAGTCCATGTGTGTTAGCACAGTATGAGCTCTGGTTCTATTAAGTGGGCTGTGCAGCAAATACAGTGCACAGAGCAATGACTTCTCTTGCAACCCACTGCTGTTGCTTCTACAGCAGTGTTACTATTGAGAACTGACAACTTTGTATGGATACAAGTTTTTAGAACTTTGATTGTAAACAGTCCTTTGTCTGTGGCAGGTGAAGAAGACCTGAAGGCCCCTGGGTAAGTTTTATGACAGAATACAATGACTGTGTTGCTGTCATGATGATTGGCTAAATATGTTCAACTGCTCTGAAGTGTGAATGACGCATGCCTCTCTGAACAGCATGCTGTATAAATTGATGTGCTTGTAATTGAGGAAACATGCTCATTTTAAATGGATGTTGCAGGGTCTCGCCATCTTGGGCTTACGCTCTGATGCAACAACATAATGTAAGTACCAATCGCATCACTGTGGCAAAGTAACATGTGACTGTCTGAATTAATACTGACTGACCAGATCCTGACTAATCCAACCTCAGTTGTTGCATAATCATTAGAATCCCATCCATACAATGGGTTGAAAGTTTGTTTCGTTATCCATGTGTTACTCTATCAAATGGCACTTGTTAATGACTCTGCTTATTTTTGATATAAGTGTAATAGAAAGTATTGTGAGTCACTTAGTAGTCAAGCCAAACACGCAGCACTTCTATGGGCTTTGTGCAGCCTGATAACGTGACCATTAATCAAATTTGGCAGAATTTGGACAGACTGCAGGTTCATCTAGGTGATTATTTGGTACCAACACACTATGATGTGGTTTTGCAATAATGGTGACATGAATTGAACAAAAGACAAGCCACATGAGCACACGATAGCACTGTATGGTATCTGCAGCCAGCTGGCTTATTAGCTGGTCTGTTCATAAGTCAGTGCTAGAAAAACTCAACAGTTGGCATCGTTGGTCTCCATGCAGCTTGTGTTTGGAGTCCTGGTATATTTGTTGAAACATGCGTGACCTCTTGTGGCTTGTGTGGACATTCCTAGGACAACAATCTTTTGGATGACTGAAAACACAAGCTTCCAGTTTTGTAATCTTTTGAAAACGTAACTGCGTGAACTAATGAAACACATTTTGTGAAATGCCAATTAAAAGGCCCCTACTTTCTAGGGGACTACTTTACTATGTGCTTCTGGCACCATTTTCTAAACAAATTTTTGCACTGGTTCTAATCCTGTCCTTCAGGTTCCTTTTGAGATGGTGAATGTTATCACAGCCTCCAACAGAGAATTGACATGGTGAGTTGGCCAGGGATTGGTTATAAATGATTGTGGTGTCTGAATCTGAGGTCTATCCCGACAGACCTATGCCCGTTTGGTCATGTCGTTGGAAATGCCTCGGAAAGCAAATCTGTAGTTTCGCTTTACCCACATTGTCCCTTCTATGAGCATTATGGGATATAACTGCAGTACACATGACAAAGTTGTTTCCTGAAAGTTTTGGTAGTGAGCATACCCGAAAGTCAAATTACCGTTTTTCAGATTGCCCATTGACAGACTTGTGTAAAACCTGTAGATCTTCACAAATGGATTGAGATCTGGGACGTAAAGATCAGTTTTGAGATGCTCAAATTTTCTCCCAGCCAAAAAGTGAAGCATGTGGTGATAGGACTGTTTATTATGTCACTAAAGTGGCACAGTTTTAAAAACTTCCCGCATGAGTAGTATGGAAGTGTACATGAGGGATTTTTGCATTTCAGTGCCATGGTTGCAATTCAATCGTGAACTTGTGCCTGTTGAGGCTTTCTTGATTCATAGTTAAATCTTGAATATCTGACACAACAATGTATCTGCAAAATGGGGCTTAGTGGTATTTGTGGAATTTAAGAATTTTATTTATTCTTTTGAACTTAGAATTGACGATATGTTCAAACTGTAGCTTATGCTTGTTGAAATTAGTCGGGACCCAATAAATATGACCCTGAACTTCAGGAGGAGTTTTGTATATAAATATATTGCAATAATTCACCTTTGACATTAAGATGAAAAGATTAAGCCAATGAGCTTAAACTTGTTCTTGCTGTTTTGTGACAGTGATGGACGGCGAAGGCAAAACGATAAAAAGTGGTAAGTGTTAACCGTTCTGTAATCCTGGTATCTGTCAGATGCATACAATTATGGCACTGTATGGTATCTGCAGCCAGTTGGTTTGTCAGCTGGTTTGTTCAAAAGTCAGTGCAAGAAAGAGTCAACACGTGGCATCGTTAGTCTCCATGCAGTTAATGCTTGGAGTCCTGGTTAATTTGTTGAAACACTCATTCTCTTAGAAGCAAATAGTTGTGTAAGATCATGTGACAAAGTGTTTTCACCTGGTCGGTGGCTGAGTAAAACAATTAAGTTTAACTTGTCCTTAAAAAAACAAGAACCCTTGGAGGATGAAAATGTTGTTGAATGTTGAGTAATTTTTCTTCTGTACTCAAGTTTTATATCGGCTGAAGCGTAATATCTATAAATGTGACAATGGGAATACTGTTCTTCTCTCAAATAATATAAAAAACAAATGTTCTGTCAGCTACAAGTAAATTAATACAATTGTGAATCTAATCAACAATATTGTATTGATACATTTAGTCCTTTACTTGTTCCTACGGTTTCAACTAGGGCTGCAACGAATAATCAACGTAATGGACTATAATCGATTATGAAATTAGTTTTCGACGAATTTAATAGTCAACTAGTCGGTGGCGTCATTGGACACTGCCGCCAACACCGTGGAATACGAAGGAAGTAAACATTAGCGCAATGGCAACACCAGCGCAAAAGAAAACAGTCAAGTTGTGGAAGCACTTCTCAAAAAAATGTTAACTGAAAGATTTGCAAAGCTGTCCTGGCGTGGCGCACGTCAGTAATTGTGTTGGGCTTAACATGCTTTTGAAATGTAGTGAATCATTAAAGGCGTGAGTACCAAATAACTGTTATAAATTTCCGACGATAAACTTCACGTTACAAATATACCCTTACGTTAAAATCATATATATTGCATTGCTCATGGACACGTTTTCACATTACTGCTGAAAATGTGTTGCTGCCTGCCGAGTGCACAATTCTGTGTCCAATGTGGGCTGGAGCCAACTTGTAAACAATTTATCCTAATCTAGTTGATGCAAACATTATGCACAAAGCCCTGATTGTTTTCTTTTCTACCTTTGTTTATATTCCTAAATTTACAGGGATGTTTGATTCCTTAGAAACTGCTGTATTTGTATATATTTTTTTATATTATGCATTTTAGCTACCTTTCATGTCAGCAGTGATGTGATGAAACATGAAAGGACTAAATTACAGTTTAGCAAATAAATTGTTGGTATAGCGACCTGTTTAGTTTAACAGTCTGTTATAAAAGCAGTAAAGTTTATTAGAAGACATTTTGGGCCGAAGAATTTATCAATTTCATCTTTAGTTTGCTTGTCCCTAAAACAACCTAAAGCTGATACCAAAATAAGAGCCATTTGGTATTTGTTTATTTATTTTTACTTAACCTTTATTTACATCGAGAAAAAAAATTATCCGATTAATTGGTCTATCATTGAAACGATGAATCGACTATCAAAATAGTCGTTAGTTAAAGCCCTACTTAACTGAATAGCCCTTTCAACTTAACTGAATATGAGGTAAGACGGCTGAAACTCATGTGTTGCTGACTTTGCTTCAGGTCAATGTGAACCAGATGCAAGACCAAGGAAAATTCTATGAATGGATATAGGGAAATTCAACTGGCAAGTACTTGAACAACTTGTACTCATTTGCTTCCAGGTGCCTCCAACCTTTCTGGAGACAAGTGGGCATGACCTCAGTCTTCCAGTAAGTATTTTCTGATACTTCAATCCTCCAATGTCATGTTTGGTCATATACCAAGGCTTTCAAGAGTCTCTGTGCTTGACTAGCTGTGGAATTGACCAGAAAACAAAAACCATCCCAGCGGGCTTCTTCAGCAGTCTGCTGAGATGACCTGTTGGGAACATTATCTGCATTTGCTTTTGGGATGGAACACACAAAAGTGTCCTACTGAGCTCTAGAGATAGGTATTAAGATTTATTACTGGTTGTCGGTATCATCCCTAAGTAGATGCTAGTTCACATCAAATCAATTTGTGCCTTCTACAAGTGTGACAACACCTTTCAAAATGTGACCGACAACTTTGGCATTATGTTTTAGCGTCATTCTGATAGTGCAGTTCTTATGAACATGCAGTGTGAATTTAAGTGCAGACAAATATCATTTTCAAGCCAGAATTTTGTTTTTAGAAAGAAATATTTGAATGTAAATAGAATAACGGCAAACAAAGCTGTTCTGTACTCCATAGATGCATTTATGTCTGTCTCCAATCAGATTGATGGTATATCGTCTTCCTTTGAGAAGCAGACTGTGAAAAATGGTGACGTAGTCAAGAAGGGTTACTAATTTCACCTGGATTAAAATATACTTGTTTAAGCTCTCATTCAATCACATGATAGAAATGTTGATTTTGTTTAATGTCTCAGTTCTCATTTATGGTTGTGACCCTATTTACATTTAAATCAAAAGCACCTGGACTATTTGTTTTCAAGACATTTTACTGAGGTGAAATGTCCTTGAGCCAACCAGCATTGGGTTCATGGAAATTAACAATTGGCAGAGTGATTAGAATGTGGAGCTGTACATTAAGGAATGAGGTGCAAATGAAAACAATAAACGCTTTTTATTTTTTAGAAAAACTACTATCCACTTCCATACAAGTGAGCGGTGTGATCCTATCTAACACGTCTGAAAGCAAAGTCCCCCGCTGCAGTGGAATGTATGCTAACCAGTCAAAGAAGCTGGGCATACACTGTATGATTTGAGCCCGATGCACGAGGAAAGGTTCGCAGCTCCTGCTCGACCTTGGGCAGCCAAAATGTATGAAATTTTGGTTGGCTGTTGTCAGGCTTTTTTGTTCTTGCACAGTTGAAGCAAAGCCACTAGTCAGCTCCCCATGGTCAGGTAATTTTTTTTCTCACCGCCCCTTTAAAGTGGGTACTGAGCGTCTGACTTGCAGTGTTGAGACAGCCCTTCATGCTGATAAGACAAGCTGCCATAAAGTTGGAATTGATGTTTGTGGCTGGTAGCAAGCTATAAGGTAATACTACACTAAAACACTGCTAGCTTACCTCCAATTCTCTTACCTAAATGATTAGGTCACCATGTCCATGTCATCCTAGATATGTCCATATACACCTGCGATTTTTTTCCTTTCTTTCCCCCTAAAGGTTTTGGCGCACAGGGTAGCTCTTTTCTCTTGTTTGTATGTTGCTAGTAAACAAACTTCGTGCCATGGCGCTGTCAAAATAAATCTTACTATACACAGAAAATAACAGCAAAAATTGCTACGCAAAAATAACCCCCAAAGACATTGTTGGAAATGCAGTATAGATCCTCGAACATGAATTTCAACATCAGTGTCCTGTTTCCATTCTTTTTAGAACCTAAATAGCATTTTCTTTACCAGCATGCAAAGAACCAAAAGGGGTCCAGTAGGGTACTGTATGGGTTCCAAATAGGTGGGTTCTAATCATGATGTAAACATAGTACATGATTATTGGTAGACCAATTTTTTACACACAATTACCCTTATGTGTAACAGCTTTTCCTTTGATTTCAGAAGCTGCAGCCGCTGATGCAGCATCCGGCACCGATATGCAGTCCTTCACTTTGGACTAAAAAGATGGAGCCTGATGTATAATATTCTGAGATTTTGTCTGTCTGCGGCCAAGCAAATGGGTATTTCAGTAGGCTGTTTCAGATCGTAATCGGGTATGGAATGGAAGTATCAAAGTTAAGTTTGGTTCGGACTGCAATGACAAATCATGGCAAGAACCTCTGACATTCAGTCTCATTTTTTAAATGGGGTGGTATAACAAATCCCATATCAGTCACTCTGCATATGTACAACTCCAAGCTGGCATTTTAAAAGCGCCGAGAGCTCTTGTGTCCAATGTTGGTGTTTATTGTAAGTTTGTGCTAGGAGTAAGTTAAATTTCCCCATGGTGACAATAAAGTATATCAAGCAATGAGTGGTATTGAGTGGATTGTTTCTTGAGTGTACACAGAAACATATAATATCAGAAACCTAAATGTAGCAGACTCCCAGGCTTCCTCAGCAAAATGGCATTGATGGGTACGCCTCATCCAGTGGCTTTCAAAGTAATCTGGATTTACTTCCACTAATACATCAGTAATTGAAACAATGGGAAAATTAGTTCCAAATCATTTACGTAGGCATTTCCACTGTCGCAAATTATCGGAGGGGAGAACGACTGTGCACTTGAGCTCCTCAGTGGTTGGGATACTGAAGACGTTATGGAGATCTGTTGAGAAGGGAGGTTATAAACTTCTGATTTTGAGGCAGATATTGAGATTTAGTGGCCAATTTCAAATTACTGCATTTTGTATGGACCGTTCTGTATACTTTTTAATGCATATTGCAGCAACTATTAATTAAATCAGTTTATCAGAACCATTAGTGGTTTGAGCGAGGACCTGTTAGTTGTCTTATGTTTTGGTGGCAATGTTGGAGAAATGTCAGAGTTTTCTAAACTTAGGATTTGGAGACTGGGTGATTTGGTAGTACAATGCATTTACTTGAGAGGTTTTGTTTTTAAATGACCTCACTGCATTTCAGCTGCATTAACAGTCTGAAGCCTGCTGCATTTCAACTGGTGACAGTTCAACTTCGGGGATATCAATCAGTCCGTTCAGGAAGTACAAGCGATTTGTGAATCAGTTTCACCTGTTAGGGTGCAATGGAGAGTCGGAAGCATGGCTTCTTAATGGTTCTGCAGGAGTAAGACCCTGGCCATTTCTCTTGCCTTGTCTTTCCTGTCTTTGTCTTCTTTAGTTTTATGTTCTGCTAGTGTCTGTCACTACTTGTGACATGAGGCATTACCTGCAGCCCACTGACTGCACAGACAGTACAGCCCCTCCAGGATGAACTATACCATAGCAAACCTTGAACAGAGGTTGCAAAGTTTCGAGTCTCCCAGCACAACTATGTGGCGCTAAAGTACTCATGTTGTTGAAAATGATATTGCTGCAACATCATCCACCCTGGTGCTGGGCCAGTGTTGGTATGTGATCTCCACAGGCTAGCCAAAGGGTATCCACAGACCCTTTAAACTGGTCCAGGGCAATGCCCAATCAAGGTTTTTTTAACTAGAATATTTCTTTTATCGAGATCAGACCGGTTTAAGTTTTCCCTTTTTTTGAGCAGTGTGCTTAATGGATCACAATGAAACTTGAACACGTGTGGAACTATCTTTTTTTTTTCTTTCAAAGATAAATAGAACTGAGGGCATTCAGCCATTTAATTTGGATTTTCATTTAATTCAACGGGACCGTTTGGTCTTGGTGGAAGTATGCACTCTTTGAGAGCCGTTCCAGTTGGAAAAATCATTCTCCTTCCTTGAAAATGATTGTTAGACAAGAAGCTAAAATAGAAATGGTTTTAAATGATCTGCGATGCATTATGAATACCACATATGATCTGAGCTGCACATTTTATTTAACTCCACAAGGTAGTGGTATGTAGTCACCAAAGCAGTCAGCCATGAAAGAAAACACTGAAACAGCTCTGTGACATCACGTTGACAAAATCAGCATACATTTTTTTTGCAGTTTGTGCTAGTCCATACATTTATCATATCTCTTTATGAAGCCTAATTTTTAGGTTCTACAAACTCAAAGGCAGAATTGACAAACTATACAGTTTTCCTTCATGCTTTGTGTTCCCATTTAGGGAGAAGAATTAATACAGATGACACAGGTGTTCACAGAAGACAGCTGCTCTGTGATGAAGATGAGTAAATCTCAGTATTAACTAAAGTGTTGGAAAAAAGGCCTGTGTCATTTCTGCTTTTAACAAATTAGAAATCTTAATGTTAAATGGAAACTTTAAATTTACATTTTTTTTTTTTTACCTCTACCAAGGAGGTTATGTTGTATTCAGTCAAACAAACAGTATTTCTAAAGCATTTATGAGACAGAGTTCATTAAAATTGTTTACCGAGAAAGCATACAATGAAACTGTCCAGACAATCCAAAAACTCTTATTGTTATGGCTAATAAGGATCCCAAGTTACAGACAGAAGGCAAGTTTATGGTGTTTGTTGACAAAAATATCAAAAAGACTTCTGTGGCTAGTGAAGCGATCTTCCTGCTGAGCGTGAAGCCAGCTTGAGAGTTTTGACTGGCTGTGTGTGATCAGGTTACCAAATCCAGGGAAGCAGAGGCAGCATCTGATATCTCAGGAGCTGAGATCTCAGAAGCTGGGCAGGTGACACTTTATAGCAGGGATTACAATTTGGCAGGGTGGTGCGGTTGAAACCAGGTCTTTATAGCCGACTCCACACAACAGACACTGCTCCTAAAATAACCACCTTTGCACACTCACATACATCAGCTTCTCACTGAGGGGAGGAAGAATCAGAGGGCATGACTCTTATGAAATTCATCATTTTCAATTTTAATGGTTTTAACTAAATAATTATTAATCGACTATCCCTGATTGGTTCTGAATTTGTAGTTTGTAAAAAACCTTACTCGAAACAGCCAGAGCAAATTTTAGTGAAACTTGGTCAGAGGATGGGTCCTGGGCCAGAATAGACACAATAGATTATGGTGTAAATTAGAACGTTTACAAGAAAGGATGTTTTTCAAAATTTTCTTCAACCTCTCAAGGATTAATGCTTGGATCCTGATTAAATAAATAAGGCGTACTAAGATGGTTCATGATTGTGATCAATTAGATGTAGATCCTAATGTCCATACTATGTTTTTATAGGGCATAGACTTTTTCCAGCTAAGATTTAGATTCAGACTTCAATTAGTTGTCATTTATGATGCACTTCCATACTAAGAACATGCTTACTAATATTTAACCGAAAGGGCACATTACAGGACAAAAACAATGGAAGTTAATAAGTAAAAAGATAAATCAAACAGAAATGATTTAATTTTGAAAGTCCATTAAATTCATTACTGCAGAGTTTGTAGGGAACCTTTTAAAGGCAATAAAGTAAACAAAAGACCACTTCGTCCACAAGTCAAAGTATCCTTGAGCAAAACTTGAGATCCCGAAGTTGCTCCCTATGGCTGTTCCATTGGTGTGTCTCTAAGGGCTTCTCAATCTGTACACGAGGCAACATCCTCCGTCCTTAGACCCTCGGTCCGGGTAAAAAGCAACTCCCCAAAAAACACGACAGGGGATAAAAGGGAATTAAACCTCAGGAAGAGACACAGAGGATGATCACTTTTTTTCAGGATGGCCAGATGTGCAAGAGATGTTGCTTGTACAGAGCAGATCAACAATAAAATAACCTTGTATACAATTCTAGCAATGATGATGGTATGTGGTGATGCATTACAGTACATACAGTAGAAGTGGTACTACAATATAAATATACAATAGCATTAGTGGTACTAAGTATTAGATATATGATTATGAGTGATAGCAGTAGAAGATGGCGTCCAGCACGGCCTTGGCAGTAGGAGAGCGAGAGAGAGAGGGAGAGAAACAGAAGGAGAGAGAATGCAGTGTATCATGCAGTACCCCCAGCAGCTGGGTCTATAACAGCACAACTAAGAAATGGTTCAGGTGCGAACTGAGCCAGCCCTAACTATAGGATTTATCAAAGGTTTTAAGTCCAGACTTAAATGTAAAGAGGATTTCTGCTATGGAATTAAATCCCTGTCAAAAGTCTGCAAACAAACGCAACACCATTCGTGTGCAAGAAACACGAGCAAAGAGTCTAATTCGGGTGTAAACGCGAGGTGATTTGCAAAGAAAAACCATGATTGACAAACAATTGTTTTCTGTTTTGCACATACAAAACGTGCTACAGAGACCTGCATCATGGAAAAACGTGCTACAGAGACCTGCATCATTGAAATTGGAATTACATGTTTAATTCCAATTTCAATAAAATCTATCCTACAACTGCACAAAACGAAAAACAACCTGCATGAGACATAATACTTGCACGCAAGCCTTTTCAGTTTCGTGCGCACACAGGTCATTTGTAGTTCACCTTTTACGACAGCAGGTATCGCTATGACTCAGTGCCACAGCACTACTAGTGGGACCACATATTTCTATGAGCCGTCCAATTACTAATCCAGACTTTTTACCATCTACTATGATAAATGGATAAATGGACAAGCAAAAGATTAATATATATATGTAAATGTTCAAAGGTCAAACTATGAAGTCATGTTACAAACTTTAACAGGAATATATTTTACCAGTATATATTTTATATTTTTACCAGTTTTATAAAATTCTTACAACTAAGACTTTATCTTCAGAAACATAAGGAATGGGGAAATTCCAGCAGAAATAGAGGAACAGTTGATGCCATACACAGAAGAATCAAATAAAGTGAGGATGTCCAAAATGTACCAGGCATTACAGCAGGAATCTAATGATAATAATATGGATGTTTAAGAACGATCGGAGCTGAAAACAAACACAAAAACAGATGGAGAATGGGAGGAATTAATTAAAGCAGGTCATAAATGAACCAACAGCCCACAAATTAAAATTAAATTAAAATAAATGTAATTTAATATTAAAAATTAAAAATACATTTAAATCAAGACATAATTAAACCCTAAGTAATTTTGATCTCTTTTCTCCCAATAAACTACGATCTTTGGGCAATCCCAAAATATGTGTGTATAATCGCCAACCAAACTTCAGCCCCCGCCCCCATATTTTGAGGTGATCAATGGAGTTTTGAAAAACGGTATCTTCACCTCCCAATCAAATTTCCTCCATGTTGGGCAGTTAACGTGGTGCTTCCTGATAATGTTGCTTCCTGATAGGGAAACATCTAAAAAGTGAAGAGTATCGATCCTGGCACCGAACCCTGCGATTCTCCACTTCACTAAGCTTTGTGGGTGCGGAAGAGTCGTTGTTGACATGGACAAACTGAACTCTGTCATTTAAATATGATTAAAATCACGATAGTGCAGTTCCTTTAATCCCAATGAAGTGTTCTAATCTTTGTAATGGGATTTTCAAATCAAATGTAGCACTAAGGTCTAAAAGGACAGGTATAGAGACGAGTCAACTCTTTGTGCGTTTTCATCCTGCAGGTTCCTATGGATCCTAGCTGGAATCAATCCTGTGGACACGCTTAATGTCTGCTGCTGCTGAAGCCAGTCATGAGGGGCTAACAAGCCAGTGTACTTCTAGTGTTGTTCCCAAGCCCAGTTAAATTGGAAGAGTCAGGAGGGTCTTCCGACATATAACCTATGCCAAATCAATATGCAGAACAAGATGATCGCTGTTGCGACCCCAAAAATGCCCAGACGAAAAAAGAAAATTGAGATTATACTAACAGTATAATTACTTACGTTATTATAATAACTACTAATTGCAATCATTCTATTATTATAGCTGCATTTCATGTTTGTTTGCTGCTCTTCTCACTACTTTCACACCTGTCTTTCTCTCTCTGTGTCTCTCTTTCAACCAAGCCAGTCCAGACAGAAGGCCGCCCACCTTGATCTGGGATCTGTCCGAGGCTTCTGTCTGTTTAAATGCAATATTTTCCTTTCCACTGGATCCATGTTCGTGCTCATTTGAAAACTGTAAGGTCTACATAGACTACAGTCTAGACCTGCCCGTTTTGGAAAGTGGAGATGAGATAACTTTTGTTGTGATTTGCTTATGCAAAAGAAAATTGTCTGGTCTTAAATAGTGGTGAAACTGCGTTGGAGATAAAATTATGGGATTGATAGATTACAGCGTAGACCACTGTCGCTGCTAAGGGATTCCAATTTGAAATACGCCATGTTTGCATCACCAGTCTGATGTTCCTCAATCTGATTTTTTTTCCCTCATTGTGACACAAATCTGATTTTTTTTTAACGCAGATCAAGCCACTATCAAAGGAGTGTAGTCAGATCAGAGTCTAGATCAGATATATATCTGTGTCATGTATAATGTCATGTATATGTTCACTGATAATGCATCTATTTGATTTTTTTTTTTACAAATATGACATTTTTCATGTGTGACGATGACTCGTGCAAAACTGTTCACATTGAAGTTACATATTTCCTTCACTCCTTTCTAAAACTAATTGTCTTTTGTCTTCAGAAGATTGTTCCTGTCTCTTTCACACAGATGAAGGTGGACTGCTGAGTTCTGTTCTGAGGAGCTTGTTCTCCTGCGACGTGCCACTTCCTGAACATAAACTATGGAAAAAAAAATTAAGGGAACACATAAGTTCTGCAGTGTCTCCCACAACGCTTTCAAGAGTATGGAGGAGAAACCAGGGGACGGTTTGTTACACAAGGACAAGAAGAAAGGACCATAGTAGGGCATGAACTGAGCTGAAGGTCCAGTATCTCATCCTTTGTGTGAGGAGGAACAGCAGGAGTACTGCAAGAACCCTACAAAATTACCTCCAGCGGGCTACAGGCAAGCAAGTTTCTGACCAAAATGTTAGAGACAGATTCTGTGAGGATGGCATGAGGGTCCGACGTCCTCTAGTGGTACCTATGCTCACAACCCAGTACCATGCAGTTGGATTGATGTTGGCCACAAAATACCAGAATTGGCAGGTTTACCATAGGCACCCATACAGGTCCAAACTGAGCACATGTGAAAGATGTTAAAAAGTCTAGGGACACCGTGGTGAACATTATGATGTCTGTAAAGTCATCCAGCAGGACCAGTTTGATGGTGGGTCATTTCAGTTGTGCAAGAGTAGTTCTTGGGTTTAAACGCAAAAGGGACAATTGTTTACCTTGTTGAAAAACAACATAAGAACAAGAGTTGAACCAATCAAACTGGGTTTATACTGGGATCACCAACAAATGTCACTCTAAGAGTTCGAAAGCAGCACACATCAAGATTTATGCCTTTTCTCCATCTTTAATTTGTTTGGCTTATTCTACCAGGACAACAGCTCTTCAAATCCTTTATAAAGGCTAACTGTCAAAGGTGGATGAGGAAAGTTGACACTGCAATGGATTCAATTCAGACCATGCAACCGTGGGAAAATATTTAACTAATAGTCCGGGCAGACAATGACTAGCACTATTCCCTCACTGTAAGAGGGTTCTGGGTTCAAAACCAGATCAACTATGGGTGTAGGTGTGAATGTCTCTTGGCCAAGCAGTTCTGAAAAACTAATGGAACATTAGTCTAAAATGATGTAGCTTGTAGGCTAGCCTTAGGTACGCCATGCATTTAAATTGACTAAATAATGTTGGGTTAAAGATGATTAAACGCAACTCTGAACAGTATTGTATTCATAACGATTGCTGTAACTAAACTTTTAACCATGATGGAGAATCTGATAGTGGCAAGACTAAGAAAACATGTTGCGTACATAATGTTATCATGCTTTTGTTCGTGCCTTGCATTTAGACTAAACCTACTGCCAAATGAGGAGAACAAAGAGGGAGCAGCAGACCTTATAAAAAGGAGAGTCCTGTGGTGCTCTGTGTACCTTCATGAGAGGCTGTAGCATGTTCCAATATGATTGAGAATTCAGGAGCTCTTTTTCTGAAAAGCAAGCATTTGATTTGATTTGATCTGCAATTTTCCCATTGTGGGACTAATAAAGGTTATCTTATCTTATTTCCAGTAGCCAATCTAGCCAAATTAGATTCTATTTGATGTGCCAATACTAGACCAATTTAACAATTTCATGATTAAGTTTTATAATGGTCTCAGCTAGTCAGATGGGGACACACAGATAAAATCACTGTTGAGTATATAGCCACGTATAGCAATCAGATACCGTTATAACCACTGACAGATAAAGTTACTACAACATTGATGATCTTGTTACATTTGGCCAGAAGTGAACATTTTTGCCTGACATTTGTCCAAGCAGCAAAATTGTATTAGAGCAACTTTGACAGTGGCCAAATTTGAGTGGAGGCTGGAGCCTATCCCAGCTGAGATAAGTTGAGAGGCGGGTTAGACCATAGTTTAAAGTCTCCAGTTCATGCAAACTCCGATCAGAAAGGCCTTATGTGGATTTTGATCACAGAAAAATATTTGTTTGCATGTGAGACAATTCGAAATGGGAACAAAAATTCCCCAGCACATACACCGATCAACGAAAATATTCTCACCACTGACAGGTGAAGTCAGAATAACAATAGCACATTAGGTTTGCACCTGTCAGTGGGTTTCAGCAAGTGTTGTAGGTTAGTGCAAGCGTGTGGATCAAGGCGACTTTGGCAAGGACCCAACTGTAAAAGCTAGACGACTGGGTCAGGACATTTTGAGAACTGCAAGTACCTAAGTTGTCTAAGAAAGCCAACTGATGAACAGTCGACAGGATTGTTGAATCCCAACGCTAATGATGCGTGGGTGGATTGTCTAGTCCCACAGAGAGCTATAGCAGCACAAATTCCTGAAAGATAGATAGATAGGATAGATACTTTATTGATCCTTTACAGGAAATTGCTCTTTCACAGGAATTACATTCAAGTGTCAAAGTGGAAATATAAGCAAAAACAATCATGTAAATTGAAATAAAGTGAAATCTGAAAGCTACCAAGCTAAACTTGAGGGCAAAACAGGTCTATGATAAGTAAATAACTAACTATATATTAGGCAAGTAGTTTTAATGTAATTGCTAGTTGGTGTATTTATCATATATAACATAAATATATACTGTATTGCATTTGTCATATAAAATATTTTCACTCCAACCATCTTTTCGTAGAATAACCAATACTCAAAATGTAAATCATATCTGTACTAATTTTTATATTTGGCGTGTTTCTGTGTTGAAGCTTGTTAAAGGATAATGG
This sequence comes from Lophius americanus, assembly GCA_037951165.1. Lineage (NCBI taxonomy): Eukaryota > Metazoa > Chordata > Actinopteri > Lophiiformes > Lophiidae > Lophius > Lophius americanus. The sequence goes on from JBBDHG010000051.1 coordinate 3,784,066, forward strand.
TGTCTGATGAGGTATTACTCATAAGCGACACGGGTTCGTGCTAACTTGCCCGAGATTCCAATGTTTTTACCATAGTATGATCATCCTCGAACTTCCTGTGTTCACGTCTGCTACCCTGCTGAACACGCTCTACATTCACCCAGCCACGCACTGTCCACGCGCAAGATCTGGACGCGGATTGGCTAGAGTTGACACAAACAAAGATTTTCCACCAATGGGAGCGTTGTTCACGCGCTGAGCCATGCTTCTCCGATGAGCCTCATATATAGTCAGCAGACTTGTTTACAACAGAGACGATCGTTGAAGCTGTTGATGGTTAATCTTTAACGCTAACACTCTTAAGTGTATCACCCTATAGCCTATCAGTTTAACTAATATCTGTGTTTGCCAATATGGTGGCTATCACGAAGAGAGTGAAAACCTTCCAAATATTGTTCACGGACCCCAGCAAGACCTTCTACAGCGGCGGAGAGAGGGTGTGTGGCCGCATAGAGGTGGAAGTGACCGAGGCGACTCGGGTGTTCGCCATGAAGCTTCTGGGTCTTGGCTGCGCAAAAGTGGAGTACGCGAAAGGCAAACAGCGGTGCAGACAGGAGGCCGAGTACCTCAGACATGAGGAAATACTGCAGCTGGACGACCAGCCCACAGGTGAGGACACGTGCTGCGTCACAACACGAACTTTTAAAGTCATTTCAATCTGTCCTATCGTCCTGACTAATATGTGGAGCAGTTACAAGCTTAACATTGTTCTGAAAGATTTTAAGGTCGATCTTATGGTGTAGCTCACCTGATGTAAACCTGCAGAGAAGAGGAGTCTCACTTGCTTCGGTTTTAACTCAAATACATTTTTCTTTTGAATCTGATCAATTTCTTTTGAATCTGATCATTTTGATTGTTAATTTTCTTGTATGTGTGGCCTGCAACTGTAAATAGAGTATCACCAATAGAGTATAACTTTAGGCATACTGCAGAACTTCTCGAGTTCTTTAGTTCATTATTACATTTGATAAAACATTCATGCATGCATTCATTTATATAGTAACGGCCTGTCAGCGTAGTATGGTTTAAAGACTAAGACGAGACTTGATTGAGGCATTTTTCAGTTGTGTAAGAAGCTTGTAACTTAACGTCTGTGAGTTATTGTTGATCTTATCCATCATTGTGGCCATTTACTTTTGCTTTCACGTCAGCAGGAATTAGATATCTGATTTAGGGTACTACATAAGTAGCCTAAACTAGAGAAGAACAAAACAGATTCAATGGTAAATGTGCTGTTCACACTGTCTTGAGGAAAGTAATAAATAAACATCTGGTGACATATGACCTAAGCAATCATATAGTATGATAATAAATATATACATTTCAAATACAAATTTTTTTTATTTAGTGCCTTCATTCTACCATTTGTCCTTTATGCATTGATACATCCTCAAGGTGACAGTGAGTATAAGTCAAGGAAAAGACAAACATGGCGATGGTAGGGAGGATATGCGATTGTTTATAGTAAATCAAAAGCTGCGAATTCGGAGGCACCAACATACTGTTGCTATTGTTGTTGTTGTTGTGGAAACTTTTGACTCTTTACTGCCATCTTGTGGATGCATACATGTCAAAATAACAGTGGTGTGGAAGTATGTTGATTTATACACTGTTTGAAATAGATTTATCCATTTTTATTAAAAGGGAACTGAATTTGTTCTTGCAGCTCAGACCAAAAAACCCAACCTTATCAGGCTTTGTTAATGTTGTCTCAATCTGAGCTTGCAATTCCCCAATGTCTAATTTGTTAAAAGTGTGTTAGTTGAATGATTTATAAAATATTCTCTGCAGACTCAGATGGATCTGTTATCTTGAGGCCTGGCAACAAATACGAGTACACCTTTGGATTTGAGCTTCCTCAGCAAGGGTAAGACAATCATATTATATATTACTATGATATATTCTTATAATCTGGTAAGAGTTTCTTTAGTTTTAATTTTACACGTATGCCTTTCCAGGCAGCTGGTGTCATCATACAAGGGGAAGTTTGGCTATGTTCATTATTATGTGAAGGCAATGATGGAGAGACAACACCAGCCCACTTTGGAGTGCAAGAAACTGTTTGAGGTGGAGGAGCCTCTGGATGTCAACACCCCAGACCTACTGGTGAGTTTGCTGACACTAAAGTATTGTGGCTCAGACAGCGCAGAAATATTGAGCTCTATAGTAGAAAAACTCAACCTAACTTTCATGAAATATAGAGTCCAGCAGAGTTTATCCTCAACTTCCTGTGTTTATTTTCTTAGTCTCCCACAGGTGGCATGAAGGAAAAGAAAGTCACTTGCATGTTCATTCCTGATGGCCAAGTCTCACTGAATGCAAAAATTGATCGCCGTGGTTTCTGCGAAGGTGAAGACATCTGCATCAACGCTAAATTTGAGAATACCTGCTCCCGCATAGTGGTTCCCAAGGCCGCCATCATTGCCAAGCATACCTACCAGGCCAATGGCCGAACCAAGGTCTTTCGCCAGAAGTTGTCTTCAGTGCGTGGAAATCATATCATCTCAGGCATGTGTGATGCCTGGCAGGGAAAGACCATCAGGGTGCCAAAGATCAAACCATCCATGCTGGGTTGCAACATAATCCGTGTTGAGTATGCACTAATGGTAAGCCTCCAATTATTACTTAGTTTATCAGAGATTTTTGGCTGTAATAGGTCGGCATTAATGACTATGTTCATTATCTTTCCGCTAGATTTACATCCACATTCCTGGGAGTGAGAAGCTGATCCTAGAACTGCCTTTGGTTATCGGGACTGCTGGGCTTGGCAGTCGTAGCAACAGTGTGAGCAGCCAGGAAGGTTCGGTCAGCAATGCCTCCCAGAGCTGGGTGTCTCTCAGGATGCCCTCCGAGCCTCCCAGCTACTGTGACATCACCCGCGATTGCCGCCTAGATCAACCCCTAACACCGCTCCTGGATGACTTCGATGGTGACGACAGCCCCATCTTCATGAATATGCCAGCCTTCCTGTTTCCACCCCCTCCAGCTTATACAGAGGTAAGTTGTTTAAACAGATTTCTTTCAAGTTAACAGAATAGACATGTTTCTGAAGCAAAAAAGATATGATTGCAGCTATCTAATGAAACTATTTTATTTCCAGACTGAAGAGGAGTACAATGGTAATGCTCGCATGCTACCAGTCTGCTGAGTTCAGGATTCTGAGAACTTTGGTCCAGCTATCATGGACTGCTAATCAAAAGCACTTGAAGAGGAGCAGAATTTCTAAACTTCAGAGGGGACGTATTAGATGGAGAAGAAGAACCAAGACCTGTTCTGTCACACTGCTTCATCAACTATGCAGATCCCGAGTCTTCCTAAGGTTATGGACCTGAATATAGAGCCACAGAGCCTGTGGCGTGCTACATTTCTGAATAAGCTGTCCCTTCCAGAGACTGTCGGGTCTCACTCCCGACATAGCCGTTCTATGATTTTGTCATTGGGGCCAAGCCCGTGGCTCTGCAGTGACATCTTTGCTTTTTGGGGCTTGCCTTTCCTCACGATGATCTGTCATTCCATTCATACCCATTTTAAGGGATTTTTTTTTAGTTGAGCAATAATTTGTGTCTGTTTTAGTCAGTTTGTTTTGCCATAGCCTGTCAGGAATATTGTCATCTTTGAATAACAGTGAGTATAATCTTCCCTCCTGAACAGAGCCTCATGCAGTATCTGCAATTTATTTTGTACCAGAGTTGAAAAAAAACTTTTTTTCCTTTATTTTATTGCACTTTTTGATTGATGCATTTTGCTCTACTACTGCCTATAAGAGTTTGTTTCTTGTTTGAACGCGGTTTGAAAAGTGGGAAATTTTCTGAAAGTAAAAACACTCCAATGTGCTGGACCCTCACATATGATAAGTAATACGAGAGTGATTGTAATTTCTTTACAATCATACGATCCAATCGTTCACTCAGACTTAATGAAAAGCATACTGTGCAAAGATAATTATTGTCATTTGCACTTGTCCCTGACAACATTTCACTTTCAGATCTCCACTGTGGTTGTTTAACAGCTTCTGTTCTTTCAGGTAACAAAAAATACCACTGTTGAAGACTGATTTTGAGAAAGTATTTCTTGTATGAAACCCTATGGGTTTTTTTTTTTTTTAATTAAAAAAGTATTGAAAATTCTTTGTTTGTGTTCTTTGAAACTGCTTCAAATGTTAGCCATGAAGTTTTGGTCAGTTTAGTTCTAATCTGATGACCTATTCGGCATCAGTCACTGACCATCCATCCATTCTTACTTTGTAAGTGGTAACCCTGTACAGCATCCCATCTGGCATTGGGCAGCATACACCCTGGACCAGTTGTTTCCAGGCAACAGAGATAATGATTCATGCACATTTAATAATAATAATTTTATTTATCACTTGTTACGCAGTACAGCGTTGTAAAACTTACCTCTACATTTAACCCATCCATGAGGGATCAGTGGGCAGCCCCTATGGGGGCCTTTAGGATCCACGGCTTGTTGTGTCCTTGGCTGGGATTGAACCTTGGTCTCCCAGTAGAGGGACAACTGCTCTACCCACTGAGCTAAAGCTGGCCCAATTCAGTTTTTTCCCCGCCTAAAATGTAGTCACCAATTCAACTTAGTAAATTTCTTCTGACTGTTTGAGAAAGCCAAGGGAATCATTGGCTTTCTTGCTTTGTGGTTTTCAAAACCAAAGAATACTAAATTCTTAGAATTTTTATTTCACCGTAAAATAGGCATGAGGAGCATTTCAGACAAAAATGATATAGTTCGGTATTGATATTTTAAGGACCTATCTCTCATTCTCTCTTTGACTCGTTCATTTCTCTTTTCCACACACTATACTTCTAGTATAATTGAAGAAAATACTACAGACAACAGTGCAGCTAAAAGACCACACCCCCAATGCAAGTACATGCATTTTCTTTTTTGTTGATCCCTGACCATGTTGGGCAAGATACTGTTTAGTTATATAAGCTAGCCCTTACTTTAAACCTAATTACACAGGTAACTTCCAAGAGAAATGGAAGCTAAACTACCATAACAATGAAAACTTTTTTTTAGAGAACCATGATCATTCCAAAGGGCCTATTTATAGCACAATATTTCTTATGAAAACTGTAACCTTTTGTTGCAGTTTACAATTCCCAGGGTATTTTAGGTGCATGAAAAAGCAAACTTTAGAACTGGGCACCAGAGTGTAATCTCTAATGCCACTATAACAGTCTCCATGAAATCGGACAAAACACAAGTCATGTTTAGGAAACATCTCTAGTCTGCACATGGCTATGAGGTTTTAATACAATGCAATATGAGAGGCACGTGAGAGATCATGTCCTTCTTATGTTGGTTGTTGTCCATGCAAACACAGTGTGATGTTACCATAGCCAAGTAGAACAATCACACCGTAAGTATAAATAGTCATAGGCTGCAACGTGCTATGTTTCTCTTCATTGTTGTGCCCATTGGAAGTTGTCACCATGGTATATGAACTAAAACATATACAATGTTAATGTTTTAGTCCTTGCTTCTTGTGTTGAAGGATTGTAGCAAAGCGGTAAGGTTTCAAATGTTTTCAAACAAGGTTTTTACCAGGGAGTGGGTGGTTGGGTAAGGGGGAGAGTACAATCCAGGGCAAAAGTCAACAAATAGAATGCCCTGTGGCTGTTTAACTGTACACTGAAAGCACTGGCCACATGTCCACTGTCCATCTGCTTTCCGAGAAAGACTGAACATGGAGAAGAAACTGATCCACCTCACCTTTCATGGGTCACCTTTGTTCTTGTGAAAAACAATATTACATAATGGAAAATTGTGTCCATAAAGTCTCTGCCGAGTGTGCATGCATTGTTTACTGTTGGCATGTTTACTTTTTACTGTTGGCATTGACAGGCGATCTCGCTTAGGTAGCTGTCAGCAGCACATTGCATTGAGATGTACTTCATGATGGGTTGTTAATGGTGTTAATCATCATCAAGATGTGTTCAAATGTAATCTTGAAAAATATAGTTTTTGTTGAGAAACAATATGTGAATAAAGGTTTTTTGAAAGAGCAATTTTTAAAAGTTTTCAAGGCAATAGCAAATCATTGTTAGAGAGGGAATTGTGGAAATTGATTATGCTAAAAGACATTTGCTCTTGGTGTCGCCCCTACGCTGAAATACTATTTCCCCCAATGCCCACAATATCGTTACAATGCTAAGATTGAGGTATTTGGTCAAAAATAATGTGATATTTGATTTTGTCTGTACTGTTATACATAATTTGCTGTGTTCTGTAATCCGTCCGTTCTGTAAAAGTGGAAAAAATGCAGAGTTTCTAATAATAATTCAATAAACATTAACTGAAACATTTCCAGTCCTATTTTACAAATTTAAGTTCACCTTTTTAATTATGAACTCTGAAGTAGTTAACAATGACTGTTTTATTTGCTTATAAATATGAGGTGACACAGGTCTTATTCTCATCAATGTTCTTCACAATGGGAAAGACCTGACAACACAGAAATGATGTGGGGATAAATGATGAAGAGCTGCTCAAGCCTGGCAATGGATACAAAAAAACATCTCAATAGTTCAAATGTCAGTTTGAGCAGTCAGATCAATAGTTTAGGAGTTTAAAGAGGCTGGAGATGTTAAAAATCAGCTTGTAAGGGGAGGTTTTGGCAAACAGACCCCACAGACTGTGAGGAGGTTGATTCAACTGGCAAAAGACTCCTCGAGGATCACAGCTAGAGAATTGCAGAAGTCACTCAGATCGGGTCAAAATTTTGGGCTCAGAAAATTTTCCCAACCATCTATTCACCTACATCAAAGCAAGCTGTTCGGCAGAGTAGCAAGAAGAAAGCCTGTGGTCTCTTTCACACACAAGCCAAAGCACCTACAGCTTGCCACACACAACTGGGACATTCAATGGAAAAAGGTCATATGAGACCAAAGACAAGCTTTTTGGCAACAAATTTCAAAGATGGATGTGGAGTGTTGAAGAAAAATAGATCCAAGTCCAATTGAGAGATTTGTGTGGTGTTGTGATTCTATTAATCATGCCGGTACACTGGTGAACTGACAGGATTTGGGTCTGTGAGTCGACACACAGCAAAGGAAAACAACAACTTTTATAGTGTAATGATCAAAGGCTGAGGGATGGTGTGAATAGAGTTGGTGTTGTTTGGTAAACACATGGGATGCATTGACAAATGGGCACAAATGGGTAAGATTGTATGGTAAGCTGAGATGAGTGGGGCTGAGATGACTGCCAAGAGCAGCTCCCAGACCCTGAATTGGAGACAGTATCACACCAAAATTTCTGCTCCTTCTTCATGTGTACAAGAAAGAAAGCCCTACATAAAAGCCCATCATACTCACTGTGAAGTCCTGGGGTTGTCTCTGATGCTGGAGGGCTATTTTTCGTCAAAAGGACCCTGACATCTTGTCAGAATATATGGTGCCATGGACTCGATAGAATACCAGCAGCTATTCGATGACACCCAAAAGTCTCTGCCAGGAATCTAAAAGTGGGCTGTGGTTGGACCTTGCAGCTGGACAATGTTCTGAAGCACACTTAAAGATCAACCCAAAAATGGTTCAGAGAACACTAAATTAAGGTTTTTCTATGGCAATCCCAGTCACCTGACCTAAACACCACAGAACATCTGTAGGATGTGCTGCAGAGGAGAGTCTACAAGCATCCACCTTAAAATCTGAAGGAGTTAGAGAGTTTCTGTATGGAGGAAATGGTCTCAGATATTCTCCACGGCTTCTCAGACCTCATCACACACTACAGAAGGACACTTGTACTTCACTGTAGCTCACTTCTGCACTTTTGCCACAATAACAGAAGGCTGTTATTGTGGCAAAAGGGGTCTGCACAAAATATTAGGGGCAAGGTTTTCCAATAATTGTGGCAAACTATGTTAATTGTGGCAAATTATGTTAAGAATGCAATGGGGTTTTTTTTAAATGAAGTTACTTGAATTAAAGGTTATAATTTTTCGTGAGTATGAATTAGATATCATAAGAATAGACAACAAAGACATTATTTGTCTACAGACAGCTCACAACTTGACAGAGAGTAGAAAGTTTGGTGATCAGAACCTGGGTTGGTATGGTTACAGCCATGTTAGATTACCTGGTTACCAGAACATAACACTGTTTCTTGCTTCATATACTGAGTATCAAATCAAGTGAAATCCATGCTTCTTAACTTTCAATATCACATACATTTTCATCGAAACTTTAGTAATAGGTTCATTAAACACCCACAGAGAATGTGAGTGAGGAGTGGTGAGTCTCCACTCCTCACTCACTAACACTAGTACATCTTAAGTACATCTTAAGATGTACTTAAGATGTACTAGTGTAAGTACACCTTATACGTTTCTATGAGTTATCTCTCAGTGTTGTTTTCTGAATTAACCTGACCAAACATGCTTTGCAACTTTAAAATAATCATTCTTTTGGGTAATAAAAACAGTATCAGCAAAGATTAAATGTTAATTTTCAATGACAGGAAATCAAATTTGGAATAAGAGCAACCTGAAGATAAATTAAATGCTGATTACTGCAGTGGACTGGTTTGCGGAAGGGAGGCGCAGTGAGACTGAGGTCAGGAGAAGTTCCTCCTGTCCTCATGGTGATACTTGTTTTGTATTTGGTTTGCTGAAGGAGCCGCCAAACATTCCTCGGTTTGTTTCCTCCCCTATGTTCCCTCTCATAAACTCCTACTCACTCACTCTTACACAACAAGATCTGCACAATCTGTTCGATATGATTCACGTCCCACATTTATTGGTGTGTACTTACTACTTCCTGTGTGCTGTTGTGGTGTGTTTGAATATGCAGCTGCCCATTAGGGTTTGTGTGGCTGAAAGTTCTCCTGAACAGTGACAAACCATTATGACTTAGTCGATTTTTCAGCCTAGAGATAGAGTGGGGCCAATTGGAGGCAGCTTAAGGCCAATGGGCCAGTCAGTGGCGCATGGCGCATTTGTCAAAACAGGGAGACACCCAGTACGATAACACGCCTCATTTTCAAAGGTCTAAATAAAAACTGATAAGTTTCCTGCGTCTCACTCTCTGTATAGCCTGAGGCCTCCAGAAAAGAGTGTGATAGCTTCTCAAGCACAGTTTTATGATCAAAGGGCACTACGTCATTCCCTGGTTAGTCATATTGGTTAGATGTATTATTTACAAAGACCAGAGCTTATTACAACTTTTGACAGATGATGGGAAATTAATTTCCTGACTTATCAATGTTTGATAGTTCCTTTAAGCTGTGTTCAATATTTAACATAAGAATATATTTCAATTTATGTGAAATATTGATGATAAATATTCTTGACTCTTCCGTGTTAACATGGCCATTCTTTGGGTGTGCCTGAGCTCAGCCTTCGAGATGGGGTGCGTCAAAAGGAGCCAATTGAGGTAGTGCGGGAATTTGATTATAATGCCTCCATACCTGGCACACCCAACTGGGATGAGACCCACGGGTAGACATTGGACATGTCGGACCTATGATATTTCTAATCTGATGTGGGAAAGATTTAGGATCCCCAGGTATGAACTAGAAAATATTTTTGGAAAGACATAGGTCCGGAATACCCTGATTACCCTGCTTCTACCATAACCTGACCACAGAAAGTGGATTAATGCAAAAAATAATGCATATTTTAAGCACAGTGCTGCTACTTTTTCCATCTTCCATATCTATTCATTAAAAATTTTCAATTTTAATTTTGTTTCTTAAAGTTAATGGGAAGGACATTTAAAACACTCTGTCTCCATAATAATAATAATATCATCCTAATATTCATATTATATTGCTCTATAATGTACAGCATATTTAGTTGTGGAGAACAACCTTGAAACAATCTGTATGGTTTGGTACTCTCAGAGTAAGACTTAGAAAAGAATCACAGGAAACAGATTTTTTAGCAGACACAGAGGACACAGAGTAGAACATAAGGCTTTCCTTTCCAGAAACACATCACAATTCTAAGAAAGCCCAGACAGCTCCTCCTACCTGAGGCCAGCTCACCATAACAGCAGTACTATAAAAAACAGACTTCCTTAGAGGATGTTGTCATGCTCTTCCTGCATGCCTCATGCATGGACAAGAAGCTGAGCCAAACACAGACGGCATGACAGCAGACCCCAGCCAATCGTTGCTCTTTGGGTTTTACCACAGAGTTACAAGGAGGGGACTGTTTTTTTGAATGTATTAGCACCAAGGACAAGAGATGGGGAAACCCACAAAACTTTATAAACGACTCAAAAAACGACAGAGTCAACAAGTTTGAGTTTGTTGCAGCCTTCATATGTCTGTGTTCTTAGAGTTTATTGAATGTGTATAATTGCATCTGTTATTTTACCGCTTTCTAACTTTCTTCATCTGCATAGTCTACTATCACCATCCAGCATCTCCGCTTTTTATCAGTTGAGGCTTTTTCTAAGGTGAAGAGTTTTTTACCTTTTGTTGATTTTGAAAGGCTTATTCATGCTTTTATTACAACCTGCATTACAACTGTAATGCACTTTTTTTTGGCATGAGCCAGACCTCCCTCTCACGTTTGCTGTTGGTTCAAAATGCTGCCACTCGGCTTTTAACAGGTTCACACATTTCCCCCACTTTAGCCTCCCTGACCCACGTACATTTCTGAGCTCCTACAGACATATACTCCCTCATGGTCACTGAGATCAACTGACCAGCTATCTCTGGTCGTCCCTAAAACAAAACTGAAAATGTGCGTGTGTGTTTGGTGGGGGGGGGGGATTTAAAAACTGTCTGTTTTTAAATCTCGCCGTAACATTATTCATTGGCTTTTATTCCAGGAGGAGTGTTGGACATAATTGCTTTCCTTTGATGTGAACCTTGTTATTTCATCAGGCGCCTATGCAATTTATTGACTGTACAGCACTTTGTACAACTTTGTTGTTTTTTAGGTGTACTTGAGTTGAGCATCATGAAATCATGAGTGACATGCCCTGCTTTTGGTTTTATTCCATGCTAATGTGAACAAAAAAAAATACAAAAGACAAACAAGTTCCACCCAGTTCCCAGCTCCATTTCGATTTCTTTCAGTATACGACTGATATGTCTGATATTTTGGACATTTGAGTTCACAAATCATGTGACAACTGTAACTCGAGTTTCTTGATTGAGCATAGCATGGTTGTATGGTAATGTATAGTTTAGTAGACATTATATATGAAAGATTACACAGTTTGATCTCAATAACTGATGTATAACTCATAGATAATTAAAATCATCATCCATTTTTTTGTTGATATTAAATTGATGCAGTTACATGCAGACTGCCCTCGTGATAGAAGATTAGATAGCTGCATGCATCTCTAAATTATTAAATAATTAATAGTTCCTTCTAGTTTCTTTGGTGAAATTAGTTCTACCATGAAATAATGTAAAATTTCTAGGCTTAATCGTTCTTTCAAAAAACTTTGCAACTTGCCTATGATCTCATAATATCCCTAACTTCCTTAATACATCATTAACACTGTACCACCCTTCCCCCATAACCAAATTGTTGATATATGATTATGATTTGTCAGCTATACCTAACAGAGTTTCTGAGAGTCTTGTCTGTCTTGCTTAATTTACTGTTTTGCAGTTTTTATGAAAATGGACAAAAGTAATTTTTTACAGTCATTCTGATTCTTTTCTCAAGAATCAGATGTTGGTTTAATTGAAATTTGAATGTAGCATATTTTACAAGAACATTTAATTTAAACATTTGATATCTTTAGAGTTCTTTCATTTAAGACTATGAGGTAAAATTCTTGCTTTAAGTGTTCAATAGACTGGTCCACCGAAACAGGAGACAGGATGATGTCAATCGAGGTCAGTGTGCTCAATCTATTAATAGCAAACACTCTCTACTCTTATCTCTCTCCCTCTTACATATACTATGTGTTTTTTGCTTTTTTTTAAATATACTTTTTTTTTTTTTTTCCATCATTAAAAATGGAAAGCAAAGTTGAATTTTTATTTTTTTGTTTGTTTTTGTTGAAGAAAAAAAAAATCTAGACAAAGAGAGTATGACTTCGCTCCCATAGGTTCACATGGATCAGGATTGGACCTGCTGCTGTGACCCTGGTTGATTATTATACTAATGTGGGGATTGTTAGGTCTCTGTAGAATAAAGGGCAGCTATTGTCTTTGACCTGCTCTTTTTGGTAAGGGATTTGGGTGCTTTACAAATAAAATGCACTTGTTGTATGGTTTTCAAAAGTCAGCAAGGTTGCAGAGTAATTGCTTGAAAGGTCAACACAACCAATAAGAAGAAGTGGTGGTATGATGTATAGAGTAAGCAGTGGTGACTATCCAATGACTTGCTCTTGGAAGTCACACTTTTCTCTGGGTCATCAATCATGTTTTCTCAAACACCCATTGTCAGCAAAATGTGTGGCCAAAGAAGAGCAAAATAAATCACAAAGATTCCACTGTAGGAGGATTTGAAAGTGAATTAATGACATATCTGCATATATATAAGACTGAGTTTTTCTGAAGGCTGGACCATTCCCATTGATAGCAAGTGTCATTTAACCCCTTCTCTCTTAAAAACAGTGTGAGACATTTTTTGTGAGTGTCTGTCAGAGTGAATACAGTATTTTCCAAAACATTTCTGACTGGATTGACTCAAAAGTTTGCAAACTCCAAGCGTATCATGACTGAAATTGTCGACAGTCTTTCCGATGTCACTGGAATTGATTGAACCAGACGTAACAAGCTTTTGTTTTTCTACCAATGGTAAAACAAACACAATTTTTCTCTTGTTTGCTTTTTTTCAAAAGTAGGTTTTGTCTAATAGATAACCTCATGCTGCATGACCAAAGTTGCTGTGTAAGCACATGAACATGTGCTTAGCTGAACAAAAAAAAGAGGATGAAGATACTATACATAAAGGTACAATCCTATTACTTAACCGTCATGACAGGACAGGTTTATCTGAGAATAAAGCCGGCATGCAAGCAGCTTTCCTGACACGACTGCTGTTGATGTCAACCACACTCACTTTTACAATCAAAGCATGTTGGGTCAGGTTTGTTCAAAAAACAACACTGAGAGATAACTCATAGAAACGTATAAGGTGTACTTACACTAGTACATCTTAAGTACATCTTAAGATGTACTAGTGTTAGTGAGTGAGGAGTGGAGACTCACCACTCCTCACTCACATTCTCTGTGGGTGTTTAATGAACCTATTACTAAAGTTTCGATGAAAATGTATGTGATATTGAAAGTTAAGAAGCATGGATTTCACTTGATTTGATACTCAGTATATGAAGCAAGAAACAGTGTTATGTTCTGGTAACCAGGTAATCTAACATGGCTGTAACCATACCAACCCAGGTTCTGATCACCAAACTTTCTACTCTCTGTCAAGTTGTGAGCTGTCTGTAGACAAATAATGTCTTTGTTGTCTATTCTTATGATATCGAATTCATACTCACGAAAAATTATAACCTTTAATTCAAGTAACTTCATTTAAAAAAAACCCCATTGCATTCTTAACATAATTTGCCACAATTAACATAGTTTGCCACAATTATTGGAAAACCTTGCCCCTAATATTTTGTGCAGACCCCTTTTGCCACAATAACAGCCTTCTGTTATTGTGGCAAAAGTGCAGAAGTGAGCTACAGTGAAGTACAAGGGTCCTTCTGTAGTGTGTGATGAGGTCTGAGAAGCCGTGGAGAAGATCTGAGACCATTTCCTCCATACAGAAACTCTCTAACTCCTTCAGATTTTAAGGTGGATGCTTGTAGACTCTCCTCTGCAGCACATCCTACAGATGTTCTGTAGTGTTTAGGTCAGGTGACTGGGATTGCCATAGAAAAACCTTAATTTAGTGTTCTCTGAACCATTTTTGGGTTGATCTTTAAGTGTGCTTCAGAACATTGTCCAGCTGCAAGGTCCAACCACAGCCCACTTTTAGATTCCTGACAGAGACTTTTGGGTGTCATCGAATAGCTGCTGGTATTCTATCGAGTCCATGGCACCATATATTCTGACAAGATGTCAGGGTCCTTTTGACGAAAAATAGCCCTCCAGCATCAGAGACAACCCCAGGACTTCACAGTGAGTATGATGGGCTTTTATGTAGGGCTTTCTTTCTTGTACACATGAAGAAGGAGCAGAAATTTTGGTGTGATACTGTCTCCAATTCAGGGTCTGGGAGCTGCTCTTGGCAGTCATCTCAGCCCCACTCATCTCAGCTTACCATACAATCTTACCCATTTGTGCCCATTTGTCAATGCATCCCATGTGTTTACCAAACAACACCAACTCTATTCACACCATCCCTCAGCCTTTGATCATTACACTATAAAAGTTGTTGTTTTCCTTTGCTGTGTGTCGACTCAAAGAACCAAATCCTGTCAGTTCACCAGTGTACCGGCAACTGCATTTGGGATCAGTGTATTTGACTTTCGGGAATTCAAGTACATCATCCGATGCCGTTCCATTCTCTTGTGCCCTATTGGAGCCAGGCCAACATTTCTGTTGTGTTTTAATTTGTCTCCTTTTCCCGTTTATTCAACGTTGTTGACATTCTGCCTAGGATAAATGTAATTTTTTGCAATCATATGTACATTCAATACTTTTAGCTGCAGTTTGTTGCAGATATTTGCAATTTGAAAGTGGATATCTGCATATGACTTAGGCCTAGTTTTAATTTCACTTATGAGATATCTACAATTATTATTTATCTAAAAGCCATTAAAGGTGAGAAAGAAATGGTAGCCCTGAATTGGTGGTTACTGAGAATAAAAGTCGAAGCAAGAGTATCATTCAATTTTGTTGTGGAAATTGTTGTCAGCAGTACTAGCCTAAAGCCTGGAGGAGAATGGTAATTATTTGGCCACCACTCCTAAACACTCCTTGAAGGTTGGCTGCACCTTAAGAATTCTTCTTCAGGTCATCCATTTTAATGGTTGTCACATAGCATTTTTGATGTATTCAAACGAGGCCTAGTAGTGACTCAGTTCCAGATGGATTCAAATTAAATTGAACTAGTTCCTTTCATTGTAGGTATCTCAGTCAACAGTCATAGTTGAATTTTAATTAATTTAGATATCTTTAAATTAATTTATATCAGAGACATCTCAAATCGGAGATGTCTTTAATTTTTCCTTGACATAATGCAAGTAAGTAAGTGAGGTGTGTGGGAGGTGGGAGTGATTTGATTTTAAACCTATCTGTAGTACTTGAACCGAAATCCTTTTTTAGATAAAGTTAAGCTTTGTTTGGGTCTTTAATACTGCAGCCATCAATTTCTCAAAGATAAACTAAATCTCTTTCATGTCTTCTTTCAACTGCCTTATCCATAACTACAACTTCCATGGCATTTAAACACTGTCCAGGTTTTATATCTAATAGGAAGCTCCTGTCAGTCACAGTGAATCTAAATCTATCTAAGGAATCTAAAGTTTGACAAAGTTGGGAATGACATATATCTGCAATTTAAATTCAGATTGTGGGATGAGCCTCTTTCAATGATTTCTCTGCTGATTTCTGTATCTCACTTTGTGACACAGTCAAAATCGAAATTCCGTTTCCTCTTAAAAACTTTTGGAGGGTCACATCAGAGATATGTTACAGCTACAGCTTTAATCTAATGTGTGGATCCTCTTGACCTCTTTAAATCAGACTCAAGCAATTTCTGAAGCATAAATTACATTTTATTTAATTTTTGTTTTGCTTGCGGCTCCCAGTTGCTGTGGTTGTCCTTGAAGCCTGTGTGTGGCAAAACTCTCAAAGGAAATCATTTCGTTTCACAAATTTAATAGTATTCTTCATTGTGTAGCGCCATCCACAGACCAGCAGTTAACAGCTACACCTCGCAGGTCACATGACACCCTTTGTTATGTAAGATGTTTTCTTCCTACAGAGAGTTGAAGCTGTTTGTTCTCAGAACTTTCTCAACATTTCGAACAAACAACTCACTCTATTACCTGTATAATACATATCTAAACTGTGCAATATTAACTTAACACCCAAAGGGCTTGTGCTGCAGATGTGTACATATGTATATATATATATGTATATATATGTATATATGTGTGAATATATACTGTATGTGTGGGTGTGTGTATGCATGCGTGTGTTGGGGCATATATGAGTGGCTACATATGTTTATAAACTTCCAGTGAAGCCATTGCATGTCTTCTGCGTTGTACTTTCTGTGAAATTGTAGTTGGACGGAATCCAATAAAAAATTTTCTTCTGAGACAATAAAGTACATCTTATCTTATCTTAGCTTATCTTACATGCGCCAAACTGGTAGAAAGCGTTTTAGTTAGGTTCCTTTAGAGCAGTGATCCAAAATAACTAAACCACCGACCAAAACTGGGCAAAGAGAAAAAAAACTTTTATTTTTTATAAATTCTAAGTGTTTCTGTGCTTTACTTTTCCCTGCCCCTTAGGATTTGGGAAGAAACTGAGACTGAAGACAGTATCCTTATACCAGTTCCTTAGCCCTGCAAAGCAATCGTACTGGGCCCCCATTTTAGAAGCTCCCTGACAAATGGCCCTTGTCAACGTGGAAAGAAGATTAAATCTTCCAACCTGCAATTGACTTTGAGCTGAAAAGTGCGTTTGATTCAATATCCCTGCCGGCTTTTTGATTTTGGTCAATGTCCAGGCTGAATGTCCTGAGAAAAAGATTATCTCGTGGCCACAACTTAATAAGGCGAGCAAGAGCTTGGCGACAGTGGCGAAAAAACCCCCTGCGTTTTAAGGGTTAGGGACAGCAATCATCATATCTTATAATATTTTTTTTTCTATTCTATTCTAATAAAAATAATAATAATATTATAAATAATAAAATAATAATAATAATGTGATTAGTGGGCATTAAGCAGGTCCACAGCATTAGATCCAGCCACCATCCACATGACCAGCAGAATGAAAAAGCACAAAGACTCCATGGAAGAAGTCAAGTTAGTAACAAGCATTAATCCAGTGACATGCATTGATGTGAGAGGGATATATAAAAACAGTTGAATGGAGCAGGAGTCACTTTATATAAGTATTCCTTGAGTTTTCTGAATAAATCCCCAACATAGACGCCAGCAACCAGTCCTCATGAGTCTCAGTTTCATCAGCGTTGGACTTTTATTCCACTGCTCTTGAATATTTATGTAGTTCTCCAGACAGACTGACCTTTCTTAAAGGTTCTTAAATGTTTCTTAAAGTAATAATGGACAGTCAATTCTTCTAGTCGCGTGGTGACTTAACATAATGGTGTTCACGACAGCTGTTGAATAGGGCTTTTTCCTGCATACAGAAACCTTTCTCAGCACAACTGATGACCTCAAACGCACGATGAAGACAAGACATTCCACTAATTAACTTTTGATCAGTCTAATTAACTTTTGATGAGTCACATGAGTAACACACACCTGAAACATACTCATAAAGGCGTATAAAAAGACAGAGCTGTTATTAAGGTTAACAGTGGCTATTCTGAAGTATCTAAAAATAGTATATATAATATTTTGTGTATTAACACTTTTGCTAACTTTATAATTCCATGCATTATTTCACAGTTTTAATATCATCAGTTTTGAAAATAATTGAATTAAAGAACAACCTATGAATGACTATGCAAAAGCGTTTCGACAAGTACAGTGATCCCAATGACAGGCAGAAACTTAAATGGGACATCAATTTGTGTTTGTGTGTGTGTGTTTGTGTGTCTGTGTGTGTGTGTGTGATAGAGCCATTTGAGGGTTACTGATTCAGGAATGTTCACTTTAAACTACGAGGGCAGGGACCAGTTGGTGTAACATAACATTCTAACCACTGACGGGTAAAGTCAGAATAACATTCCATATCTAATTAAAATGGCCCTGTGAGTGGGCAGGACATATTGAACAGAAAATGAACATTTTGTCCTGAAATTAACTGGGCAAGTGTAGCTTTAAGCGATTTTGACAAAGTGTGATGACAAGACAACTGGGTCAGAGTATTTCCAGAACTGCTGGTCTTGTTGGGTGTTCCTGGTCTGCAGTGGTTAATACCACTTGGTCTGCAGTTGTTAGTGCCTATCAAAGCAGTCTGAGGAAGGACAACTGACACCCTATAGGAAGCCTATACTGTAAAATCTGACAAGTTGAACCAATTTAAAAAGAAACAAGTTGCCTGAAGTGGGTAAGTAAATGTAACTGGTAGTTAAACCGTTAGTTTACCTTATATCTGTTTGTTAGATTTTAGTCGTATTAGTTCAAATTAAGATGGCAGTGAATGGCAAAATGGCAAATGAAATTAATTTGTTTTTTTTTAAGTGTTTTTAACTTAAATAAACCAAGTTAATCTGACTTAACTGATGGTATACAAGTTTCCTCTGTGCACAATCGTTTAAACAATTGAAACTATTTTACCTCTCCAAAATAAGAGTTAATAAGGCTTACTGGTAAGCTACTCTAGTATTTAGAGCCATGCCAAAATAGAGAGAAAAATCTATCTTTAATCCATTTAATGTCCTGCTCAACTGGTTGAGCACATTTTGAGCTGTCTTATTGAAAAATATGTGGCAATTGACTGAACCTCTATATAATATGACCCAGTGGCAGTGTGTGTGGAGCCCTGGGGGACAAAACTGTTCAAAGGGGCCAGTGAGGAGGAGGCATTAAATGTGGCTTTTGAGAAAGCCATATTTGATAGGTACTGTAGATAGTAGGATTTTATTAACAAGAATTATGTAACTCAAAACAACCAAAATACTAATATTGGTAAAATAGTTTCTTTCCTTGCTTTACCAAAAGCTTGCACTGATCTGACTAAAATGTACTATTTTCCTTGAAATGCAATATTTTATCATTAAACAATAAAGTAAATCACTTTTATTTATTTCTAAGAACCAAAAGATTAATAAAATTAAATTAATAAATGTAGAAACGTACAGAAATCAAATATGCAAAGAAATTTCTTTTTTTACCCATAGCCAAAATATGAAACAAAGCAAAAAAGAAAAGATAGATCCTCTCTCTTTTCTACTTTCGTGTCGACTGCCATCGTATTATTTGACAGCATATATATTTTGGATTTGTGTCTCCGCCAAATAAAACAAAAGAAATGTCAAATGGAAGTAAATTGGGACAAAATATCAACATTTTAAAATAAACATTTGGATACATACAAAGATTGTTGGTTGATTGGTTGATGATGTGTGTTTGTATCATGCTTGTATGTACCTACTGCTATGACAGCTTAATTTTCCCATGCGGACAAATAAACTCATATATATATCTTTCCATCTATATATCAATCAATCAATCTTTATTTATATAGGACCAATTCACAGCAACAGTTGTCTCAAGGTGCTTTCCAGAAAGAGCAGGTCTACACCAAACTCTTTAGTTAATTATCTACAGAGGCCCAACAAATTCCTCCTTGAGCAAGTACTTGGCGACAATGGCGAGAAAGAAATGCCTTTTAACGGGCAGGAACCTCGAGCAGATCCAAGACTCAGGGTGGACAGCCGACTGCCATGACTGGTTCGGGTTTGAAAAAAGAGAGAGAGAGAGAGAGAGAGAGAGAGAGAGAGAGAGAGAGAGAGAGAGAGAGAGAGATACAGACGGGGCACAAAGCAGCA
Source organism: Lophius americanus (assembly GCA_037951165.1). Lineage (NCBI taxonomy): Eukaryota > Metazoa > Chordata > Actinopteri > Lophiiformes > Lophiidae > Lophius > Lophius americanus. Next base: position 3,803,690 of record JBBDHG010000051.1, read on the forward strand.
AAGATATCAGCTATAATCCAATTTCTTCAACCTCTCCATGGTCGGGCCACGGCGGCAGAAAGGATCCGAGGTTGATAATAACATTAATAGTAATTTAACATTTAGTTTATGGGGAAATACTATACAATAATAATAATAATAATAATAATAATAATAATAGTAGCGTCTTGTGATCAGTGGACATTGAGCAGGTCCACAGCAGCAGATGCAGTCACCAAACATGTGACCTCACAGGGCGAGAAAGTACAAAGGCTCCAGGGAAGAAGTCAAATTAGTGACATCCAATAATCCAGTAACATGCATTAATCCATTAACATGCATTAATCCATTAACATGCATTAATCCAGTTACATGCAATAATCCAGTAACAGGCATTAATCCAGTAACATCCATTAATCTAGTAACATGCATCAATCCATGCATTAATCCAGTAACATGCATTAATCCAGTAACATCCATTAATCCATTAAAATGCATTAATCCATGCGTTAATCAAGTAGCATGCATTAATCCAGTAATATCCATTAATCCAGTAACATGCATTAATCCAGTAACATGCATTAATCCATGCATTAATACAGTAACATGCATTAACCCAGTAATATGCATTAATCCAGTAACATGCATTAATCCATGTATTAAACCAGTAACATGCATTAATAAAGATAAAGATAACCTTTATTAGTCCCACAATGGGGAAATTGCAGCGTTACAGCAGCAGAGCATGTTACAGATAATCCAGTAACATGCATTAAAGTGAGAGGGATGTATAAAGAGGGACAGTGAAAGAAGAACAGATTTTTTCATGTCTGACTTTCTCTGAACCAACATTTTCACACGTCTGCTACCAGGGAGGGAGGTTTCAGTTTCTGTTATATTCACCCTCAGTAAACAGTGACTCAAACCCATAGTGAAGCTATGGCTCCTGGTTATAAAGTAACTTCATGAGAGTTAATTATGCCACCTAGTGGTTGAAAGGATGTAGTAGTGTTGTCTTTGATGGTTCTAATTCATCCAGGTCATGGTAATCTATGTGGGTTGACTCCAAAAATTTTCTTTGGCTTGAAGAACATGTTACCCCTCATTCATCTTGGATGAGAAACGTCTCCCACATGGATGTAGTTCTATTGATTAAACACACAAAAAGTCCTTCATTTTTTGCTTCCAACAAAACACCAGGGAAACCTAAATCAACCCCAATACCTCCCGAATGCCCTCTACTTAAAGACAAAGAGTGTTTATTTGGTGCAAACTGTTGTCTGAACCAGCATTTAATGATTTTTTCATGAAGGATAGGGGGCATTTTTTCGTTTCCCATATGAAATCAAATTTGTTTAATAAATGATTCATGGTCTAATCAATGCCTTCATATAAGTGTATTGTGTTTGTGTTCTGGAAAAATTAAAGCCGTGTTTAAAGTATCTGCTACTAGAGTCTTTCTGGTGTTAAGCTTGTGTTCAAACTACTCGAGGTAATTTAATTAATTGAATCATAAAGGTTGTATAATATCAACTGGGCCTGTGTGAGAAAGTATTTGCCTCCTGAGAATCAATATCTATATACAACTACCAAACTACCTTAATTACTGGTTTCAGCTGGACTAGACAATCACATCATCACCTAAAAATCCGATTGAAATCTAAGAAAATTCCAGATAGTGGTTGAAATCCATTAGTCCATGAAACTTTCTAAAATCTATTTCTGAGGTTCTGGGACTCCACAAAGTGGAGGCACATTATCTACAAATGCAGAATCTTTGAAACAATAGTGAACCCTCCCAGTAGCTGACCACCTTCCAAACTCAAGGCGCACAGCAAATGCTCATCGAGTTAGTCACAAACGATTGTGAGAGAACTGCATTCCTTTCTCATTTCAATAAAGTTCAGAGTTCATGGCTCAAATTACAAGGAACAAAAATGGCATGAGGGGAGAGTGACAATAGGGCTCCGAACGTGACTTTCAAGGAGATGCTGTGGTGGGACCCGAAGTGGCAGCACTAAAACAGGTTTTCAAAGCGTGGGCCAAAAAAAGTGATGTCGAATTATTTTATTTATTGTTTTATTTGGCAGGGCTAATTAATTATTAATTAATTATTAAACATTTGTGTAAATGTATCAGTTAGCCAAAAAGCTATTTTTCATCAGCAGTTCCTGGAGAGACTGATCTCCAGCCGTCACACATGTTTGGCTACAGTTATTCCTGCTAAAGGTAGAACAACCTCATAGTAGGTTTGGGGGGCAGGGGAATGCAGTTTAAACACAGGTGATTTAGATACTCTGTAGCCGTTTGGACAAAATAATACAATTATCATTTAAAACTGGTGTTTTGTGTTAATACATGTTCCATGTCTAGTCCCATCACAAAAAAGTTAATAAAGTCAGACTTGGAAGCAATTTGTTTCAACCTTTATTAAACATAGCTTGCAAGAGATAAATATTACAAAGTTATTTCCTCCAAAATTAGCTTATTTTTTCAATCAATGCATAATTGTCAATCAACTGGCAGTATTCAAACAGCATTATTTTCTTTTATTTTTTTGAAGACAGTTAAATATCAAGTATGTGCAAAAGGTCAGGATTGATGTAAGCAAAACTAAACTTCAATTAGTCTCCGGTCGATTTCATCATCTGATTCCAATTGTCAACATTATGAAAAGAGAAGCACTTCTAAAGTTAACTTGAAAAAAAAAAGAAGAAAGTAATTAAGAGTTTCCCTGCATTAGCAACAACAGCTAATGGAAGATAAGTCAGTTGAGGATCATACATGTTGTAGGCTGCTGGCAGGAGAAGTGTTCACTGATTCAGGGTCAGGTCTTCTCTACTGCAGTGCTTCATTGATGCAAGTTAAACACAGATGGAACATTTAATGTCAAACTTCTATGTTTATGTTACCTCAGAAATACCTGCTCAGAGATAAGACCTTAGAAACGGCGTATAAACCACAGAGACACTCAACTTGAGGTAAGGGTCCAAACTGTATCTTTAAACCTGAATACACAACTGCTTATGTTTGTGTTGCTCTTGCCACAAATAATTTAACATGTACATACAATTTGAATTTACAGTGTAGGCATACAGAAAATGTAACCTGGAGAGACCAGAGCTGCTCAGACCACTGGAAGCTGGAAACAAGAGCAGCACCTCTTTATACAATCAATGACTGTTAGTGACAGAACAGTAGGGATGGGTACCGAGAACCAGCAGAAAAATAAGTTTCAAACTCGCTATTAGTGAAGTGTCGATAAGCTCCTGGACAAACGGGTCAGTATTTACATTTATGCATAACAACATTCTCAAATAATCTATGCTAAATTGAATGTATGGGGTAGGAAACCGTTGCCTCCAGGTATCATGGCCGACAAGACAGATGTTCAAAACAGTGGGCTTTACGAAAAAAAAATGTATCCAAATGCTTGCAAAAACGTTGTTGTATGTGACATGCTTGTAAAACACTTAACATCAGAGCGTTTGATCAATCTGAAGACGTGTGTTTGACCGCTTTAGTAAACCGTTTTCTTCAATTGTCTGACATGGAGAACCACGGAGTTCCTGTGGTCAATTATGACAATTTTGTTTACTAAAGAAGAGACATTACGTAAAAGCATCATTTTGGAAATATACTAATTTAGTAACTTCTGCCTCTGAATAAAGCCAAAGCCTAACAATTTGTAACACGAAGAGCTCTAAAGTCCCTGCACCAATTTCAGCTGCATTGGTCGAAGTCTTTATCTTTTCATGTTATGGGTTAATTATTTGAATCAACAATAAAAGAGAAAAGTATCAATAAGAATATCCATCTTGGTAACGACATGCAGTATCGGTATCACCGTACCCATCCCTAGTGAGCAGCTCGAGATCTTTCACAAAAATTCTATAAGAGCAGTGGTTTTTATGTTCAGTCCTGGGGGGGGGGGGGGGGGGGGGGGGGGCACAGATATGAATATGAAAATTCATATCTGATGGCACTCTATTATTACTATTTTAAATATTTTGGTGATGGAATTAAAACAGTTTGTCATTACAGAAAAATGGACATCTGACGGGGGACACTGGGACAAAATCTTATCAATATATGCCAATTAAGCGACATTTGATGTGAAAATGACCACCACTGTGAAGAGGACTGTCTCCAGTGTGACATGGAAACTAAATGTCATGGTTCAACACTAAACTCTACAAATGATTTGGCTACTATCCTCAGTTGTTCATAGAAAGCCTGTGGCTGCATGAATATGTGGACATTATTTGTAGTGAGCAATCACACAAATCACATGTCTGGTCCTTCAGTGGGACACCAGCAGATACTGGACCTACACAGTTCAGGTGGGTGCCTCAACTCTGACCAAGTAATTCAACACACAGTAAAACATTCAAAGTGCTTTTATCTAGAGCAAGTTAAGACACCCTTCTGTACGAGACCAAGATTCGAGAGGAAACGAGAAATGTTCAGACGTGTAGACCCCATCATCTGAACCAATGAGCACTCTCCTGCGAACTCTAACCAGTCCACAACAAAAGCGAATGTGTCGTGGGGTGTGGTGTGTGTGTGTGTGTGTGGGGGGGGAGACTGCTTCAAGAGCAGGAAACGGAAAAAAAATCCCAAACATTTTGCACATTTTACACAATAATACACAGAGATCACAAAACGAAATGACAAGCTTCACAATATTCATGGCTTTTTGTTTGCTTTTCTACACAATATACAACCATTTAATTTCTTTTTTTCAGTACAAGGGAGGAAAAATGCTTATGTACAATAGGTCATTATTACTTCAAACCTAGCAAATATTGTGTAATTCATTTCATAGTCATTACATTGTTTTAAACTGCAATAGATAGAAAACTGAACTCAGACTCCTGAAAAGAAAGAATGTCTTTTGAAATTGAAAAATTTAAATTTCAAAACAATCGGCAGCCCAACTAGAAAGGTGTGTGGATGCATCTGCAAAAGAGACAGGAGCTTCTTTCCCTTAAACTTCAGTGTGGCGGCAAAAGGAGACACCTGACAAAACATTGCAAAATCAAATTTAGATTGACAGTAAAATTCACATGAAAATAGATCTTGTATAATAGTAGTTTTTTTCATACAGAAAATTATGTTTTCCATGAGTAAACTTTTGTTTATCTGTGTGAATGTTACTCTAGGTAGTGTCACATTCCAGGCCTGAATGACAAACAGCTGTGGCTTGCAGAGAGCAGCGATGACAACGCAACGTTCAGAGCTCACAGAGCTCTATTGACATGACAACAGTTTTCCAAAAGATGGTTTCCTTTACATTTTAATGTTCTGCTTTTATTTGACAAATTGTTAGACATAATCCTACTGCACATGAAGTGGCAAATCCTTAAAAACATAATTGAAAACGTTGTTGTATTCATGCCAGTTGTAAGCGGTGTAACTTTTCAACATCAACACCACCGAGCAACAGCGCATGCCTGAAATGCTTTTCTTAGTGGGATTGTTACTCATAGTGGCACCGGACTACAAAGCATCAACTCATGTCCACGTGTGGCTATTAGCATAAAAACTTAATTACAATGCACCAACTGGGGCCATGTTGTCACTTCCCAGTATTGATGACGGTAACAATTGCATTACAAAAGATTATGTCAAATGCTTGTTTTCCAGCTGAACCGCAGAAAACTGTTCTGTACAGGTAAAACATTCAGCTACTATATCTGCTGGAAAAAAACCCAAACCAGTTAGGTTTAGAGTGTAGAAACCAAACTGCAAGAGTATTGTATCCACACAGGATCAGTTACTATTGCTGCATATTAACTTCACAGAAACTGAAAGGAAGTACTGAAAACTAAAGCAATGAAAATGGCTGCCATTGGATGAGTTGGGCCACATTCTCTGCAATAGTTGGCCTTGTGTCATGTTGTATAATCAAGTAGATTCCTGACAGCGTAAAAGGAAGCTTTTCCCATTTGTCAATTATTTGACTTATCTGATTGGAGTTTCGCTGGATCTGTGTGAAGTGAACTCTAACCCAAGGAACACTTTACACAACATTTTTTGCATAATAAAGTAACCCTTAGTCAGAGTCCAGAGTGTAATCTTTTGAAAACGCCACTCTGACCAACACAGTGTAAACTATGACAAAACCTGTGAAAACTGACGCCATGGCCAGAATTAAAGCACGCCTATTAGTCTTTCAACTTTGTATCCACACAATGGCAGATTAACAAAATTTATCGGACGATCTTGTCTGTCTGCAGATGTCTGGTGTTACTCTGGTGTTGATTTTGAAAATAACACTACCAGGCATATTTTTTATTGCTAGTCAATTTTCATAGATCTGTGTGCACAAGGATTTTTCACTTTTAGCAAAACTTCTCATGCTACTGGGTTGTTTAGCCTCTTGTCTCCTCCGTGATTAATACTGCACATTAACTGAACACCGTTCGAAATGCCAAAGTTACTGCCAACTAGTGGTGCACTACCCCTGAGTGAACCGTTGGTTAGTACACTTAGTTAGTACAAAACCTGGCCAATGCCAATATGGGTGCATTAACAGCCAGTAAAAAGAATCGACATACTTGTACATGGTCACTTACTTTTGTTAGTTAGCTCATTAAAACCATTCCAACGCGTCAAAATATATATTTCTGGATTTGACAGAAGTCCGACCCTCCCGTTTCTCTTATCTTTACCTCAACATAAACAACAGAGTTCAAACATCTATAGGCGTTTTAAAACCGAATAGTTCCGAGGACACTAATGCTGCGTTCAAATTCACAAAACAAAAATTCTGTTCATGGAGAGATTGTATACAATGTCACATGCAAATGTGTATTCTGGCTTAGTGAGATGAGAGATGCAAAAGCATGAGACAAGTAACTTGCAAAAAGAAAGATTTTCAACCACTCGTATTTGGATTTGCCGGCGTATTTCACTTAGACAACCTCAAAGCAGAAATTGTGTTTATTTCAGTCATGGTAATGCTGGAAATAAGTGTGTTTATATCGTTCTCAATTTGACTGAGTTTTGTTCCATATTTAAGGTCAACCTTTACGCTGGATGTTAAAACTTGAAGTCGATGGTGACTCATGTTCGAAGAATCAACGTACACATAAGTTACGTTTAAGTTAAAAAGCTCCTTACCCTATGAAGGTTCTTAAATCACCTTGTTAAGGCAACACAAAGCCTTCATCTGGTCAAAAAAATATTTAAGTTTATATACCATGTGTCAATGCCAACTGTAATGGTGGATGAGTTACAAGGACCTCCAGGAAAGATAATAATAATAATAATAATACATTTAATTTATAATGCACTTTACATTAGGATCAAATCTCAAAGATAATTGAAATATGGATGAGAACTATTCTGGTGGTCCTGCATCGTAAGGTAGAACCTTATTGAGACGGACGGACACCTTCTGAGTAATTGCAGGGTTATCCAGACAGTGAGTCCCCGGCACACGACAGTTTTGCTGGTAAACCTACTCATAATATACAGAGGTTCAAGATTGAACTAATCGTTATTTAGGCTCAAGGTTAAAGACAAAGCCTGCCTTCTGCACTCTGTGCTCATTTTGTCTGTATTTGTGTATTTATGTGTATTATTTGAAAGCTTGCGCATATGGAAACGTACCGGTACTGGCGTAAATCTCTTGGGCAAGTGTAGACATATTTCATGCAGGACATGACAAATGTGGAAGGACACACCAAACAAGTAAAAGTGAAATGTAAAAAAACAAAAAAACAACCTGTGTCCACATGTCACATTGCATTTAATGACTTTAAAGACAAACGCAGTGTACATTACTGTCTAGGCCTTTTATTTACTAGGTACATTAATGTCTCGTGTACCCACTTATATTATTGTTGACTTGTCACTGTGCCATTTTGTGGATGTTTGGATGTCAACATAGAGGACTTACAGAAGTATGAGAGTGCTGATGGATACACAATGGACAAATCTTTTTTCATACAATGATGGAATATAAAGGAGCCTTCAGTGGCCAGCAGAAATTTGACACTTGAGTCCAGCTTTTACAGGAAGCAACACTGAAGCGTAAATTAAGACTAAACTATTGACCATCCATTGAAATACACATTGATGCAATCCACAATCCTCAGGACGTCTCCCCTGACTCTCTGGTCGGCCGTCAGCCAGCATCCAGAACGTAGCCACTTATAGTTGGAACATTCTTTTTAATGTTTTAAAAAAAAAAAAAGGTTTTCCAATTGGAAATATGAAAGTGCTCCTCTGGAATGAGGCAACTTGTGTGCAGAGCATGCACACAATGATTGATCCATGTCTCTCCCATAAAAGATATAATCCACAACCTTTTCTGAAGCTAGGCATCTATACATAATCCATACAGATATTTTAATAGTTTCTGTTTTTAAGCTATGTTGATTATTATCGTCTCCAGGGGCTAATACCTCTCAGGTACGCCACCATTTCATTAGGAGACGCCGCAAAAAAACTAAGAAATAAACAAACCAGAAGAGGGGGGGGGGGTGTAATCAGAAAACAATCAAAAAACTCAAATAGATGAAGAATCCCAGACGTTTAGGTATAGGTACAGAATCTGCGGTTTGGACACAAAATGTGCTTGCACCTTCAGATTTGAGTTCTTTTCACTTTCTCAAAGAACATGTGAAGACAAAAGGAGCTGCAGGGTAAAAACGGTACAGTTTGTGCATACTGGTTAACCAAAGGTATTGAAGGAGGGGCAGTATGAAGGGGTTAGTGGCAGTTAGTGAAGTGAAATGGAACCAGGGGGGAAAAATCAAATCGCTTCACTCTGAGAGGAGACCGTTATCCCCTTGTGAATATTACTTCAACAATGTCCTCTGGCCTGTCAACTCCTTGATTTCCGGAGTCTGTATGGCGTGCTGGTCCGCTGAAGGTGCAGTTGGAACATTACTGCGTCCATCAGTCTTGATTAGCATGACCGCAGTTTGTCCTGCATGCATCTGTCAAGTAACAGTTCAAATCTGTAACATCTGAAATGAGACTGATGAGCTTTTGATAGGGAATGGTGGGCGCCGACTAGCAAAGGAGAAGGTTTACCAATCATTCTCTTTTGTACACATTTCCAGTTATTTAGCTCTGAGGGTGCCTCCTCAAAATTTGGGAGTTGCTACCCTGGACTCCAGATGAAACATGTCGGTACATTAACAGTGTGAAAACAACTCTCGAAATCCAACAAGCTGAAACAAATGTGGGTGCATTTCTTCAGAATGGGCTACTCGTCCTCTTTTCAAGAGCGAGCCTGGCTGGTAAAAACTTTGTCTGGTTATGTTCCTAGCAGTTCTTCCCACTGTGTCTGGCCACTTCAAGTTAACGATTTAACACTTTTTACAAAGCTTCAAAGTTGTTAAACTTCATGTTGCATAGCAACCAGAATGCACCCTGTTGATCTTCTGTTACTAGCAGTAGTCCCATGAAACATTACCATGGAGTTGAGAAAAAAAAATCCTAAATGATTGTGGCTTAAGGTGGCCCTACACTGACTCAACACTCCCAAAAGAAAAGAAGAGACAGTAGAGAAACAAAAAATGGACTAAACACACGAAAAAAACCATGAGTAATAGTAACTGAAGCAAAATGGTAGTTGCAGGTATAATAATAATGCTACCAACAGCGATAATAATGGGAATTATAATTGTTAAACAACGCTGACAAAGAAGATTTTTACTATAATAAGAACATATGAAATGCACCGACAATTTAGTGTCTTTTTCCGACTTGGTGGGATTTCATGGTTTGGTTTAAGGTAGGCACACGGACAGGCACTGCATGCGATGGGAGTTGGGTGGGGATGTTGTTTGATCTGGGAGTGCTTCAGTTTGGGGTAGGAGGGAACTATGGAGGTTGCTTCAAATAGACGGGAGGGCGGGGCAGGGCAGGGGCTCATTTTTGTCCAGTGATGGACTGCGATATGGATCGAGGTGGGATCATGTCCAACAGGTACTCTCTCTGCCGGTCTGCTAAGCTTGAGCTCTTATGGGCTCCAACTGCCGCTGGATTCAGATAGGCAATATTTAAACCTGTGGGGAAAAAACAGAAACATTTAGAGTTCTCTTTAGGGTCAAAGGTTTATTTCACCTCTAGACGTCGAAGTAAATACTCAAATTGTGGCCAGCGTCTTTATTTATATCTTCAGTTGGGAGCAAATGATTATCATTATACAACATTATTATTGTGCCGAAGAGTACAGACCAAGAACAGTGTAAATGGCTCAACACGACCTATAATATAGCGATTTCACAAATATAACCCTACTGTCTGCTTTCCTTGATGATTCCTTAGGAATTTTATTAAATTCCTCAATAGACAACCCTGCAGTTGTATAATTTTTCTAGGTTACGTGCTGCAGAAACCTTCAAATCCCACTATATCTTGGATTTAATTCAGGGGACTGTGATAGCCATACCAGATTGTTACAAAAATTTTTCCGATGTTGGTGTCGATTCTGGGAGCCAAATAATAAAGAGCTCTCTGTAGCTAGTGTCTGGATTGCCAGAGATGATTTTTTGAGGAAGAAAGTTTCAGTCTGTTACAACGTTGTATAATTAGAGTTTCTGCCTCTTTTTTTCTAACTGATCACATTTTCCTCTCTCTTAATCATTTATCATTCCATATAAATAATTCAAAGTTTTAAACAGAAGGAATGGAATAAATTACATTCATTATGTGGATCAAGTAGCTTCTGAAATATTTGTCAGATTTTGTAACTATAGCTGTGTATAATTCATCAGTAATCAACATGTGGATAAGAATTTAAACTGACGAGGGACCGGAACCACCAGATCACGAACATGACATATCAAGAGGATTCTCTGCAGGAGCTACCTGGGATGTTATAAATCTGGCGCCGGCTGTCATGCTGCAGTCTATTGCTGCTACTGCCTCCACCGCTGCCACAGTGCTTGGCACTGGTCATTCCCATGAGGCTGCTAGCCACTGACAGCTGAGAGGCTTGGGCGAAGTTGGACAGGACACCTCGAGCAGAGTTGGACAGACCTCTTTGCATGGAGGCTTGAGGTTGAGGAGCCTGAAGACAACACAAACACGATGTTTGATCAAGTAATAGTGAATATGATTGTATGAGAACATGGTTCATCTTCATCAGGTATTCATCATGATAATTTTATCTTTAAGTAAAGGCTCATATACCTGGCGGAGGGCATGATGTCGGATCATGGAGTCAGTCTTGGAGGCGTTCGGGCCTGTAGAGCCGGAGATGGGAGAGAGCGCCGCCTGCTGCTGCAGCCTCTGCTCAATCTCCTGACAAGGCGGAACATGTACATTTAGGAATTCAGATGGATTTAAAAGTTCACGTTAATCTACTCCTAGAGGCCATTGGCGGTATAAAAGCAGTAGTTGTGATGAGCACCCAGTTAAGATGTGGTATCGATATCCGTCGTGAGTGATCCGTTCACAAGGTCGGCTCAAAGAGATGGTTGGAATGCATTCAAGATCAGATTAGGACACATTTGAAATCTGATAAATTCGATAAATTTTTCAGAGGTGGACGAGGAAAGATGTGTGACCCATAGAGGGCTGACTGTCCTCTGAAACAAAAAGAAGCTTAAAAAAAGAAACAATGGTTTCTATCTGGTTCACTTTAATGTTAATTTTTCTTGGGGCTTTAGCAGCAGATATTTGTGAAGACAATGATTTAAGCACTGAACTGATGACCATATCACCACTCTCCCTTAAAAAGATGGCAGAGCCTGGTCTCAATTGTTCATTCAGGAGAAACATCAACCTCTGCAGCAAATTCTGAATAATTGGTGCATTCTAGTAAATTGATCAACATATTGCTGTTTCTTTCCTTGTAAAAAGCGTTGGTTGATGGTGTCATCACTGTATAAACATCTCTATTCAGTGTCTTGCCAATATTTACTAGCTGTTTGATCACCGGTTCAACGTATTTCACCATTTATACCAAATTTAAGAGAGAATATAACATTTTATTGATTGTTAACATTTCATATTTTACAAAAAAAGGTTATTATACCAAGGACTACTTTTTTGTTGCTCATGGCAAAAGTCACCAGGCACAATTATATAGTTTAGTTTTGTGGGTTGCTTATTTTGGAGAACCATTCTAAACTTAGTGAATTGCTGTCAGTGACACATTGTAAATTATTTGTTTTTGTTTGTGTTTCAAGTAATGTATGTTTTCACTTAAAGTAATCATATATTTTGATTCCATTTATTTTTGGAGAATTTGGGTATGATCTAAGGAAAAAACCATTAGATTTTGGCAGTGGTCCAGATCACAATCTGGGTCGAAAAACCTTTAAAAGGATTATTAAACATTGCAGAATAAGAACAATTACAACAATTTTGATTATAACTTCATTAATAATACTTGCAATGCTTGAGCAAAGATGACAAAAAAAAAAATAACAACGATATTGTCAACACATCAATTTCATCTGGATATAATGATACTATATTATATTTGGTGATCAGAATGACAACATTATTTAGAATCACAGACAACTCATAACAGAGAGATAGCAATTAATAATTTAGAGACTTGAATATAGATCAGACTAGAGCTAAATCTGTGCCAATTGAGTTTGGGGTAAAACCTCCAAAGGTTACCGAGTTAGAACAGGAAGGAAACCACTGTTAGTGGAATATTACTGGACAACTACCACACTTACAATAATGAGAAATAAGGGCGTGGTGGGACTGTTGCAATGACATTATGGGAAACTGAGCTGTCTTGGTATAGGTTTGCACTCCAAGCATTGTCTTTGCATATAAAACTTAAAAAAGTGAGATCGGTTCACCAGTGGTCACTCATGTGGTGATGCATTACAATGCTAGCTGGGTGCAGTCCGACCATAGGCTTGTGATGAAGTTACCCAATGCAGATGTTGACATCAGAGTTTTTAGTTATCAAGACGTAACATTATCTTGATATGAGTATTTGAGAAATATAAAATATTTCAACATCAAAAAACCACAGATACACAGAGAAGTAAATGATGCGAACCTGCTCTTGCTGCAAAGCCTTCACAAAGGCGTTCTTCAGCCTGTTGGTGTGCTCTGCCTTCAGAGCCTTCTTCTGATTGGACATCATGCACTGCTCACAGAGGATTCGCCCACTCTTCTCTTGCTTCCAGTGGGGGGTGAAGTCAGTTCTGCACTGGGCACAGAAGAAGGGCTCCATGCGGGCCAGCGACCCTCTGAATTTACCTATAAAGACGAGACTGCTTAAATAACAGGAATACTTATAGTTACTGTGAGAGTCAGAAGCCATGTGACATGCTTTCTGGAGTCAGTCTCTCTTAGATTTAGGAATACCGAAAAATAAGGAGCAACTTTTATAACTTCATACTGATGCCTACAGTATTCTTCAGTCTGATATTGCAACTGATATTCAGACTATATAAGGGTTGATGAGGGGATACCTCTCTCTTCAACTGCTTACCCTGACTGTCGAGGACACTCTGTACCACCTCCTCCAGGCCCACCATGTAGATGAACTCGCTGTTTGCGGCAGAGGGCAGGAAGTGTAGGAGCGGGGCTGGGGGTTTGGGTGGCGGGATCTCCAGCAGAGTCTTCTCCAGCTGCTTCCTCAGGGCCAGCTTGGCCGCTGCTTGGCTGCTGGCCTGGTCGACCATAGAGCTCACGCCTCCACTGGCTGAACTGGACATGGTGGATGGGCTGACGGCTGAAGCTCCACCGACGCCGCCTGCCACCCCGCCAGCTCCTGCTGCCGCTGCTGCCTGCATGTGGGCCAGGTTCATGTACATGGCACTGGACCCTGAGCGCTGGGAAGCTGCCATCTGCTGGCTGGCCTGAAAGGAAAATATGAGATACTGCTTAGCAAGGATGCTGCCTCCTAAGGATGTTTTAACACATGGCATTCTATGCTAAATAAGAACAAGCTCAGCAGCGATTGCTCTGTCACCTGAACAGAACAAGACTGAGACCCCCTTAGTAGGAGAGTGTCAGTCCACCTCCAAAATAACACTGATGCCGTTTAGCAGAAATATTAATGCAGCATGGCCCAAAGACCTCAAACAGGATGTGATGTCACAAGAAGTCACCCTAAAGATCTCATGATTTAACGGAACACCTTTGTTTGTGTCTACCCTTCCTGCTACACTGCTATTCATTGTCCTACAACAATGTCAAAGCAGTTCAATTCTATGCAATGGAGGATTTTCTGCTATCGTCTTGTCTTCTTGATACATTTTATTAGCTCTTCATGACTCAACAGCTCGTAAAAATAGACACACAAATCCAATGAGCACATTTAATCCAGCACTGAGCATTCTTTTTTGAAGGCATCCTATGTCACGTACGCTGTCCAATCAGGTTGTGACCTCATAATTATGCCTTTTCTTCTTTATTTTTTGGTTTGATATTGAAATGGTAGTATGAATGGTTATTAACCCAGGGTTAAAAATGTATTCCTGTACGATATCCATGAAGTTTCTGCTTTGGTCTGGTCCATCAAAATCCATTACATGATACAACATAGCCTAGGCAACATTTTACGGTTTGAACTCTAACTGTTCTTAGCTTCCGAGGCTTGACACAACCAAGTTATGGACACGTTGCGTAAATAATAAACCTGATAGTGGTGGAGCTTTGAAAAGTATCCCCATTTGGCTGAAAGTTGTACTGTAGACATAATCCAATAACAAAAGTATGGTGTGGGTCACCATCGAGACTTTGGGGACCACTTGTTTCACATTGACCCAGGTGTACAGGGATACAGAAAATCAGAAAATGATAAGGACTCATGTGAACACCCCTTTCCGAATGAGATTCTATTCCGTAGTAATACAATTTTTATTCTGTGGATTTGGGTTTTCAGGATGAATCACGTGATGAAGAGTTTCTGCTTTTAATGTAACTTTGAATGATGTTGATGTTAACGTATTGTTGGTGAATTGACCACACAACTCACTGCATGTTAGGTAACAGGTAACAAGGTAAACATTTTACCAAAAATCTTTTCAGAATGATTTAAATCAGAATGAGGAAGAACGTCCATGAAAGCTCAGCTAGTGTACAACATTACTGAATCTAGTGCACAGCTTGGAGCAGTAAACAAAGCATGTTCTAAATCCATACCTGGTAGCTGACAGGACTGGCCATGCTTGAGCTGGAGCGAGACATCCCGGACTTGGAGGAGATCCTCTGGCCCTGCAGCTGGGCAGGGTTGGGGGCAATCACTCGCTGGGAAATCAACATGGGTGGCAGGTTTGCATTGGCTGCAGACCTGATAACTGTGTGACCCTACAAAGAGAGATATAATAAAAGGAATTTTATGACTGCACAGACTTTAGTTTAGTTTTTCATAAGCACCAAACTACACTCTTAATGTTCAAGTCCACAGACATCCCTGCCACCAGGAAAACTCAGCTTGTGCCGATATGAATCTGAATAGACGACGCAGGTGCCCAAGGAGTTAAAGTGCTCCACTTATCAGAGGATCGGTGGTTTGATCCTTGGCCCATGCAGTCTATTCCATTGGTGCATGAATGATTTAGTGAATGGTTATCTCTCCTGATGATCAAATGGTGGCTTGCATGGTAGCCTCTGTCACCACTGGGTGAAATTGTTTGTAAATGATCAAGCTCGCGATTTATCTGCTTAGATTGTACTGCTTGATGTTCACAGCCTGCTTGCTTACACAACACTGGCCCCTGTAAACAGGTAGTGTACTGATAATCGTCAATTAAGACTATTCTGAATGCCCCTTTGATCCTGGTAGGAGTCGTTTACCAAAGAAGAGGTTGAAGTTGGATTGTCGCAGAGGGTTCACAATGTGTATGCCGGAAAGGTGCTCCCTTCATTAGAAAACAGCAGACGTACCCACAATCCCTTATGTCTAACTGTAAATTTGCAGTAGGATGATGTTACATTATGCAAATGTATTACAGCAGGAAACTTAAAAAAAATAAAAATGAAACAGATCCTACCATCTTTCTTTTGATACAAGTTTTATTTAAGAAAACTAAGGAAAGAAAGGAATAGTTACTGATTAAAAAGACTGAAAATAGCACAAACAGTATCTTTTGTCCGACGTCAGCAGGCGCACAAAAGATACTTGCTACCGTGCCTAAAAACTAATCTGGGGCAAAAAACTGGAAGATATGTTCTTTTAAATAATATAAAAAGTAAATTTAATGTAACGTCCATGAAAAAAGAATGTATTGCTAGCCTGTTTTTGTTAGCCTACCAGGTAAGTCAGCATCCATATTAAAGACTTCTTACTTCATGAGCAAACATCAATGTCTGTTCACATCGATGCCAGAAGGGGGCAGCAGCAGCTAGCTGGCAACAACCCAAGCAGAACTTCTTCAT